>VWYO01000877.1:0-33377 GCA_013400275.1 Rhadina sibilatrix | reverse complement strand
AAAAAAAAAAAAAAAACAAAAAAAAAAAAAAAAAAAAAAAAAAAAAAAAAAAAAAAAAAAAAAAAAAAAAAAAAAAAAAAAAAAAAAAAAAAGGAACAGATATCATCAAAACATTCCCATTTCAGGATGACAGAATATGACATCCATGAATTTATGGACTTCAGAGCAACCAAAGAACAGCTGCACATTCAGCCTTGATGAATGTGGTGGTCTTTTAGGCTGCAGATGTAGGTAGCCTGCCTGCCCATAGGCTTTAGGCCCAAATAAATAATCTTCCAGTTCATAGGTAGGAGGGTAAGGAATGCATCTGTCTTTTCAAACTACTACAGATCCACCAGAAAACACAGGGACATAGAAACAGTTCAGAGGGTTTTTTTTCTACTTACTCCAGTCCATCTACAGCATCTTCTTCCTCCTCTGAGGATGAGCCAGATTCCTCCAGATCTTTAGCCATCCCAACTGGCATTTCCTCTGTGAGTTTTCATACAGCCCAGTCCTAGTTGCAAGAGCAGTTACCTGCAGTAAGGATTAAATGCTGGAATGAACAACTAAGCAGGACAGTGAGAGGTATCAGGTAACTACCACGTCCTGCCAGTACATATTTCCCACAGGACTATCAACAAGTCTGTTAAACATCTGTGATCTGTCAAATATCGCCTCCAAGACACGAGAGTGCAGAAAAAAGCATCACCTTCCAGCAGATTATTGCCCACCTGCCCGTGAGATCCACTCGGGCGCTTACCGGTAACGCGCGTCCCTGCCCCGCCCTGCCTCGCCTCGGGCCGCGTACCCACGCCAGGCCGGCCCGGTCCCAAAGGGAAACTCCCGCCAAGACCGCCCCGCTGCCCGAGGACAGCAGGACACCGTAACGCCTCCACCGGCGCAGGAGCGGCCCTCCGGACCGGAGGGGCGGCTACGCCCCGGCCTACCCTGCGCCAGGCCATGCACGGCGACCTCCGGCAGCCCCAGAAGAAGCAAGAACGGGGAGGAGCGCCTAGGGCAGCGGGTCCCCGTGCTAGCCGTACCTGCCCCCGCACGACGGGCCGCGTCGGGCCGGGCGCACAAGGCACCCCGGCCCCTCCCGCCGCTTCCCCGTTACTACAACAACCGACGGGCGGCGGCCCCGCCCCGGCGCGCAGCCGCCCCCGCCGCCTGACTGCGCAGGCGCACTTGACTCCGCCCCCTGCCGGCGCTTCCACCTACTCCCTCGAGGTGGGCGGGGACGCAGCGGGCCCGCCTCCCGGGCGGTGAGGGTTCCGATTGGCGAGAGGAGGTCTACGTCACGTGGCGCGCGCATGGAGCGGCGCGCAGCGGCCAATCGGAGCGCTGGGCGGTGGCGCGGGCGGGGCTCCGGTGCCGCCGCGGGAGCGCCGCCGGTAACGGGTGGGGACTCATCCTGGGCCTGGCGGGCGCCGTTCGAGCCGGCCGGGAGGATGAGCCGGTTCCTCAACGTGCTGCGCAGCTGGCTGGTGATGGTGTCGGTCATCGCCGCCGGGAATACCCTGCAGAGCTTTCGCGATCACGGTTTCCTTTCAGAGAAGCTGTACACCGCCAGCCCCGGCCTCGGTAAGGGCCGCGCCGGCCGCCCTGGCGCCTGGAGGTCGCCTTCCGGCCGTGGGCCTTGAGGTCTCCTTGGGGTCCCACCTCTGGGGCCCGGAGGCTGGCTACTGCCCCGGCGTGCGCCTCCACGGCGGGACTGGGGGTGGCAGGCAGGGCCGGTCGTGCGCGGTCTCCATGTGCTCCCTCCTTCTTTACGCAGTGAATGGGCTCCAGGCTCGGACCTTCGGCGTCTGGACCCTGCTGTCATCAGTGATCCGCTGCCTCTGCGCAATCGACATCCGTAACAGGACGTATGTAAAGCAGCACCCGAGAAATCCATTGGCTTGCTTGCTAAACACAGCCTGAGCTTAGGGGGCGGCCCAGAGAAGGTGGGGAATCAAAAGCTGTTCCTGAACTCTCTATGGTGCTGACAGCATTCCCCTGAAGAAGCTACAATAGCAGTATGGGATTTGTGTGATAGCTGCTGACCCCTTCTTCCTCTGTGGGGACAGCCTTCACGTTTGATTTCTGTTCTTAGCTCAGTCAGAAGCTGGTAGATCTGAGAAGCTCTTAGTGTCACCAATTTCTGACCTCCAGCTTGGAAAGCATTTTCTGAATGGCATTGCTGCTCCATTAATTAAGCAATTGCTAATGCTGTGGTGTGACTGATGCTCAATACTTCTTGTACTATGACACCTCAGCTAAAGACTGGGACAGCTTTAGGTGCCCCATTACAGTGGTCTTAACCAGTTGCATTCTTTCCTGCACTCTTACCTGGGGCTAATAACAAGGCCTGAGAGGCACCCTGATGTCTAGTGAGAGACGCACCAATTCTCCCTGTGCTAACCGAAGTGTTTCTGAGAGGGGTTTCCAAGCAAGCTGACTTGAAGTCTGTGCTAGACAAAGTCTTTATTAGAGGTTGCTAAAACACTTTTGTCACTGCTTTCCTCAGCCCCACAGCAGAAGTCACTGTTCACCTGGCAGTATGTGCTTGGATTGCCTAGGCTTATCTGAGGTAGGGAGGTGCAGGGACTAAACGATATGTTTTTAGGGGGGTGGTGGCAATGCCAGTTATCACGAAACAGTTGTTTCTCTGAGGAATTTTATCTTGCATCTCTTGAACCTGCTCCCTTTTCAACAGCTGTGGCCCATAGAGGGTAGCAGAGCACAGGTGGGAAGACATTGGGTGATGCAGCCTGAAGTTAGCAAAGTCACCCTAGTTCTCTGGTCACCCAGTTCTCACCTTCTTTTTATGTGTGCACATACTTCTCTTTTCACTGCTGCCCTACTCATGCTCTCCCCTCTTAATCTTCTTTCAGGCCAGCTAATGCCTATGACGTTCAATGCATCACTGAACATGCTGCCCCATGTCCTCTCAGCTGCTGCCCAGGGAGATTTTGCAACTCACTGTGCAAGGGACAAAGTCCCCTCTGTGCTGCCAGTGAGAGCAGATGGGGCAGCATGCAGGTTTGCCTTTTCTTCCACTCAGCCATATTCATTCCCATAGTATGATATGATAACCTGCTTTTTTCTGCTCTTCAACAGCCTCTATCACATCACGCTCTTTACCTTCTTTTTGGCCCTTGCTCACTTCCTCTCTGAGGTCTTCATATACCACACTGCAGCCTTGACAATTGGAGTTATGGCACCCCTCATGGTAGCAAGTAAGTATCCTCCCCCTGCATACTCTCCTTGGAGCTATGACACCCCAGAAAAACTCCCCATGCAGCCACGGGCTGAGGGGATATCTCATCTCTTGTTCAGCGTTTTCTACACAACTCATCTTGTATCTCTATCACAGGTTTCTCTATTTTGGGGATGTTGATTGGGCTGCAGTACCTGGAGGTAGAAGCGTTATCACACAACAAGAAGAAAAACTGAAGTTTAGGGCTTTTTGTAAGTCAGTGTCATCCTCTACCTTCACTGCCAGACTTCCATGAAAGCTCAGTAGAACTTCTCCAGGACCAGTCCTGCTGGTGGGTCGGTGTTGGACTCTGTCAGTCACTGTCATTACCAAGTTTTTGTCTTGTCCAGGCAACATTTCAACTGAGTGATGTCAAAGACTAAGTCCCAGAGGAGTTTGTATCAAAGTTTATGGGAGGCAGTTGGTGACTGACTCCCTGGGTAGTAGGCAAAGTCTCCATTGTGCCCAGAGCACTAAGGACTTCTCTCCTGGTGTACTTGTGGGGACAAGGTGCAGAACTACCCAGGATTTGCTGAATGCTTCGGACCAGAAAGAACAGGTGCTACCCCTGGCACTGCTGTGTAACTTGCATGTGTGTGTTCCCCAGGGGCCATTTCTAATAAATGACAAAAAACTGCAATGGGCTATGTTTGTCTTTCTGCTACACAGCAGTGGGTAGAAGATCAGAGCCAACAGCAGCCTCCAGTCTATGTTGCAGAATACTTCATCTCTTTTTACAGCAAACCTACTGTGCCCTGACTCCTTGCCACAAAGTCCAGGTCTGACTGCTCTCAAACACACATGAAGAGGGCTGTTGATGCTCGCCTCTGCAGCATGCTGGTGACAGCAATCTTGAACTATGCATCTGTGAGCAAGGACTGAGCTTCCTCTGTAGTGAGTTATAACTACAGAAGATGGAGAAAACAGGAACAGGTTCCTTAGACCTAGAGAAATGCCCAAAATAATGCCCAAACAGTGGGCAGCACACAGAATGCAGAAAAAAAAAATCCAGCAGGAACTCCTAGCTGCGAAGACAATTCACGTGCAGAAGATAAAAAAACAAAGGGAGGAAAAGAACACAGAAGTAGCACTGGGCAGAAAGATGATTTTCCATTCTGGAGAACATTTCAGGCTATTAAATGAGCCACATGTAGACTGTTTTCAACCATTTAATATGAATGTGTCAGGTTTTATTGTACACTTCAAATGTTTATATTTTACATTGAAATTTCTATTGAAAATCATTCTAAACCCCCATCCTCAATTCCAAACTATTTCATATAGGACTTCAATCATAGAATATGCTGAATTGGAAGGAATTTATCAGGCTCACAGTCCAACTTCTGGCCCTGCATAGGACCCCTGAGAATCACACCATGTGCCTGAGAGTGTTGTCTAAGCACTTACTGAACTCAGACAGGCTGTATCAAAATGTAATGTATCAAGAAATGTTAAAATGTCACAAAAAAATAAAAGTTTTGTCAAAAATAGTTTATCAGAGAGGAGCATTTTTAACCATTCCACCTGAGTACAGCTTTTGGCCCCTGCCTCAAATAATAGATAAGTAACTGTATGATTTAAGGAGTATAAGGACACTTGATGTCACCAGCAGGGGTGGGATGCTGGAAAAGATAGAGAAGTGATAAAATGATCTACAGTTGTGTTTAGAAGATAAACAGCATACTGATGGCCAGTGTCTATAAGACACAAGTGCTGGTAAGTGGGCACCTTCTCCTGTTCTCTGTTATGAATTGGGAAGCTTCCACACTGGAGCAAAGCTGGATTCCCATCATACCTCTCTCTGTGGCTGTGAAAAGCAACACAGCCTTGGCTGGTTTTCTCAATATAACACTTTTCAAAAGTTTGTATGTGATGTGGATACATGCAAAAGGCACTTCATTGTTAAGGAGGAAGACACAGTCCTCAGCCCAGGGAAATTGTGGTTTGACTCACTTTTGTTGCTAATGTAGTGATGAGCTAGATTTAGGCTGCAGAACTAGTCCTTGCCTCGAGCTAGAAGGAGGTATTTATATGTCTTAATTACTCCTAATATGTAGGAATGTCAGGGCAACCCCAGTGAATTCTGAGCAGAAGTTTATCCAGATTATCTGGGAAAGCCAAATAAAAAAAGAAGAGCTGGCAGCAGCTGGCAAACTGCTTTGCACTGGCTGGCAATGTACTGAGGCCTCTACTACCTGTGCAACACAGAGCACCATGGGAACCAAGGCAGAGCAATCCCTTTTCCCTAGAGCCAGCTCTTCCAGGGCTGCTCACAGAGTAAGTGTGGTCCAGGTTCTGCCTTTCATGTCACAGCCACAGGCAAGGTGACACCATTGTGCTCAGGGGTTGGCCTGCTACTGTCGCTTTTCTCTCAGCACATGTGCTTTTTCCAAGCATACATGGTAGGACTGGGAGGACACAGCAGATTTTCCCAACTTTTCCTCCCAAACAGCAAAACATCAAGATGCAAAGATAGAACTGACAAAAGCCACCCCCTTCTTGTTTTGCTCTTCCACGCTCTCCACAAGCAGTTCACAGGGCTCCTGTCGTGAGGCTGCCGGGCTCCCATGGGGTGCATGTCACAGGAGGATGGTGCAGGTAGAAAAGATGGGAATGAGGGGGGCTGTATCTCCCATCTTTGCCACCCCTTCATTTCACAGCTGTGATTCCTCAAGGACTATAGGATTAGTGTAGGCTTCTGGCAACACTTTCTGCAAGTCAGAGAAAAACAATAAGGTTAGGATCCTGGCTGGCCAGACACAGGCTTCAGAGACATCAGCTGGCCGGAGCCTGGGTAGTTCATAGCTCCCTGCTAGTGGAGAAATCCCCAAAGAAGAATCACCAACCTCAGAGACTGCTGCTGGTTTCCTCTTCCTTCCCTAGCCACTTTGACTGCCCAAGCAAGGGGCATTGGGGCAGCAGGGCAGTGTGATGTCCGATTGCTGTAGTCCTCCGACCATTACTGATTCACTGTGGGGCTGATATCACAAAAGGTACCAGACCCAGAGTCAGCTCACCAACATTTCACTGTGACACAAGCTCAGCCTCAAAGCATGAAGATGCAGAGCCAGTTCCCTGGGCAAGGGAAGGGAACTCCTTCATGCCATAAGACAGCACAGTGTCTATGCAAACACCAGAGAGAACTTGCTTTCTTTACATCCTCAGGAGGCTCAGCCACTAGTTCCCCTGTGTTCTTACTCCAGCATGTCTGAGGCCTCTGCCACTCCCAGACACATTGCTTATCTTGCTTATCTTCAAGTCTTTTCATCCCCACCCACACTGCCCATTGAACTGCTAGCACCCTCTGTCCTGCTTCTTCCCTTTCCCCAGCTTGGATTTATGGCTGAGATAATTCCACAGAGCGGTGCCTTCTTTGAAGTTCACTACTTATACCTTAAACAGACGTAAGAAATAAGAGGCAAATATACAAAAGTATTTTTCTCCATAAATTCTGTAGAAGAACTAGCCTAATTTCTTGAAACCTCAAGATGGAGAGAGCTTTTCCCAGAGGAAAAACAAGGAAAATAGAGACTGCTGTCCAATTACCACCCTATCCTCAGCTTCACGGAACAGCCAAACTATAGCAATTCCAGTTCAGCTTTCCTGGGTGGAGTTTGACAAGCTGAGCTTCTGAGCCTTTCTGGGGTGTGTTAGGATTAATCTTGAGAATTCTTCTTCCCCTAGTGGATTTCTGATACCTCTCAGGTTCTGATTCTGCTTACAGTGAGACAGCCCAGCTGTCACCAATTCAGAAGACAGCACACAGACTAGTAAGGGTGAATGTAGAGTTTCCTGCAGCCTGGGCTCTGAGTTTACTCACTGTAGGGCAAGACTGACATCTGAGGCAGAAATCAGAGGTGCACAGGAAAGAGGTTCATATCCCCAGAGCAGTTCAAGAGAAATCCAGGCAGCATGGAAGCCAGAGATATGAAAGAGTCTCATTTTGAGTAGGCTCTTACACAATCTGTAGGTGAAAAGGTTTTACAGAATTCAGCAGCAATATCCCAAAGCAGAGGAGTGAGATAAGGAAAGCTTCAAAGCTATGTCTGGAAGCAAAAGCCGGGAAGTGCAAAGAGGCAGCTTCAACAAGCAGGAAGGGTTGATGAAGTAGTGCCAAGGTAGGAAGGAATAAGGAGAAATCTGCATTTAGACTTTGGAAACTCCACCAGAATGAACCACGGAAGCATTCAAACAACTCAGAACAGGCTCCCCAAGCAGCTCTGAGGTCTCAGCACCAGTCATCTGCTGTGGAGCTATAGGAGCAAAGATTTAGATCAGACAGTCTGCAGGGCTCCACCGGCTTGGGAAAGGAAGGCTGCTCTCACAGTTGTGAGTCACAGTACTGGAAAAGGGCATACAGATGGCCTGCCTATGGCTTTGGGACAGGAGAAGGCTGCTTCCCACACAGTAAACACAGAAATGGAGTAGGGAAGTTTGGGAAGCAGAGAATGGGTACACATTGTTTGTGCCTACTAAACAAAATTCCAGCATTTTTTCTTATTGGCGGTATTTCACTAGAGGCTAAGCATGGTGCAGCCTCCAACAGAATCCAGTAAGCTACCGAGGGTGGACACTTGTCCTAAACAAAGTACAGAAGATCAGCAAAGATACTTTTTCTTAATGCAAAGAAACAATACAAAAAGGTTTGCATGGATGCTGAAAACCACAAGCAAATGAGCACAAGCAGTACACAGCATATTCATGAGTATAATGTGTGTGCTGAATCAACTGACACTACTATGAAATCTTAAGGCAAAACACTGGAATAGCTTCAGATGCATTTACAACAAAGGCAGCACACAAAGAGCCTCATTATCACTTAAAACAGGCATTTGATCCAAGCGTCCTAAGATATAGAAAGCTAATCTAGCTGGAGCTCTGGGAACTGAGACAAATAAAAGTGGGGAGGATTGTTGGGACCACACTACAGCTTAATTAATAGAGGACAAGGTGTACACAATGCCATTAGGCTAATTTAATCTACTAACTGCAACATTTGTTTAATTATAACCACAGCAGATGAGGGCACCAATAGAAGACAAACTGCTACACAGCCAATGGTACAGTGCTTCAATGGAAAGTGAGATCTGCACAACTCCACAGCTCTGCATGCTCTGCAAGCTCACAACTGACTCCTGTCAAGTCTTCTCCTTGCAACAACCACAGAACTGTTTAGGCTGGAAAAGACCCTTAAGATCATCGAGTCCAACCATTTACCCAGCACTGTCAAGTCCACCAGTAAACCACGTCCCTAAAAACCACATCTACATGTCTTATAAATGTCACCTCCTGGGATGGTGACTCTAACATTTCCCTAAGCAGCCTGTTCCAATGCTTGACAACCTTTTCAGTGAAGAAATGTTCCTAATACCCAATCTAAATCTTCCAGGGAGCAACTTGAGGTTATTTCCTCAAGTTTCCTGTTACTTGGGAGAGGAGACTGACCCCCAGCTCACTATGACCTGCTTTCAGGTGGTTGTAGAGAGCAAAAAGGCCTCCCTTGAGCCTTCTTGTCTCCAGGCTAAACAACCCCAGCTCCTTCAGCTGCCCCTCATAGGACTTGTGCTCCAGACCCTTCAGCAGCTCCATTGGCCTTCTCTGGACACGCTTCAGCACCTCAATGTCCTTCTTGTAGTGAGGGACCCAAAACTGGACACAGGACTCAAGGTGCAACCTCACCAAGTACAGGGAGAAAAATCCCTTCCCTAGTCCTGCTGGCCACACTATTTCTGACACAAGCCAGGAGGCCACTGGCCCTCTTGGCTCCCTGGGCTCACGCTGGCTGATGTTCAGTGGCTGCTGACCAGCACCCCCAGGTCTTTTTCCAGTGGGCTACTTTCCAGCTGCTCTTCTCCAAGCCTGTAGCACTGCCTGGAGTTGTTGTGACCCAGCTGCAGGACCCAGCACTTGACCTTGTTGAACCTCATAAAATGACCTCAGCCCATGGACCCAGCCTATCCAGGTACCTCTGCAGAGCCTTTCAACCCTCCAACAATACTCCTGCCCAACTTGGTTTTTGGTTTGCAAACTGACTAAGGGTGGACTCGATCCCCTCAGGCAGGTCATCGAGAAAGACATTAAACAAGACTGTCCGCAATACTGAGCCTTGGGGCACACCACTGGTGACCTGATGCCAGCTAGATATAACTCCATTTACTATCACTTTTTCCCTGCCCATGGGACTCTTCTGCATACTTCCATCAAAGCACAGCAGCTCCATGGCCCCTGTAGAACATGCCCAAATCTTAGCAGGGTTAAGGCTGGTTTTCCCAATCGACTCACTCTGCTTTTGCCTGTTAGTCCTGTTGGCTGTGGCACTACATGATACACACAGTCTATCTCACCTTGAAAAGCAAAGGGTAGCATGGATAACTTAGTAGACTAGCCTGCCAGTGTGAAGCAGAGGACAGTAAGCAGTAAAGCATACCACCCCAACCAACAGCTGAGAAAATGCAAAATACCACTGAGATTCACAGATCAACAAGCACAGAGCTTTACAATTTTCAGGCATTTTTATAACACAAGGCACCAAACCAATGACTCCATTCTTGCTCCATGTTTTTAAATTTCCCTCTTGAAGTTGGCCATGCACCCTGGCTGTGATCAAAGCCAATTCTTTAAAGGGTTCCTGGTATCCCCTCTAGCCAAGGATCTGGACTGTAAAAATAGTATCAGAGAAGTGGCTCCAAATGTCTGCACCTCCTCTCCCTAACAAATGACTGACAGTTCAGTTCTCCATCTGCTCCAGCACCAGGCTTTGCTTTGCTGCTAGCTGAATCCCTACATCTCTGTCTGACATCAGTCTGGGGGGATCTCCACTCTGTTCTTGGAGGCTGTCTTGTCTTTCCTCTCAGCTGATTACCTGAGAAGACCAGGAGGATTCTTGATACTCTACAGCCACTGCAGTCACCCCAGAAATGCCATTGGCTTGGTGCCTGTGCCACCCTGTGAGTGTTCAAAGTAGAGTAGTGCAATTCTCCTACCTTGGTGTGTTAAACTAGTGAGCAGGAGTGGGAATTGATGGGGTTAGTTACAAGCTACAGTCCCATAATCCATGATCTGATTGCTGCCTTGGAGTCTCTGTAACGATAGTCACAAGTCACCATCCCAGAAAATATGGAGGCAAGTAGGAAAAGAAATGAAAACGGAGCAAAATAAGAACGGGAAACAGGCAACAGAAGAAACCAGTGAAATCACCCAAGCATGTATAAGGCAGCTGTGCCACAGAAAAGCTCCAGTACCTGACCTTGTCAGAGCTCTCCACAAAGGCAGCACACAATGCCCAAGCCCAGCTGACTGATCCCCTGGCTGAGGCACCCATCTTAGTGCAGAACACCAGATTCAGCCTACCTTCAGCCAGTCAGGCACCTGGGGCTGGTTGTTAAGTTTCAGAATACTCAGCCATGTGGAGGACACATTTTGGGGGTGTGGTGGGGGGTGCAACATGACCTCCTCAGAGCACGTCTCCTCAGAGGGAAGGAGCTGCCAGTGAAATTTTTGACTGACTGAGACCTGTTACCTTACACACATCCCCCTGGTTCTTACTATTGTCAGTTCTAGAGACTTTTAGGATTATAAAAATGACATTGCACCACCTTTGCTCTGGTCACACTGCTCTTCCCCATGCAAGAGCAGCAAGTTCTTACAATGGTATTTAGACTGAAAAAGATTTATACTAAAAATGGCTTATGCAAAAATGTACAATTCATCTGATGAGAGAAATGTCTGACAAAGGGAAAGGATCTTACTACTAGAAGGCATCACCTTCACTGCCAAAGGTCCTCAGGCCCTGTCCTGGGCCTTCCATGTGGGTTTGCAAGAATTGTTTTATAAGCTTTAGTTATGAATATAGTATAGTTTTATTATATTGTAAGTTTAGTGTAGCTTAAACACCTTGAAAGGGCCTCTTGCCCTAGAATGTATTCTTATCATAGTTTGATAAGGGTTTCTAAGACAACCTGAGTCTCTGCTTGGACATTCCTTCCTATTGGTTCTTTTCCCTGTCCCATTTCTGTTTTATGTATAATTATTCCCTTTGTCCATCATGGAATTTTTATCTTCAAGGTCCAAGAGCTTTGGCCACTGGTTGGCGAAACTTCCTTGAGACCACTCCCAAACCTGTTTTGGATTTATTAGAATTTAGGTAATTTAGCTGGCATGTATTGTTTAGATTGTTTTATTGGTTTATATGTTTTGTATCCACCCCTTGCACTGTCCTGAACAAAAACGCCCTGCAGCCCAAGGTTCGGGGTCTCTCTGAGGCACCCACCTGAGGCTGGGGGATCCCCTGACCCCCCCAAATAAAACCTCTGTTTCCTGAAAGCCTTGGAGAGTCCCCTCTTTTTACCACAGCCATGACAGTGTGAGCCGAACTGCCTGTGAGCCAAGACCCCACCAACAAGTATTGTGGTAGCGTATCAGAGCTGCCGGGAGCCCAAGCTGGGCCAGAACCAGATATGCAACGCTACACTTCCACATACGTGTTATGAATTTAACTCACAGTGCCACCAGCACTGTGGTGGAGGAGAGCAGCACTGCCTTTTGAATAGAGCTGACTCAAGACAACACAGAGCTGAGATTTTCACACTTTGCTAGTCATGGTTGCTGATGGTTGACTGAACGTTGAGTGGATATCCCTGCTAATATCCTACAAGAGGAGCCCAGAGCAATATGGAAAATAGCCTCAAGCAACCAATCCCCTCCCTTTCCCTGCAGGGACAATTTCTGACAGTATCCACTGCAACTGGTTCACCAGAGGCTTTCTCCCATGTGTAAACAGCTGCATTTATTGCACAGTATGCCACAGGGACATCACATGCCAAGCTCTGGTGTGCAAGTATGAACTAGCAGGCTTGTCAGCAGCATTATGCAAAGTGTGAGCACCCAGGCTGCTCAAGCCCCCACCTAGGCTTTGTCACCTTAGCTTCTTCCAGTCACATACACTGAACCCCACTTGGCAATGATGGCAAGGAGTAAGAGGAATAACCTGCCAGCCTAGGGGCCTAGAATAATAGTTACTCAGCTCTAAAAAAGCAAAGCACTGAAAGCCTCAACGCATTGTCAAGGGACAGAAGCAAGCACGGCCCTGCCCTATATCTGGCCCTAACCAGCATGAAGATGTGCGAAGCCCTGCAGATCCCCAGAGGACCAGAGCCTACAGATTCTGCATGACATTAACACTGAGCAAACAGAGGCCTCAGCAGCTGGCAGAGCTGGGATTACATCCAGTTTGAAACTGCCAACAAGGACCTTCCCCACAAATCACCCCCTCCCCTAGAAAGGAGAGAGGTTGGGTGTTGTCCTGAGGTAATAGCAGGGGCACAAGCAGGGACTGAAGGGGGGTTTACTCACTGTCTGTTCATTTTCCAAATTGGCCTGTTGTCTTCGGAGATCAGCCTTAATGAATGCTGGAACAGAGGGAGGAAGAGAGATGTGAAGGCAGTCAAGTCACCATGCAGTACCCAAGTCAATTTCCCTAGGACTCAAAGGAGCAGCAGAAGCCTCAGAAGAGACAGAAACACATTACAGTGAACAAGAGAAACCACTCTCCTGGACAAGTCTGAAATAGGAATAGAGGTTCTCTTGCAGCATGTAGAAGGTGCAACTTTGAGACCTCAGCCAGAGCCAGGGAAAAAGCCTCGGCTCTTCTTTGTAACACAGACCAGATGCTTAAAGAGGAAGAGCATTTCTATGGAACTGCTGTGTGGGTTATGCTCCTTCCTGCAGACACTGCACACAGAGGCCTTCAATTAATATGCCAAGCCCAAAGCAAAGTCAGAGTAGAAGAACACTGAAAATTTTAATTACCTGTCATAACGGTCCCCAGGAACAGGACAGAACAAAGCAAGAGGTTTCCTGCCTTTGTCCCAAAGCGATCCATGATTTGCCCTTGGCCAATGGTGAAGGCAATACCAAAAATCTACAAACAAAAGGTAATGTCAAGCTGTACTGTTATTATAAAGCAGCCCAAACTCTTTCCAATCTTTACTGAATTATCAGAGCATACAGGCCAGTCAAACAGTTGGCCTAGTGAAGCTAAAGTTTGCTTATTAACACATCCAGAGGCACCTCCTTATAGCTAATGGAATGACAGGTGTCCCTGACGGCTGGAATCTCATCTCTCACTGGAGACAAACCAGGACTGTGAGGAGCTATGTTGGAAAAGGCAAGGATGACTAGCACCCTGAAGCATTTTCCTAAACAGAAACCAAATGAGTGCCACTACAAAAATGCAATGAGGAACATATTTTAAAAAGCCAAGTCCCAGGGTGCTTAGATCTGCAGTACATTACACCAGTAATGGACAAGAAATAGGACTCGAGGCCTGGAACTACAATTAATTGGTTTTGCCTAAAAAGAGGCAAGCAAAGGGAAAACAGCACACCTACCTGTGCTGAGACATTAAGGAGCCCTGATGATGTTCCTTCTGATTCTGGGTATGTCAACTCTGCAGCAAACTCAAAGCCCAGGGGAAGGTATCCTGTCATGAAAAACCTGTAATGAAGTACACAAAAAGGAAAACTCAGCAACTGCCAGAAGGAAGACTGAAGAGGTACAATATAGACCATAACTCTAAGGGGCATGACCCCCAGCACAGTCAAACAGCCATGCCAGCCCACATGCTTTTTATCCATCTGTGGGCCTGTGGGTGCCACTTGCTTTCCAAAAGCTTCCACTTGATTACCTGGAACAATCAAGGTGGCTGCAGCTGAGCAGGGTCACGATAATGTCCCTGATTCTAATTAAACACATACAGGTGAGAGATGGGAAGGGCAGATAATTTTGTCCTTCAACTATGCAGGAGCCATTCCGATGCTATGCCTCTCTCCAGTCCCTCCCAAAGCAGGAGTTCTGCCTCCCTGCTCATCCACTAGCAGTTCACATGCTGAGGATAGCAGCCTGCACATGAACTTACCCCAGCAACCCAGCAGTCACAAAGACCACCCAGAGGTGGCCCAGGCTCAGAGTGAAGGTATAGACTATCATTCCCACCAGAGACATGATATAGACAACCAGTGTTGTTTGCCTGCAAGAAAAAGCAATCAGGGTTTTATCTAATCCAGTCCTCCTTTTTGCCCACAGATCTTAGTACAGCTTGTAGCATATACATAAAAAAAAAAACATTTCAAGGTTGCACAGTCTCCTGACACTCATACCCAGACAGAGGAACTGGACTGACAGAGAGCATGGAAGGGCCTGCACACAGAGCAGAGCAGCAGAAGAAGAAAGATCCTACCACAGGGTGACAGGTACCTGGTCACATACAGTACATGCCACTTGAGGAAGAGAACAAGTGCCAGTTAAAGAGATCATGAATCTTTCTTGGGCATCCTCTGTACTGTAGTGAGTTGAATATGCTTACTTACAAGCAGGAGCCAAGGAGATCAAGCACTCTCAGGAAGGAATGTAAAGGAAAGAGGTATCAACACTGCTAGAGTCCTATGGGCCTATATTTTTCAGTGCTGTCCAAAACAGCTTTCATTGCTGCTCCTTTCTGTTGTTTAAACTACCTGCTGTATTTGGAGAGGTGACATATAAGCCAGGTTGCCCTCACAGCCTCACACTCAAGCCATGTGAGCAATTAGCATGGACAGTGCTAGTTCCACAGCCAACAGCAGCTGAGACACAAGCCCTTGTCTCTGTGCAGAGAAGACAAAGACACTCCATGCTCAGGAATTATGCCAGTCAGATCCCGGGAACAGCCAAACCTGAGCCAAGCCATGCAAAGATCATCAGTGGACTCAGTACTGCCAGGCACAGGCAGCAGTCCAGGCCAGCTTTTACCGCAACATTTAGCAATGTCATGCTTGACTACACACCAAGAAAACCCTTTCCACATTAAAAAAAAAAAGGCAGTAGTAGGTCTTCTCTAATTCCACAGTTTTGAGGAGGGAAAGGAAGGAAAGGTAAATACTTTACCTGACTGAAATTCCACCAGGATTTTGAAAGCAGAACAGTTACCAAAGCTGATAAAACCTTTTGATCATTGTCTTTTAGGAAAAAGTTACACATATTACCACAAGTTACTTATGTACTGTCTCTCAAATTTAAGTCTTAATCCATTAAAGAATGTGTTTGATATCAGTTCCTAGAATTCTACTGAAGAAACTAAATCTCAAACTGTTTTCACTTTTCCTTTTTAATGCAAATGATCACTGTCAAAAATCCAACCCAAGTAGACAGTAAGTACTACAATGTGTAAGAAAATGTTTCCACTACACTGAATTACTACAGATAAATCCAGACTGTTCCAGCTAAGGTTCTGTCTTCCCTCACTGCTACAATGACTGCAGTCAGTGGGGCTCATGCCCATATGCCAATTCTTATCCAAATAGAAGGCCTGAGAAGCTAATTTCAGGCTTCAGCTATTGATCCCTACTTACAAGGTTCACCAGGCTCATTTAATACATTGAAAGGCTAAACAACATGCTGTGGCAAGTAATTTTGTTGTGCATCAAAGGAGTAGTTAAATCCCTTAACCTCTACTGCTGTATCATTTGCAGAGTATGTTCTTTCCAAAGTTTTCACTGAGGGAAAAATTCATCTGTGAAGGCAGCATAAAGGGACTGCTTACCTCTGTTATAATACATTGCAGAGAGCTGCTACATGGTTGGTACAGAGCCTGGAGGCTGCAGAAGGAGAAGAGCTGCAAGACTGACTGAACAGAGAGCAGTCTCAGAGAGTGAAAGAAATGCAAGTAAAAGCCCTTTCCTGTTCAATACAGGTTCCTCAGATATGTCCCATGAGTTCTTATGCCTCCCATGCCTTGACAAGCAGCCATGGAGGAAAGAGATGATTAGGAAAGGAGCTCAAAGCTAGAATTACAGTTCTGTACTTGGACTACATGGACCAATTTTGAACAGGGTGCTCCTGTAGTCTCCAAACAGTAGTCTCCAAACTACATAGCAGTCAGTGCTAAAATACTGTGCAGGCCCCCAAGAGGTGGCTGCAGCCCTTGGAAGTTTAGTCACTGCCAGCAGGTACACTCAGCCCAGGGAGAGTTTTATAATTTTTTTCTCACCACAGCCAGTTTTGGGCTCAGTGCAGAGGTTTCAGGATAGTCACACAAAATCTCACTCAGTTTTCTTGGCTTACGTTCAAGTTTTCCAAATGATTTGTATCTTATTCAGTGTCATGACAGTTGCCAAGTGTTGCACTTCACCCCTTATCTCCAAGCCAAGGTGAACATGAGATAGTGACCAGATATGGACAAGACTTTGTTTCACATTGATGCTACGTCATTAGTCAAGCTGCAAGAGAGGAGTTCCCAGGACATGCTGTGCCCCACTGAGAACCAGAGCAGGCAGACTCATAGCTGCAGGCAAACTCCTGAAGGTGTTCTTCACTGAAACTGCAGAACTATGTACCTCTACATGGAGACAACTGATCCTGCCATGGGTACCCTCATCTAGCAAGTTTACCTCACTGACCTCCCTGAATCATTAGTCTGCAGAAAGACAACATTAGTCAACAGACCTTTGTGAAAGAACAAGACCACAGGCCTGAGTGTTGTGGGAATCACACACCAGGAAGCACCATGAAGCCATGAGCTGCTGCCTGCTCACTACAGCCCCTCACAGGATCTGGACAGACAGCACTGAATGCAAATCTTGCAGCAGGAAACAGCCTTAAGCACACAAGCAGACTTCTCCTAAACCAGACTTCAGCAAAACCCTGCTCCCCCGAGCATACCACTGAGGACAAGAAAAGGAGATTCAGTGCTCAGCAGTCCAAGAAAGATGCAAAATTTCAAAGAGGGTTAACTGAGATACTGGTAGACACTGGTGCATAGGGAAATAAAACCTTCTGAGGAAAAGAGAGGCAGAGTGTTCTCAGGAAGTGGCCTTTGGCACCCTGTTCACCAAAGGACAACACTGCTCTGTGGCCCTAGGGGCACCAGGGCATGGAAAAATGCCCAGTTTTAGCTTAATAAGCCTCTTATCATAGCCATAAATCTCATGGGAGTGAGAAAAGCATGAAGGAAGAGAAGCAGATTCACAGAGCACATCAGCACTGCGTTCTGGTGTTTTTAGCAACCTACCCCCATGACAGCTCTACAGGGACTGACAATTTTCATTGTGTGAACAGGGAACAGAGACTGTCTACTTAACAGGCTGATTAGTGCAGTGAGTACAGGCTGGAAGTTAGGCATCCTGCCACATTACCTTAGAAAAGCTGAGGTTAACCCAACCCTGTGCTCTGGGGTGTGGAAAGGAAGCCCACTGCACCCATGTGGAAGCATTGCTACAAAGGCACCAGTGCCAAGTCTCTGTGGCAAAGCCAGAGGGAGATCTGTGAAGGACCTGACACGCTTGCCACTTAGATGAACCTAACCAGCCCTGACATTCATCTGCCCTCCCAGTCACATTCCCAAACCTTCTGAAGAGGCAGATTAAAGAGCTCACACAAGGGACTGTGGGAAAAAAGAGACCTTGGGGAAAAAAGCCAGACAGGGCCAGCACCAGCAGGGAACAGGGCTGAAATGAAGAACACACCTCCTGCTGTTCAGTCAGCTCCAGAAGTCTCAGAGTAAGGAATGGGTATGGCCCAGCCCAGCCTTGTCTCACAAGGTCACTTGGAGGAGGAAAGCAAAAGTGACAGGACAAGACTCCGAGGGGATTGCAGCTGCAAAAACACCAGAGTCAAGCAACATCTGAGGCAACAAATGAACAAGCTGGGAGCAGGAGGTGGGATGAGGGACACAGCCACATACAGCAGTTTTAGCTGCTCACAGGGATGTTGTGTGCAGCTCCAGCATGCTCTGCTGTATGGACAAGGATGACAGATGGCCTCCACAGGCTTTGCCATGAGGATAGCACATTCCAGGCTGCAAACAAGCCTGAACAAAGGCCTTGTTCCTACGCTCCCAGAAGATCTCATAGCTCAAGACATGGAGGTGTCAGATGCTGGAGAAAGGGATGAATTGGAGAAGACTGCTTGGGTTTTCACCATGTCCTTATCCTTTGGCATTCAGTTTTATGCCACTTTCTTCCTGTATGAAGGTCAGAAGAAAAGACAGTCTTGGTAAATTATTAATATAAGACATATGGCAGGACAGGGTGAAGACATATCCACTACACAAGAACTAACCTTGTCTCAAAAGGGCTACAATAAGAAGGCCCAAATTGCAGGTCAGGCTAGGCTGAGAGAGCATTCACCTTTCAGTGGAAGAGGCCCAAGTGCCCCATCCTCCACTATCTTTTCTCCCTCCCAAATTTTTGTACTTTGCATCTGTACAGACCTAAAACACCAGTTGGAGTCTTCTGACTAGTCAATGGAGAGAGGGATGGATATTTCTGACATCTTGCCTTATAGAGATGCAGCAGTGAAAGCGGAGAGTGCTGACTGCAACCAGCTTGACCTGAGGCCATGTGAACACTGCTTAAAAGAAAAGCATACCCAAGGAGAAATGATGATTTGTTCCGTCCCCAAACACCTCCTTCTGAGCCAGACTACCTTAAAAATACCAATACTCCCAGCAGTCTCCAGGTGTCACAATCTCACCCATCCTCTGAGCCAGGAACTTGATGTCAAAACTTTAAGGGTCTTCTCCTGACTCTGTGATTCGAGGAGATGGGCTGCTCCCAACAACCCATACCACCAAAGACAACCTCAGTTCTTGCACTGCTCTCTTGTCACTACATAACTCATGTATTTATTTGAATGGACCAAACTTGCACCTGCTATTCCAAAAACAAGAACAGTACAGGGGCTGCTGCAGGGACTTGCCTGCCAAATAAAAGCAAGAGTGCAAGGCCATTTGGTGCCCAAGCATGACAGATGGGGAAAGCCTGACTTAGCACAGCCTCACCCTTTCAAGGAACTGCTGATGATACAGTAAAGATCAAACATGCATGTAGAACTCTGCAATTCCTTCTGTTATTAACCTTCCCCTGCCCCCCTCAATCACAGCTGGATCCCATTCATTTGCTTCCCTCTCTCTCCAAGCTAGCTAAAAAAAAGACTTGATATATTTCCTTCCTGATTTTCATGTGCTTACCATTTTATTCTTGATACTATCTCAGCAACAGAGGGAAGGGGGAGGGTATCCACCTAGAACATCTGGCATCTTGACAGCTTTTTTAAATAGACTTTTAAATGGGGCTAAATAAAGACTGTGTAGCACTCAGGAAAAAAAAATGCTAGTTTCACAGAAATTCATCTTGTAGGCTGTAACAGAGAACAAATTCTTAGCAGGGTTTTTCCTCACCTAAGGCTGAAACTATCTCCCAATAGTCCCTGGAGTCTGTAGGATAAACTTCATGGATGACATAGTCCTATTTTTCTGCACTGTTAGCCAGCTACGCCTACCTATGTGATCCCTCCAAGGAATGAGGGGATGTGAAACAAATACAGGATTTTTATTTTTTCTCTCTCTCTCCCATTCCACTGAATTTCATGTCCCAGCTCTGCATGATGAGTCACAAACCTCTTCAAGCCTTCATGATGCAACCTAACCTCAGTTATGGAGAACCAGGAAGATCATCCATACTAGCAGTGCCAGCTGAGGCTACCTTACCACTAGCCCTGGGCTGGAAAGAGACAAGTCACATTGCATGGTTAGCAGTGCAGTTCTAACAGTTGTATTTCTATTTCCCAGGACTGCCATATAAGAACTGCCACACAACCATCTAGACACAGCAACAAACGACCTGGCAGTCCCTGGAGTCCTCACCTACTGTTTTTATTAGAGAAGCCAATTCTCTAGTTCTGATCCCTGTACTTTACAGGGAGCTAAGGCCAGAGGCCACTTCAGAAGTCGCAAGCTCAAAAGTAGCCAGATTAATCTAAGCTGTCTACAATGAAAATGTGCATTCCTGGCCCAGGATATGAGGTTAGGATAATGGCAGTAGGACTCCCCAGATGAAAAGCTGCTGCAAGGAATAAAACTCTGAAATTGCTTTCAAGTCATTACCAGCACATTACCAGTAAAGCCCCCTCTCTCCCAACCTGCTCAGACAACAGGTTATAGCACAGCCATCCTCAAAGCCAGCAGAGAAACCAAAAAGCTGGTTGGACCCCAGTATAAGACACAGGAGTCTCTCTGTATCTCCTGGCATGTCCTACAGAGAGATATGTTTCAGTGAGATCCAAATTCCTGAGGACCGGGAACTGTAGGACAAGAAAAGACTCTTAACTGTCCCTTTGCAGATGGCAAGGTATGCTGGCCAGATCTCCCTTCCCAACTCACTGGGCAACAAACACAGACTCATCCACCCGTAACCCAAATAACCCTTATGCCTGCCCTAAATACAGCAACACGCCATCAACACAATGCCTCTGGGCACTGGATTCAATGTGCCTTTCATTAAGCTGGACAAAAATTTGCAGGGGCTGGTTTGTAAGGGCCGAGAAATGGTCTGGTACAGTCTTGATTCTGCTTGTGCCAAGAACTCTCTCATCCCTGACAAAGTAGTTACTGGGCCATCTCATCTTCTCTGTAAGCCTCCCTAGGGACCAGCAACACCAGATCTTGTATGGGCCCAGTGCCAGCTAATGCACAGCTCCAAACTTCACTTTAGACTGTCTGGGTTTTGAAGAACCCTATTCCCTATAGATCCTCCCAATGATTCAGTCTCTAGACTGCTAGCTTGCAGCTGCACAGTGTTGCTCCTTGCACAGTATGGAGGAAGAGCACAGTCACCAGGGCACAGAGGCAAACAAGGGACTTACTTGTAGGTTTTGCTTTTGTCCAACCAGATGCCGGAGATCAGAGCCCCAACCATCCCCGACAGTACAATGGTGAGTCCAATCCTGCCAGCATTCACCTCCTCCCCCTGTGGTGAGACACATACACACTCACACAAATGCAGGAGCTAACTCATATCCAACAAAAAGCAAACTGCAGAAAACCCAGAGAGGAAGAGACACCAAAGTAAGTCTTCATACATGTTTTCTGCTGGTAACACACTAACCAGATCTACCCTTTGCAGGAACACTTTCAGGCCCACTTTCTGAGCCAGTGCTTTCTGGTCCATGAAAAAAAAAAGTGGTCTGGCAATTGTGTCTGCACCAGCCCTGAGAAAAAGGTGTGCAGTGGCCATTGTGAGCAGATACATTCAGAGGAGTTAGCATAAACTCTATGAAGCTTGCTAATAGTTAGGATTTGGACTAGATTGACTAGAAAATATTGGGACTCACTATAAGACAGCACAGAAAGGATCTCTGTGGCATGCAGCACCAGTAGTAAGCTGTACAATAGCTCAGGTACTGAGGCACCCCACCCTTCTGCCACCAGAGCATGAGCATGGGCAGCTGCTGGGACAGATAGAAATCCCAGTAGAAATCACAGTAGAAACAAGGAGAGGAAATTGCTGGAAGTTTTACTCAGAAGTAAATGCTTTCATTTAAAGTGCAAAGGAGCTGTCTTTTCTAGAGCTCACCAGCTTTTGCATGGGGCGGTGTAAAGGAAAAAACAAGCCAAAAAGGAACAGTCTTGTGCTAGAGCTAGCCAGGATTGCTGTAACACTGCCTTTCTCACAGACTCTCCTTTGGCAGCCAGTGCTGGACAACAGCAAGCACCAGAGAGGGCCATGAAGGTTGGATGCACTTACTGGGTAGTGATGGATCACCATGCGGTTCAGCAGAGTGGACAAGGCGTAGAAACAACCTACATTCAGACCTGAGAAGGGGATAAAAAGGCAGCACATTCAGAGCCTGCTACTCTCCTGCTGAGTTGTGAAAGGGCAGAAATACAGAGAGAGAAATCTTTGGGACCGTCAGTCCAGAACAAGGCTGCAGAGTCTCAGGAGAGTGAGCCAGACTGGCTAGACATAGGTTACTGAAAGAAATGCAGACCAACATCCAGGCTTCAGCTTGCAGGAGGAAGAACCCTGCAGTTTCAGGATGGTTCTTACCTAAGCAGCTAGAGGAATGGCTGTGCACATTTCTGGTACTGAAAGATCTTGCAACTCCTTCACAGAGTCTCAACGCTCTCTCACAGCCAGATCCACCTTTAGCACTGTAATTTTCTCCTCTGCCCCCAGACAAGTCAGAATACTAGAAAAGCATCTGCCTCAGCATCACACCTTGAACAAGGACCTGAGATTCAATTAACACCAGTGTCATTGACCTGTGTTTTTCCTCCCAGAGAAGTGCCTGTCAGCATTCTCCCCACTGACAGCCAGTAAATAACATTCTCTCCAAGCCAAGAAATGCCAGAAGACAAGTAGGAGCAGAGCTGATTGGTGAAGCATAGACAGCACTACCCTCAGGCACCTGGGGTATGTGTCTACATGGGAAAAGTCTTGCATTTTAAATGATATCACTGAGGCCTGAAAACAAACTGTGAAAGTAATTTTGTTTCTAAAAGAGAACTTACATTAACTGTTACAAGGATTAACCACCTGGGGAAGGTTTCTCAGTATCACCCAAGGTGAGAATGAAACTATTGGGGTGATACTGGTCAAGCCCTATTCAGACACTGCTCCATCTTACATGCAATTCTTATTGGTTAAATGCCTTCTCAAAAGGGCAGAAAACCCAACAGCTTTGTTCAGCTGGCAAGAACATACACATGTGCACTGGACCAGCGGTACCGCAACGGCTACACTCTCACCTTGGGTGATACTGAGAAACCTTCCCCAGGTGGGTGAGGTCTGTAACAGTCAGCACAACTTTCTTCTCAGAAAGTCATTTACATTTGCAGTTGGTTTCTCTTCAAGGCTTCAGTGATTCTGATGGGTGGAGGGAAAGGGACAGATTTCACCACTGCAGCTCACACGTCTGTAGGTTCCAAAAGGAGCCATGGGTTTAAAAACAGATTTTCAGGCACAGATGTCTGACATCCTGACAAAACAGATACATGTCAAGTTCCCCCTTCCTACTTTTCCTCTCTAAGCCTCAGCTAAAAGCAGAAACTAACAAGACAGGATACAGAAGTGCAGTCTAGCAGGCAGAGCTTTGACAGAGGGAACAAAGCCTTGAGCTCTCCTAACCCTGAATTCCCCTAGCTCCCCTTAAGTACTCACTAATCCTGCACCTAGCCCAATCTTCCATTGAACACTGGATACCTGTTGCAGTACACAGCACTATGAGGGACCACAAGATTGGCAGCTGGAGGGTGCGTCACATTTCCTTCACACACCATCTCTGACAACATTACAATTTACTATGAGGGTGGTGAGGCACTGGAACAGGTTGCCCAAAGATGTAGATGAAAGAAAGGTGCTTAAGGCCAGGCTGGGCTCTGACCAGGTCTAGGGCAAAGTGTCCCTGCACATGGCATGGAGGTTAGAACTAGACAATCTTTAAGAGCCTTCTAACCCCAACCATTCTGTGATTAAACAAAGTTCACTCTGCAGCTGTATGGCACAGACAATGGATGAAGACTGAAGAAGATGAAGACTGAACAGATGAAGATGCAAGTGATCCCAAATATTGCTTGTGACAATGCTTCCCAGTTCAAAATCATGTGTCCGAAGGTTACAGGAGAGGCTAGTAAGTTGAGTGACATGCTCATTAGGCAGGAGAATCTACCCAACACTTACTCAGGAAGGCTAGAAAGTCCAGCAGGGCCAGCCCCCAAGGATGGGGGAGAACAACTGCAGATCTCACAGCAAGGAGGCACCCTCCAGCCTTGAAAGCTGTCTCTTTGCAATATTTAGCTATGGCAAAACAGCTGACACACTCTAAATCAGCTTCATCCTATCTCTACCTCTGGAACACCCCACTCACTAGGTGACACCACAAGCTGCAATGCAAGGACATGGGAGTATGGCAGATCAGCACAGTCCTTCTGCTTTTTCACTTCAAAGCTGGGCATAAACATTAACCACTCATTTGTGCACCTCTATTTCTCATCCAGCCAAGAGGATAGCAGCCTTGTGAAGACAGTCAGATGCTGCTCTGGTACCTAATGCTGTCAGTAAACCAGCTTTACAGCAGCTCTGTGATCCATGTGATATCCAAGACAGAGAAGGACCCCTGCTCCCAAGCTGGACAGAAAGTAAGAGTTGGCAGTAACACTTGGCACCAGAGACAGGCAAAACATTCTAAGAATCAAGACAATGTGTCAAATTTGCATATGTGAGGGCTGAGAAAAGTTCTGGGCACTTCATGTCACAGTTGCTCAGTAAAGCTTCTCTGAGAATTACAGCTGTTTGAGCATCTATAAAACAGGTAATGGTTGTTTCCAACAGGAAAGTGGCCATTTGCCCACCCAGATGAGGGAAACCAGAACTAATAGCTGGGAGCAGGACATCTGATCAGAAGGTCCAGCACCACCTGATTCTTTAGCTAGTTACTATGGTTTATTGTAATGCAGAATAATATTTTTGATACTTCAGTGTCTCCTCTATTTTATAGAGGCCAGGACAGGGAAGTTTATTGCCTACAGATGCAAAAGGAGCCCTTATAAAGCCTCAGACTAGAACCCAGGTCTCCCAAGGCAGGCAGCCTATTACCTACCTGTCAGACTCTTGGTCTCTCTCTTGTTAACCCCTGTAATCCTCCCCAACAATGGTTCCTTACACAGTTCTCACTGCCCTGCCTCCTCCTCACTGCCCCATCACCATTCCAAGTGCTGATTCTTTAAGACTATCTCATGACTCCCATTCTACCAGCCTTTCCCAGAATTTCCCACCCTTTTCCTGCCTACTGCCTCCCAATAGCAACATGCTCTCCAGTGCAAAGCCCAACCCCACAGACTTGGAATTCCTTAATGTCCATTCCATGTTATGCCTCAGTTTTACGGAAGCAATGTCAGCAATGTCAGCAGCCTTGGGGAAAAGGTTCTCTAAAGGCTTTCCTGAAAAACAGTTCACTAGCACAGCAGCAGTGACACCACTGTTTCCAGCACTGTGAGTCTTGCCACAAGAAAAGAATCATTGCCTCCTGGTAATACCAAGACCTTAGAGGTCTACAGACCTGTTCTGACCTGGCATCATTGTAGAAGAATCCCCATTCCTTCTAGAACCAGGAGAGATGAACAAGCAGCAGGTTTGCCCCTCTCTCCCCTGACACATGCTATGGCAACACAAAAGCCAGCAGGCTGCAGATATCTTTGTGTTAAGTAGGCAGAATGACTCAGTTGCGCTCACGTGGCTGCAGATGTCTTAAATCTTGGCCAACGTAACTTTTGACTTGAGTAGGAAAAACTGTCACCATTTTAAACCCAGACAAGCTGAAGAGAAAAAAAGTTTCACAGCATAGTTCCTTCTCTGAGTAACAGTCACCACTCAAGTCAAGCTGGAGATTGGCATGAGAGGAAGAGAATAAATGCACAGACCAGCAACAAGAGAAAATGAATTTTGAGCCACTGAATGGATTTTCCACACTGTTTGTGACTGCCAGGAAAAATTAGCCCAGGAGGGTCAGATTCTAATTATGCTCTCCGTACTGAGAACCTTCCTCTCTCCTCTAGGACTTCTTTATGCCTATTAGAGCAAATGCTTTCCCCTTTCTTTTTCCTGAAGGGTAAGTGTGAACTGAGCTGATGATACAATCCAACATTAGACACAGTCTGCCTGACAGGTTTTTCTGTCTTCAGTTTCTGAGGGGGCATTATGTACTATGGAGAAGAAAAAAAAGTCAAACCCAGCAGCTGCAATGCAAACTAATAGAGTTTAAGAGCAATCTGAGAGGGATATTTCTAGAAGTCTACTGCACTGAGAAGGGAGGGAGCAGAGATTCCAACAACTCCAAAGACCATTAGCATCCTCAGCAAGTACAAAGCCACCATCTGACCCTCTTCAACCTGCCTACTCATCCACAAGGTCTTTCAGATACAATTTCTGGCAGAATGTGCAGAACTTTCAGCAATGTTTAACTGTCCTCCTGAGAAGTTTTCATATCAAGCTGGTAGGAAGAGAGAGGACAAAACAACTCACAGACTGGCTGGCTACAGTATACCCTATTATGCAGCTAGGCACAGACCACAATGGCCTCTCTGCTAGTAAGAAAAGCACTTTTTCATATGCCAATTCAGAATCAGGGAATAGATTCAACACATCACACTGCCCTCAAACAAACAGACCAAGACTGCTGATGAGAAGGAAGCAGCAAATTCAGCATGCAGGGACAGATAGCATAAGATGTTCTCCAGTCCTTCTTTCCAACTGCTTCACAGGGACTGCCTAGGAAGCTGACAAAGTCAGCACATCTGCATACTCCACATGACCTCTACAGAGATGCCTGGCAGTTATATTCATATCCTTGCCTTCGGAAATGACTTTCACTCAGTTCTGCGACTTACAGTCAGACATTTCTGTGTATTTCTTATGTAAGCACTTAGATTGTGATGTAATTAACTAAATGACTAGGAAAAAAGAACAGATAAGGAAATCCCCTGAACAGCAAACAAAGGCTGGGACAACATTTGTAGAGGCATATCATCCTCTGTGTGTGTTTGCCTTCCTTTCTTTCCTCCCCACTGCATTTGCTGGTAACCACTGCTGAAGAGAACTGGGCTATAAGGATTCCTGGTCTGTGGCAGCACAGGGGAACTATCTTTCTGTTTCCCTAAAACAACACAAGCCAGTTACTGCAGAGCACAGAGAGTGAGGGAGAAGCCATGATACGTGCACAAGAAGAAAGACCAGACCTTACCATAAGTGACCATCAGCAGCAAAAAGTTGGCATTGCGGAGCAGGCGGAGGATTGATTGCACGTAGGAATACTCTGCAGTTGGTCTTGACTGGATCGAAGCCTGAGCTCGGCTTGGCGGGTTCGGGGGCTTCTCCTTGAAGACTGAAACCAGACACAAAGTACATCTGTTTGTCATGGTGCAGTTGGGGCCTGGGCACACACTGCACCATTTGAAGGATGGCAGAGGGCTGGTAGAACCAAATGTACAAAACACACCTTTTCCTTAAGCTTTGACCTCCACGCATGAACTTATCCAGGAACAGGAAAGAACAGCTCTCTTGCTAGAGTAACTCCTGTCACCATCCCAAGGGAAACATCGTGCCTTCAATTAGCTTTTTGTGTAGGCAGTGCCCAGCAGCACCGAAAGAGTTCTCAGGATTATTAATGCCTTTGTCTCTAGAAGGATGACCAGCCAGGTGCAAAAGTGTTATGTGCATTTACAAATGACAAAGTGGAACTGCACAAGTCAGTTGACAATGGTGGCCTAGTGCTCTGCAGTGGCCAGTGTCCAGGGAATAATAAAAATAATAAAACCTTTGCCAGGTTTTATTTCAGGCTAAGCCATCTGCTGCCCCTTACTAGTATTAAAGTAGCAGCCAGAAATCCAATCACAGGTGATACTGTTGTGCCGGGTGCTGGACAGGCATTTTTGTACCTTGTCTATTCCATGCCCCACATTATTTGAAGTCTACATCTGATTCAGCCACCAGCAACGTGAATAATCTGGCAAGAGGAGCCTGTCAAAAAAATTGCATGGAATTCAGCAACCAAACTCAGCTTGCCAGTGAGCATGCCTTCATGCTAAAGATCTGGCTTCAACTTCATGTGTTAAGCAGGGGAATTGCACCCCTTGTGTCCTGCTACTGTCCTTCATGCTTTATTCTCTCCACTCATAACTGGGAACAGCTTGTTCCTGTGATGCCATATAATCTGCCTCTTTCCACTCTTAAGGGATAGTCAGGTCCCAGGCATAACCCAAGGCCCAGCATCCTGTTTGCAGGGAAGATGACTATGAAACCTGCAAGATATCATTTGGTTTTTAAACTACTTACTCATGCCTGGAATTTGTTATGCAGGCAATGTACAAAACTAGCAATTTGGCAGGCTCACTGGCAGCCTCCCTTCTACATGTGCTGTTCATCAAGAGTTTGAAGCAGCAAGATATAGTATTGCATGACCCTGTCAGATGCATGGTAGGACACATCCCCAGATGGCCTGCCCAGCCCATTTCCTGGCACACAGGCCCCTGGCACACATTGGCTGATCTCAGTCCCATCTGGTTTCATGTTCACACTCCCACCACCTTACCTATGATGACCAGGATGAACAGGGCTGATGCCACACCTGCAGTCATGAAGAACATGATGCTGATGTGGTAGGCCAGCTTCTCCACATCCTCCACATTCGGGATCAGAACTGGAGGGACCAGAAAGCCTGCAGCGATGCCAAGCTGAGGAGAGAGAGGCGATAAACAGACATGAAACCACAATAGTGCCACTACCCTACAGCTCAGTACAGGCTCAACTGAGCCTAATCCAATTTCACAACCAAGACGAAAATTTTCTTTACCACCTAAAAATTAGGAGATAGAAGTCAGATACCCATTGCAAAAAGGCCGTAAGAGAGGTTTCCCCACTGCATTTACAACTGTCAGGATATTCAAGGCAAGGTTTTACAACAGAACTGAGCAGAATGAATACCTGGCTCCATCAAAGTGGAGGTCTGGCCTGACCTTACCTCCCCCACAAATATATGTTCCTGTTCACACACACATCCCATTCCTTTACCTCGCCCCTGCTTTACAGCTGGCCTGATCACCTAGTAATTCAATTTTGCTCATTAAAAATGGCAGAAAACAAGAACATCAAAACCAACCAATATTTGCTGGGTCAGTTACTTGAACCAATTCATTTTCCAGCCACCTAAGTTCAAGGGCTGAGAGACCTGACCACTCAAGTAATTGAGATATTCATCTGGCTCAGCCAACTTTGATACAGTTTCAAATGAGCAGCCTCCCAAGACAAGGCTCACCCTATGACCACCAGGAGAACCTAGAAGAGCATCACGGCTGAAAGCAAAGGAAGTGTTGACAGCATACATCCTAGCTGTCAAGGCTGTTTTAGTAATGGAGCTTGGCAACTGTCCCTGGATAAACTGCTCTGAACTCTGTAGAAAGCAAGGACTAAGGAAGACAAGTTCTGTGCTGCCCATAAACCTCACAGAAGCATGTCAGCACAGAGCAGAAGACCCAAGAGCCCTGTAGCCCAGGCATGAGATTGTCTTCTAGCAAAACCTCCTTGTGCTTTCTGCATGCTTTCTCTGACATGTCTGCATGTTTCTGGGATGCTGATAGACTCATTCATGAAGACTGACTTACTGGCTAAGACAAAGATCTCAAAACAACTATATTTCATATATTGCCATATTTGGTAGTTAAGCTAAAATGCAGCTTGTGGCCCCAGCCCCAGAAAACTCTTCACAAAATCCCTACTCCTCCCTCCAGCTGGTGTATTTTTGAGACAGGAAGAATGCTTAGGATTCAAACAGAGCTACCTGCTACCCTATTTAGCTTACAAACAAGTGACTTTCAACCATGTCTAGCCAAACTTCTCCTGTGATAAACAATGCCCTCCACTGGGACCGGGAATATTCTGGGTCAAGATCAGCAACAGATATCTACACTAAATACATTCTTGGGGCTCAGACATTGCAAGGAGCTAGTGAGAAGAGCCACCAAGAGATTACAGATGTGCCCCACCAGTTCAAGGCACTGTCAAGAAAAAGAAAATTTGAGGTTTGGTTACATAAACTGAAGACAAACCCAAGCGGTGCCATCCCAGATAGCAAGTCAAGGACTGAAAGAGTTTAGGAGGAAACTTAAAAAGCCCATTAGGAAGGATAAATCTTCCTAACATCCTCATGGCACAGAGAGACTCTGACACAGGAATAAACTTGTCCGAGCTCAGTTTTGTTCAGATATGGCCCATGCCCAGCCTCTCAGCACAGCAAGTCAGGCAGGCTCTCCTCCTCTGCACTGCCCACTGACTACAGTGAGCACAACTGTCATGGTTTAGAGGCTTCAAGATCTAATCTCCATCAAACTGCATGTCTCCCCTTCCCTACGCAAACCTACAGCTGCACAGAAAATGTAACAGCATCAAACACAGAAGCTCGCAGAGATCTCTGAGAGGGCAGAAGCCTGCTTGCCCCTGCAGCACATTTATTTTGCCCTCCTGTGGCCAAGTGCAGGCCTGTGCCTCTAGTGTGCCTGGTCAGCCCAAGATACAGCCAGCTTGGGCTTCATCACTCCTATCTCCAGTGCATTTCTAAAGATTTGACCTTTGAGGAAGAGACTCTCAACATTGCTCCTTTCCATTTGAGAGAAGAGTCCTATTGAGTCTCATATGTCAGATCTTCTGTGTGCCCTTCACACTTTCCCAAGTAAGGTTTACAAACACTGGACTGGAAACTGACTCTTTTTCTTACCACTGTTGCATTCTTGGAAGAACTAAGCTGTATTCCTGTGCTAGGTACTTCTTGGCTTCCTTCTCTCTGCAATCACATGCTAGCTACATGAGCTGCTGAACAGCAGCAAAACAACAGGAGAGGAGAGATCCATGTTTTATTCTGACCTCTGACATAAGTTTCTTCAGGACCATACTTGAGATTCAGTCTTTTCCAGTCTCCCTGCAGCTGCTCCATCCTGAAAAATGATCTATCTGACATACCTAGTAGAGAAAGTATTGAGAGTCTGTGTTACAAATTGTTTGGAAATCTTTTACCGAAACGTCCTACAGTCATTACTTACCCAGTGGGTCACAGACTTACCCATCATTCTTGAACTATTTACTGCCTTTTGAGAAGAATTTTCCTGAGCAACTTTTCTAACCATAAATGGATGTTTTGTCCTTTCTCTTCTCCTCCCCCAAAAAGAAGACACTTTTATCCATTAGGAGTACAATATGCCTTTGATAAGAACCAGGTAGCAGAATGGACAAAAAAAATCATAGCAATAGGAGCTACATTTTATATTTCAGAGTAACTCATGCTAATAATTCTGTGAAGATGAGGCCACTTGACTTAACTAAAACTGAAGATTTCCTGAACAATACTCACAGACCCTAGATTATTCATACCATTTTTAGCAAAGAGGACAAGCTCTCAACAACATGATTACTACTACACTGCATATACTTCACCTGTTATAAAGGAGATTTTTAGCCTGGTTCTCAGCAGGTCAGTGTGAACATTACCATCAGCCCACAGAAACACTGTAACCAATTAACCAGAAAATTTAAAAGATGCCTTAGAAAGGGAAAAATAACTTCTCTCCCTTCTCCACACCTTGCACATCAGGGAAAATAAAACAATGTAAAAATAAGGTTAGTTCTGCAAAAGTCTGTGCTACCCTTCTTACAGACACTATCAGTTATAAAGTATCATAATGGATCCTCTTATTTAATTTGCATCTCCAACCTTTATACAGGCAGATAGGTCTCCAATACCTATATAGATAAGCTTGTTCTCAAAATTTGGTATATCACTCAGAATCCTCTCACCCAAAACACCCAGCACTGTCCTAATCTCTGAGGATCTCTCCATGAGATCAGACTGCTGGCACTTTATTTTAAAAAGGCTTTGGGGTAATTTTTAAACACACTGCCAGGAAAGTCAACAACTACAGTAGAGTGCCCTGTTCAGATGACCTACTATTTAGAGACTAGTAAAGGATAGAAGGAATGTATTTCCTATCTGAATTTTACCAAGGACCAGTCACAAAAACAACATCATATTCAATATGCAAATGTGCTCAAGAACAGGCAACAAAACCAAGAGTAAGTAGCTAAGAAGATGGTATAAATGTACCCATAATCTTGAAATAGAAAATGACATGTATAAGGTTAGCTGCTAAGAGTCTCCTGAAGGAAGATAACCAGTGATGTATCAGCATTAAAACTGTAAATGAATGATAAGTGGAGGAGTGCAGGAGTGGACCTCCACCTCAAAGAAAACTACGAGTCAGCAACAGGATCACAGAAGCCCTGTAAAATTCCATAAGTAGGTATAAATGTTGACAGAGGGGACCACCAAATCCAGAAGGTCAATTAAAATCTTGAGAGAGATGCTGTAAAAGCAAAAATATGCAACAGTAAGAAATTTTGACAATGCCCTTTCAAGCTAAATAAGCGTCATGACAGGGATGATGCAGAGACTGCATTTTTGGATTCCATAAATATCCTTTTCTGAGGAAAACTTAGAAGAGGCAGCACAATTTGTAATTTCGACCCAGAACAGCACAGTGTGACTATGATCAATATTACAAAATGGTTCTGCACTGAAATTCAGCTTCCTTGCAGCAGCGACAAAAAAAAGGAAACACCCTCCAAAACACTACAGCAATATATAACCCACAAGAGGGAACCTACCTGAAAGGAAAGAAGTGTGTTAAATGGAAATGAACAAGAAAAGCCTAAGAAATTAAATGCTTGCAAGTGGCATTAGGATCATGCAAAGACCCTGAATCAGAGGCTCACTGTAAGCCTAAAGAATATTAGCAAAATATTTTAGAATAAAGGAACCACAATTAAGTAAAAAACAAAAACACAAAAAAACCCCACAACAAGCAAACAAAACAAACCCACAAGAACATAAACTACCCAGCTCTAAAACTGGACATTATTCCTTCAAGCAAAGAAAAATGACAGCAAGCTGGACCAAGCTAAAGTAAACCTGTAATTAGGCCAAAAGAGGCACCAGAACAGCTTTACGAACTAAGTCAAAACTCTTTAAACACAACAAAATCAGGAAATCTGACAGAAGGGTCAGTGTGGAAGGAGAATAAAATATGATCAGGGTGAAAGGAGAACATTCAAGAAAGAGGTCTTGGACCATCATTCATGACATGTTGCATTATGAGGGGACAATATGACTCAATTTATTTGAACTAATTTCTTCTGTGAGGCATCAGGACCAGCTGGTATTCATCTAGAAGTTCAAAAGAACAAGTCAACAGAAAATCCACACTACTTGCACACAAACATACCAAATGGTCCATTACCAAATATTCAAATCAGGAATGGAAGAAGAGAAAAGTGATGCATAAGCCAGAGTCCCAGGAAACCCCGAGACCAGCAGCCTGCTGGTTTGGCCAAGTGGACAGAAAATGTAGCAATCAAAAGATCTATGCCTTGATAAACACCAATACAACAGGTTTTTCAGACACTGTGATTCCAGCATGGTCTTGGCAAGTTCCCAAGCCAAGACTTTGAAGAGTGAGGAGGATACACTCCCAATTCCCTCTGGATTCACCCAGGGAACTCCTTTGAGGAGATGCTTTTTCCAAAGCTCTGGGCAACATAAAGCATCCTCTTCTACTCTTGTCTGGGTATTAAAGCTCTGTCCTAGGCCCTCCCTCCTTTTCTAACTACAGATGCCCTTCAAACTTAACCATGACATTTCACAAGAGCAGCTGAACCTTCTGACCCTATAATTCACATATCACAACCTGCAGACAGCAGGCAGCTACCCTCTTCTCACACCCTGTGCCTCCCAACTGCACATTGGCTTC
>VWYO01000874.1:14912-43289 GCA_013400275.1 Rhadina sibilatrix | reverse complement strand
GGAAAAGAAAAAATTGAAAAATCCGGGGTTTTTTTTTTTTTTTTTTTTTTTTTTTTTTTTTTTTTTTTTTTTTTTTTTTTTTTTACCCCAGTTGTCTCTCTAGCTGTAAAATGAGAGAAGTATTAAAATCAAACTGGTGAAATGCTGATGGGATTTTATTTTAATGTTATTGCAATGCTCTCATTATTTTAAGCAACTGTTTTTGCTTTGAGGTTTTGGATGGATGTTAACTTTTGCCTGCCTTGCTTTCTAATTCACAGCATGCTTCTTTAAAGTTTAGAATCTCATTTTTCCCCTCACCTTTTTTTTTTTTTTAGACCATGAAACAGTAAGTGTGCAGGTAAAGAGAGATAACATCTGTAGCCTAAAACCCACAAGCAAAAGCAAGTGCTGCAGGCCATGGGAAAAAAAAACCTTATCAGTTTGATAAAGGGCAGACAGGAAAAAAAAAGTCAGTGAAACTGTAGCTGGGTGTACAAATAGAGGGGAGGAACTGATCCTTCTTTCCTTCCTTTCCTTCCTTTCCTTCCTTTCCTTCCTTTCCTTCCTTTCCTTCCTTTCCTTCCTTTCCTTCCTTCCCTTTTTCATGCTCATTACAAGGAAAAAGAGTCCCAGAACCAACTCTCTCTATTCAGCCTGCCCTTTGCCAGGCAGTGCAATCCAGTGGTCTCTCTATCCATTTATTATCTCACAAGCAATATTAGAATCTCAGCCCCTCAGTATTTTGGATGTATTGGCCCTGCTCTAGGTTTGCAGTGCTCCAGCAGTGCCTGATCATGGTTTAGCCTTGCCAGTTCCCTCCAGGGGCAGCAGAGCCATCTGCTCCTGTGGGCTTTTACAGAGCAGGGATCCAGGAGCAGATTTTATTTAATGCAGTATGTCTGCTGATGAGGATGACTTTCTCAGCTCTCCTTTTATTGCAGTTCCTTACTGGACATGGTGGTAAGTAGAACTCTGATTAAAACAATCCTTCATTTCCTTCCTGTGGCAGATCTGAGCTGGGACACTGCAGAATTCTTTAGGAATTCTCATGTTTCTGGTTTGGTTTGTTTTTTGTTCGCAGAGTTTTTATTGGTTTGTGGGTTTGTTATTTTTTTTCTTTTTTTAAAATAAGATATGAATTTGAAACTTTTTTTTTTTTTACTCTTTCAAAGGCATGGAGGGAGAAATAATTGATTTAATCACCTCTTCTCTCTTGTTACCTTTTTTTCAGAATATCTAGGGGTGTCTTAACTGACACTTAATATTTACAATGAGGTTGAAAAACATTCTTTTAGTTAACAATATTATAATGCAGTGGGGTTTTTCCTAGCTGTCCTTCACACAGCTTCTACTTCCCTTCCTTCATCTGCTGCCTCTGTAGCTCGTTTGGTGCGTGGTTTGTGATACCCTGCTTGCCATGGAGGGGTGAATTAGCATTTCTCTGATATATTCCAAGTTCCATGGGGGTGATTTGTGGAGTTGTCTGCTCCCCCTTATCAGCATTAGCCTGCTCCTTAAGGCACTGAAGCTTTCTATCAGAGGAATGCTGAAGCATGGAAACACATTAGGAACCATTAGCCTCAGTCTGAACAGGAGTTTGGGAATACCACGCAGGTCCACACAAAGAAAAAAGCATTTGGCATGTTTCAAAAAGTGTAAGATATGACCATTCTGTTCAGACTGAGGTCACCTGTGAAATGTACCTGAATTAAGATCTGCAGCTCAGATTGAGTAAGGGACACAACAAGAGAATATGATTTCCAGAGCTCGTCCTTTTTCTATGTCAACAGCAATTTTTTTTCTCCTGCTGATTTTTTTTGGTGATGACATGACAGGAACCTGGAGAGACTAATCAGTCATGAACTAATTCCAAAATAATTCCCAAAATATGTGTGAGGTTTAAACTCACTTCTTTCTCACCTTTGAAGTGTTTTGTGGTCCTTTCTTAGCATTTTGTCAATAGCCTTTGTACTGCAGGAAGAGCAACCTTCCCATTTTTGGTAAGTTAGTTTTATTTAGTGTAGCAAGAACAGATTTTACAGGTGTGGTCAGGAATTTCTTTGATTTATTTTTCATATTTTTTTCCCAACAGATGATACAGGTGGATTTTGTTTGTGGTGGTTTGTTTGTTTGTTTTCTTTCTCTTTTCCTTCCAATTGAAAATGCAGTTTGGAAAGTCAAGTTTTGTCTAAATGTTGAATTTTTCCATTGAGAGAATCCACCTTTTCTTGGCTGCTTTGCCCAGAAGGCAGGTGCTAGTTCTGCTGGGCAAGAACTGCCTTGCTGCAAGGCTCTGGTGAAATGCCACTTCCCAAGAGACACAAGTGAAGTCAGTAATAGCCTTCCCAGTAGGCAACTGGCAAGCCAGGGGAAATATAATTTCACTGATCTGAAAAAGATTCTTTTCTGGAAAATGTTGCCCATGAAACTTTCTGATGTGTGCCTTTTTCACTTTGGCTTGGCTGGGAATAAATTACTCCCACTCTCTTTGGAAACACAAGGGTTTTGTCAGAGGAAGTTTTCTATATGGTTTTATTATTATTATTATTATTATTATTATTATTACTCCTAATTTTTTCCTCCTAATTTGTTCTCCCACTGTCTGTCAAAGTAATTTCTGGGGGTGTTACAGCACGATAAGAAAGGTTAGCCAAGATCAATTCAAATATATAATCATGTTTAAAATGTATGGAATGGAGATCTCATCAGGAAATTGGTTTCCTGTTGGGCATTCACATGGTAATCTATGCATTTTTACCTCTCACATACATAATTAAAAAAGTTCAGGAGCAGTGAAAAGTTTCACATTGAACTTGGAAATTTACATTAAGTCTAATGCAGGCTGGAAATTTCTGTAATTTCTCTTGTTTTTCTCTGCAGCCAGTGCAAGGCTTTGACTATGCCAAGCAGCACCTGGGCCAGCAGGGAGCAGAGGATGAGGTTTTACCTGTGACTCAGGAGACTGTCATCCTTCCACTTCCAGTCAGAGACGCTCCTGCCTCCCAGGAGAGAGAAACTACCCAGGATGGGAGCACCATCAAAACTGCCAAGTCCAACGAAACCAGGAAGAGGTATGGGCTGGCACCTGGTGCCTCTCCACTGGGGCTCCAGCAGGCTCTGTGCTGCTGGCTGCTGTAGGGTTTGGGGCTCTGTGGGTGGCAGATGGCTCTTCCCCAGGATGGATCCTTGGCATAACACTGCGCTGGATGTGCCAAGTTGCTGCAAAATGTGGGATAAACCCCAGTGAAGTCTGATGGAGGAGGTGAGGTGGCCTTTATGAGCCCGAATCAAACGTGAGGCCTGTGGCATGAACACTTCCAATTCCACAAGGAACCAAAAGACAGGTCCTCAGCAAATTGCTGTCACTGCACTGGCAGGCTCTGTCACTCCAGGATTGGACCCAATGCCTTCACTAGCAGAAGGGGAAACCCTGAACACCTGCTAAATTGTGGAAGACCCCTAGATCCAAAGCATCCACAGCAGGACAAAGCTTCTGAAGTGTAAGAACAGACTAGATAATGTCAGTGTCTAGGGTGAAGTTTTGCAGTCTCTTCATAATGAAGTCTGTAGGCTTGTAGGATCATGGATCCAAGATCCCCAGGAAGCTATGTGGCTCCTCTTCTCTGCTGCAGGCTCCAACACCCTCCTAACTCAACTTTATCTACCTTATTTTAAAGTCATCCACTTGTGGGATGATCACAACCTCCTCCAGCAATCTGTTCTCTCCTGCCTTTCCTGTTAAGAAGTTTTACCTCATGTCTGCCCTCAACCATCAACAGAAGAGCTGAGTATTTCTTTTCTCCATCCTTGCAGGCGAGGAAAGCAGATTATCCCCTTATCCCAGGTGTTTTGCTTGCTTTGAGGCCAGTTTTTCCTTGACCCACTCTCCTTGGATTTAAATGAGAGTGGAGCTGAGGATAGATACTGAAGGGAGGAGAGGAAAATAAACCTGTTAGGTAAACAGCCCCAACAAAGGTAACTGTTGTTGTGTAGCTCACAGGCATTACACGGGCCTGGCCCCTTGAAGGGATTTGATAACATACAAGGGAAGCAGCTGACTAATGCAGAGCAATTCTAGAGAAAACCAAGCCTTCCTAGCTGAGTCACCTCCTCTTGTCCAATATTTCCCCCTTTGGAATAATGGGAAAGCTTGGGATGCTCAGCACAGGGACATGCTGGAAGGGGGAAGGTGCCAGCCAGCATGGTGTGAACCCACAGTGCTGCTCTTCTGGGTGGGTAGAGATCCCCAGTGGTCATCAGGGAAGGTTTTCCCTGCAGGAAAAAGAAAACAGACAGAAGGATCCTGAGCTGGTGCCTGGTTTGTCATTCTCCTTTGGCTGTGTAGTAAATCAGTGGGAATGTGGAGAGAGCTGGCTGCAGGGCATAGCAGCAGAGGAAAGCCAGCCAGCTGCAATGGGATGTAAGCTCCTATTCTGCCATTTAATGCCAGGGAGGTGCTGCTCACCCTACAAATCACTGAAATGTGAGGTCCTCCAGCCCCTGTGAACCCCTGCCCCTTTCAAAGTCTTCCATCCTTTGAAGAAATGACAAATGGAAGATGACCGTGACACCCGCAGTGGTTGCTGGTGCTGGGCAGGTCAAGTCTTTGCAGGAATTGTTCTTTAAAATGTTTGGAAGCCTCTCCAAAGCCATGTGTAAATACACATAAGAAGATGCAAACCAGCTCTGTTAATTAATCCTCTAACCAAAGTGATTAAGCACTTCACTCAGTCCTTTGAGTGAGAATTCCCCCACCTCATCTGCACCAGTTTAAACAAATGCTGATAAGCAAACTTGATCCAACAACGTTATTCTCATTATAAAATATGCTGAACCTTGGTGCCCTTCTAAGCAAATAACTAAGAGTTAGTTTTCCCTCCTTCAGGCTGATTACTTGAGTAAGTGAGAACATGGACAATTTCAGTATTTTTCATTCCCAGGAGCTGCGTCTGGAAATGGAATTTAATGGGTTCTGAAGATGAAGAAATATTTCTTGACCTTTATGTGTTTGCTCTTTCATTCAGGGTACTTTACAGCCTGGAAAGGTCAATCCAAACCAGACAGCCATGAAGTGGCTGCTAACTGATCAGACTATCTTGTCTGCTGTCACCACTGAAAGAAACTTCTCAGTTAATAATATGAGGGCCACTTTAAAAAGGATGAATATCTGGATTAGTGTCACCACAGAAATTGTTGTGCAAACGGTCCATGCTCACTTCTTTTCTGTGTTCCCAAGTTGAGCAGATTTTCTTCAGGTGTTGGTCTCTCCCTGGATGGATTTTTTTTTACTGAGCTGAGATTATTCATTTAGCAGTGACAGACAGGTTTATAGGGAGGAATCCTGCTTCCCAGGAATTTCACAAGGAAAATTGTGAAATTCAGCTTCAGGCTGGACTGAGCTGGCTTGCAGGCTGAGTTCTCCTAGAGCCCTGTAGGTGGAAAGAGCCTGTCTCCAGTTATACATATTTCACCTAGGCTATCTTCAAAAGGGAATCCCTGAGAATTGCTTTCATCATATTTGTCCCTTGCTGTTCTGACCACAGAATGCTTTCCACTTACACCAGGCAGGGTGGCCAGACCTGGAGGTAAATGAACGTTTCCAGCTGATGATCCAGTATTGGCAATGATTTTCAGGATGGTTTTGACAGTTGTTTTGTTTTAGTACCATTTTCTGGTTATAAAACCATTGTGACAGCAATAGAATTTGATTTGATTCCTTTTCTCTATAAATGGAAGCCTCTGTGAGTAGGCCCATTTTTTTTCTCTAATGTAATCTCTTTACATCACCCTGTCACTGCCCATGACAAGCCAGTGGTAGATTGCAGATAGCTTTGTGAATAATTACAGGGGTCCTGTGGAGAGCTTTCATTCCCTTTGTGGCAAGTTTCACGTGTAAAAAAAAAAAAACAAACAAAAACCAGTGACTATGTCTGGATGCAGACCAGAACCAAATGCACTGTGTTCTCCTGTGGCCTGCCTTTCCCAGCTTGTGCACTAGGATTTGAGTAACTTGCCCAGCCCAAAGAGCAGAGAAGCTGTGGTGGGATTTTGCTGCCAGTGCAGCCCAGAGCACACTGCTCATTTCTGTCCCTGCTCCTCCCTGGGACCGAGTGCACAGCGGTTCTGCCCTGCCCTCCCTCCTCACCCTGGGCAGGCAGGGACCCGTTTCAGGACAAGGATGTGCAATGGCTGATGAGAACAAGCATTTTCTTAGGGGTTTCAGCCAGTGAGGGTGCTGGTTAAGCTGGGGCGTGTGCCAAAAGGAGAAAAGGAGAATTGTCTAATCACTTTGTGCGTGCATATGTGCAAAGTGAGTGAGTGTATTCTGCCTTGTGGCTGGTGACAGTGGACTGTAAATGCAGGCTAAATAATAAAGGGATGGTTTAGCCATACATCCTGAAACAAAGGTCTGCTTTATTTTGTCTGGGCCAATGACACTGAATTGACAATGGGACTTCTTGTCCTCGGTGGTGGCACTTTTATCATTGGAATGCATGAGGGAGCAGTTGCATTCCAAGCCACCAAGATGCCCGTCAGCCCCAAACTATTTGAGAAAATCCTGTTCACCTCCCACCACTCTGCTCCTACCTTTACTGTGTTGCTGTTTCTCTCCTCCTGCCTCCTTTTGGTACCAAGCCAGGCTTGCAAACTCGGTGATGCAAACTGCGCGAGCGACTGGAATGACCTTGAGAGGAGGTTCAGGAGGAGGAACTCATGGCCTGCCTTTGTTGCTATGGTTACTTACAGCCAGTCCCCGAGTCAGAACGGCTCCATCCTCAGCAATGGGTCGGGGAAGCCCAGCTCTGGCAGGAGCTCCCTGCAGAAGGTGATGGCACCGCAGAAAGCGGCCAAGGACGAGGGGAGGAAGAGGAACGGTGAGAAGTGCTCGTGGTCGCTCCCACTGCCGTGCCCACACACACACCAGGCACCTTGAAACCAAGTTCTTGTGTCCTCAGCTGGCCCCGGGCATTTCCTGTGGCTCATTTGTGGGGTTTTTCTCTTTCCCCTTCGCTGCTTTCACTGTTTCTCCAGGTCCCATCAAACATCGTGGTGTTTGCTCTGCGTGTGGGCCTTTGCAATCTTCTGGCTTTTTTGTATTCCCCACTCTTTTCTTTTTTCTTGGAATACCAGTGAACTAATGAAGACATGATGCTTCTCAGTAGGGTTTACAGCTTTTTTTGTTGTTGTTGTTGTGTAGATCCCTAAGACATTAATTTCCTCTGCTGCTGCTAAGCTGGCCCAGATCTGATGAAGATGAATTAATTAGACACAAATTAATTAGAGATAGTGTGAAACATCCAGTGCTTTGCCTTTCCTCCCACATCCTTGGCACACCTGTTTGTCATTAACACTTACTGTCAGCTTTTCCTGATGCACCTGGGATGTCATGCTGGATGTTTCTTGCAAGACCTTGGTTGATGGTGGTGACCTTGTGACTTGAAGTGTACCAGGAACAGCTGATGAGAGAATTACCCAATCCCCTTTCTCCCTTGCTTTTCTTCTCTCTGCTTATTTTTCCTGAGTTACAGCTTTGTTCCCATAGCTATGTTTTCCTTTTGAATAGAAAACTGGCTAACGGGTTCTAAGTTTCAAGGGGGTTAATTATTTTTTCACTGTGTCAAATGTATCACTCATTTTACAGGACAGCAGTGTTTATGTTTTCCACAGTTAAAAGCTGTAATTTATGATGTCTTTTTTGTTACCCACCCAGGAAATCCAATATTCAAACCAGTGCCAAGTGCTGTTTACATGGGTAGACAAAATAATTTAGCGAAGGTATTTTTTGTTTTGTTAAGTTTTGTATCTTCAAAAAAAAAATTGGTAAGAACTCAGTTTTGTTTGTTTTTTTAAAGGACTTGACTAGCACCTAACATCCTTACTTCTGATCTAGTGCATTTCTAGAGCATACACATGCCACCTAAGCACACCTCTGGATGTAATAGAAGGAAATAGTGACCCTTTATTTTCAATGTTAGTTTCATTGGAATCTAGGAGGAACCTGTTTGTGAGGTTCATCTGCAGAGCCCTCCTGGTAGAGACCTCAGCTCCTCCTGGAGGAACTCTCTTCACTCAACTGCCATGGCCCTAAAAAGGGTCACCTGGCCATCTGGCACAGATATGGAAGGGAATAAATACTTTGTTCCCTGGTAAGGAGATGGGAAACTTTTAGCTGTAGGCGTATTTTTAAGGTATGTTTAGGAGAGTTTCCTCCAACAGCCCTTTCAGAACAGCTTCTGAGAAGGAGGATGTGGTCACGGCAGGTGAAGTGACCTCCCTTTGTCAGAATTAATGGAGTTGAGGGTTGTGTGATCACGAATGTCTGTTGAAATTGAAATTAAAACCCAGAAGCTCAAGGCACCCGTGACTCCTCACCACAGAGCCTTGTTCCCCCGCGCTGTGATTATGAACAACGCTGTCATCTCTGACACTTTGCTCTTTCTGCAGGGTTTTACCTTTACCCAGAGTGTTTAGCATCCACAGGAGGTGGTGTCTGTTTGTCCTTCCAGTTTCAGAAGGAAGCTGCTTTTCTCCCAGCTGCTTGCCTGAGCCTGCTCCAGCTCCCCAGCCTGGCTGCTGGCTGGCGGCTCGAGTCAGCAAAAGCAGCAGCAGATTTTCTTCTCTGAGAAGCAGCATCTTCAAACTGGAATGAATCCCTTGGTGGTCACATGTTGGATTTGGGGACTCCAAGTCAGAGTGGCTCATTAGTTGCCATGGTTACAGACCAATTTTTTTTTTTTTTTTTTTTTTTTTTTTTTTTTTTTTTTTAGATTCTAGTTCTTGCTGACATTTAGTTACAGGGAGAAATGACAGCGCTGGATGTTACCCCAGTGCGTGAATTCTGTGTGGCTTCTATCAAACTTGGCTCCACATGGAGTGTGTCAGGGCTGTGAGTGCACAATGTGAAACCAGCACAGGCTGACAGGCTTGCCTTCAGGACCTGATGCTTTGGAGGATCAGCAGAACTCTTCAGCTGAGCATCATTTCTACAGAAAACACAAAATCTCTACTTGAGTCAAGCAGTGATAGGCTTTTGTGAGTTAATGGCATGGTTTTTTTTCTGGAAGAACATTTATTACTATATTAATAGAAAGTTTTCTTTCTAAAAGTTGATGAGTTCTACATTAATTTACTTCAGGCACTTAAAAAAAAAAAATAAAACATTTTTTAAGAAGTTCCCAGTTATGTGTGTTAGAGGGCTGTAATATGGATGAATCAGCCAGCAGAGGTCCTGGCAGTTTCTGAGATGGATTTGTAAGAGAATGTGGAAGAGAGAAACAGGATATCAGCAGTTCTGCCCATCATTTATCAGGCCAAACTTCATTCAGGGAGAGGCAAATGGCTGAACCCTCTCAGACCTACAGAACTAAACCAGCCCACAGTGCAACATTTCCTTTCACCAGCTCCTCACTAAATGAAGCCAATGAAGTTGATGTGGATTGTTTTTCAGCCTTTAAGTGCTTGATCTTGCAACCTTCCCATTAACATCTTTGGAAGAGTGTGAGTACTTGTTTCTTTTTTTTAGAGAAAACCCAAAGTTTTGATTTGCTATCAGTTCTTAATGGAGCAAAAAAAACTCCCCAGTTTTTGGGCTAAGAACTTGTGTAGTTGAGCTCAGGTTTATACTTAAACCTCATCACCACAGGTGGAGATGTACAAGCAGCACTCCCAAGGAGTCAAACTTCTTTGTGTAAGAAGCCTTCCCCAAGCTGGATCAATTTCTCATTTTCCAATCATTTAGACATTGCCTTTGAAAACAGATGTAACCTTTCAGAAGTTAAGGGCCTCGCTCCTTTTTAAAATACCAGTCTCTAAGACTATTATTTCCTTTGTCCAGCCAAGAGCTGTCTACAGGAGCAAAGTAGCAGGGGAAAAAAAAAACTCATCTGTATTATTGGTTTAGCTAAAATCAAAGGGATTTTTGGATGTAACTCAGCCAAGCTATGATGCATTGCCTCCTCTATTCTACAGAAGCGTGGGCCACAAGTTTTCACTCTGTGTGATGTGGCAGCTGAGCATCAGAGCCTGTTTTTCTGAGTTTCTGAGCAGTTGTCTATGGTGACTCAAAAGAAAGTGAAATATGGCAACAGCAGCCTTGCCTAGTGGCAGTGGTGTAAGCAGCTTGGACACAAGAGTTGGCTGGGGGAGCTGGTGGATCCCAGCAAACACCCAGCACCCTTCTTCTGCCTTTTTTTGTTTTGTACTGGGTAAAGTACAAGTCAGAATGGAACAAGCTGCTTCCAGAGAGATCTTCCCAGGTCTGTCAACTGGGACAGATCTCTGGAGGTAAGATCCAGTCAGAAAGGAGCCCTGACAACTGCACTGGAGCACCTGGGCAGATTTGGAGTGAGATGATCCCCCTTCATCATGCCCATATCTTTAAAAGGCTAAGAAATCAGAGTGCTGGGAAGAATTTGTGGTGTGGAGAAAGGAGCCTGCTCCTTTCATCATCCATTCCCTCATCCTGAAGCATTATTTTCATTTTCCCCCAAAAGAGTGTTAATTAGGGATTTCACCTGACTCTTCACAGCAAACTCCTAGGCTTTTTGGAGTAATTGACTACATTTCACCACAGGGGGGTAAAAATCCCCAAGAATAAACAAAATCCACCTGTTTAGCTGAAATCCTGTGCGTTTGCACCAGTTACTATTGAACCTCCCAGCAGCTTTACACATTGATTGCCTTTTCTCCCAGGATTTCAGCTTATGTGACACAGACTAATTCTTCCCCTTACTGTTTCCATTTCTTCCACTGCCCCTGGTTTTGTTGTTTATTTGCTTTAAATGGTGAGAGCACTGTGACCCTGCTAACATCTTGCTGGTGAATGTGAACCCTTCCCCCCCCTTCAGGCTTACTCACTCAATAGAAATTCATCTTTTTTTGACCCTTTTTGGTTGCTGTTCTCATGGCAAGAAAATACTGCATGCTGTGTTGTTAGGGTGCCTGTTGCAGCAGATGTCTGAGGGATCTGGGATCTGCAAGTGGTCCCACAATTAAGTATTTCTTCATTCCTGTTTGCCTTCCCCTCTGGATGACTTTTGCTCTGCCACTAATCGAGTCTGACAGGAGTTTTCATCCAAGCAGTAGTGTAAAGAGCAAGTAGATGCTCAGGCCATCAGACCCACTGGCAGCCTGGATGGCTGAGATTTTTTCACTGATATGTCAGCACTGAAGAAGACGAATGTACAGTTTCATTGTGCAAACAGAAAACTCTTTCTGCAAAGGTTTTTAGAACTCCTGGGGCACCACTGCCTTAAAGAAGCTTCTGTTGTAGGCTCTCATGTCTTCCCTGTCTTTTGTGTGCCCATCATCCTTGTCAGTTAAATAGTTTTCTTTTAATTAGTGAATGTACCTACTTATTACAGAAGTGTCAGCCAAGAAAAGGGGGCTGGGGGATTGACTGGAAACATCAGGAAATATGTGATCTCCTTTGGAAAGACTTTGATGTTTAGAAAGATGAGGCAGATGTGGTTGGAGAAGAAGACATAACCATAGAGAGAGAGATCCTTGCTCCTGCTTATTAGGACAGGAAACCTTCACAGAAAGGGAACAAAACAAGCAGCTGAGGGACAAGTACTCACCCTGTGTACACAGTTTGGTTGGAAACTGCAAATACCACTCTGGAGATCTCAAATGCCCTGCCCAGGTGGCTCCTGCTGCAGGACCCCAGGCAAACCCAGGGCTGCAACACCCTCAGGCACATCACCAAGCATTTAGCAGACTTTCCACCTAAGGAGATAACTGTCCACCAGGAATCAGGAGGTGCCCCCATTGGTCTGCCAGCTGGCTGCTTCTGGAAATACAACATTTGTGCTGTTTGTGAGAGGTTTAGCATTGCAGTGTCTCAGGGCTGGGTGTGATTGTGGAAGAGGGGGTGTGTGTACATGAGTGTGCTTTTTGTTACACTGCAATACCTTACAGGGAGTACTTCTGTCCTGGACAGGTTCAGATACTCACGTTGGGAAACTTGTATTTCACTTACAGGGCTATGGACTCTTTCAGAAACAGATGGGGTTTTTTTATTGCTCAAAGCTCAAGTTTGTATCTTTCTGGAGATAGTCCTTTGACCAATGGAATAACTGGGATGATACTGGAGAAAAGTCTATTTTTTTTCCCTATATAGAGATTTTCTCTATAATGAAAATGACTTTCCCATTATTAAATCATGTTCAGGAGTCAGGATTTCTGTTTGAATTACTGATTTCTCCTAAGGAGCTATTTTAGCTAGGGGCCACTGCTTGCTCTTTGTCAAACTGCAGGTATATTCTGTAGGTACAGTTACAGTGTCTGCCCTCCCTTCATGTAAAATAAATCTTCAAAAAGACTTCACTGAGTGGTGTAAGAAAAGGCAGAGCATGTCCACCTGTCTGCAGGTATTTCCCAAGTTTGGGCTTGATGTGTTTTTCTCTACTGATGTCATTCTTTTTTCTGAGGGCTTCCAAAACCATTCTAATGGTTGCTTTTGAGCAGGACAGCACAAATCTTTGTTCCGGGTTGTTTGGCCGGAAGGTTACCTGATTCGCAGGCAATTTAAGTGTCCTTAATTTACTTTTTATTATTTTTATTTATTTATCTATCTATTTATTTATTGATTTACTTAGTGCAAGTATTTCAGTATTTTCTTTTTTTTTTCGTCATTCCAGCATATTTTGATCAGGGAGTGGGGAGGAAAGGCAAGGAAAGAGAGGAGACAAGGAATCTTCTGTGGCCCTCCTTGAAATCTTTGGCTAAACAAAAATATCACGCTTTTTTTTTTTTTTTTCCCAACTCTAAATTATTAACTAGATAAAAGCAGGATACCTCCCCTGTCTAATTGCCTTTTAACCGTTCAGAGGCTGCAGCCCCAGAGCCCCTTTTTCCACGGGGCCAGCTGGTCACGAGTGGGCAGCACCACCTGCTGGCCTTGCCGGCTGGGATCGTGCAGAGCTGCGAGGAGATGGGTGGGCAGCATCCCCTGGGGCTGATCTCCTGGACTGACTGACGGCTGCAGTGCTGTGGAGACAGAGCTTCAGGGATGCTCCTGCTCCTCAGCCACCCTGCTGCTCTCCACTGCACCTGCCACTGGGCAGGAATAAATGGTTGTTCTGCACAGATCTTCCTGTGCTGCTGTCAGAAAGATTGGCAGGAGTGACTTAATCTCAGTGGATCATGAGGCATGAGGTATCTGGCACGAGATATTTCAGAGATAGGAGGTTGCTGTTAAGTGGTGATTAAGCTGGGTTTTGCCCTTCTCTGCCACTGAGCTCCTGTGTCTCACTCGGTGCTCACACAGACAGTGCAGGCACGAGTAGAACCACTGGGATGCATCTTTTTGAGACCAGAAATTTAGAACATCACTTTTGAACCGTGTTGGTAGCTCTGATAAGCAAGGTTGATTATTGTGAGTGACTATAAAGAGTGTGTGGGCAGTTTCCTGAAGTTCCCCATGCTGGCCAGTTGCTCACCCAGGGTGGACTGGCCCAGGGCAGGGACACACAGCAGAAACAGACACTTCTCCAGTGTTTCTCTGAACCTCCTTTGGTTTGTTTTTTTAAATTTTGGAGGTTGTTGTGGTTCAGTCATGTCATAAATTGTTGCTGTAGCTTCTCTTGGGAGGAGATGGATGGGAGCAAATGATGGAATTCCCAGTGCTTGTTATGGTTCACTGCCAAGGCAGATTGTAGCAATGTGCCAGTGGCTGCAGAGCACAGGTTCTCTCTGTCACCCACGGGTGAAAAAGGGGCAGTGGGAAAAAAACCCCCTACTTTTAGGTTATAAATGCTAAGGTAAGGTGGAATAAAATTCCAGTTTCTAGTCCCATTTGGCTCTCATTCCCGTGCTGGTAGCGCTGCAGTAGGTGCAGGAGCTGTGCTCACCTTTGAGAGGGCTGACACTGAGGGTGCTCTGTGGTGTTGGTGCTCCCCATCAGAATTAGCTGGTTCCTGATTCTTTTCACCCTTAATTCTTCTTTCCTTTAACGAGTCCTAGAGGAATTCTGTTTCACTAGCAAAAACTCTTGGTTTCTGCTCCTGAAACGAGGTCTGAGGGGTCACACCATGCATCTGCAGGTAGCTGAGCTCTCTGTGGCTCCTGGGTTTCAAAATCCCCTCAGGGAAGAGCGTCCATCCTTCACCTTTCTAGTCCCTGTGCTGTGACTGCCTCCCTGCTCACGTGTGCTCATGCCAGGTGAGGATCCCCTGGTTCTCTGGTGCTGCTGCTGGGGTGTCCTGGTGGTCCCTGGCAGTCCGGGTCACCGTCACCGAGCTGGGCTGGTGAGCTGCTGAGCACACAGCTCTGGAGGGTTTGAACAGCCCCAGGAGGGACAGGGCCATTCCAGACCCACCAAAGGCTCTGTGGTGTTTGGCCAGTTCTGTGGAGCTGCAGGGACAATATTTAATGGCACAGGGATTTAACCCAGCTGTTGCTCCAAAGCTCAGGCGGTGCCAGCTCCGGCCACGCTGAGATGATGAGCTTACTCAGTGGGTTCATGTTTTATGTTACTGCTGTCAAATATTTTCTTACCAAAATCATTGGCTGTCTAAGCTGCTGAGTTTATACAAGTCCATTGTAATTTGTGCAGTGATTAAATATTAAACCAGAGTGTATTTTTCGGAGGAGATAAATTTAGAGCAGGCCACTTTGTTCTTCAGCAGAGGATCTCCTGTCAGTTAGGAGATGGAGCAAGCATTCTTCCCTCTAATAGCATAATTATTCAAAAATGTTTGCAAGGATCTCTTTGTAGAATTTGTGCTCATGCATTAATGTCATTCTCTCACTTCAAAACGTGGGTAAGAGTTTTCAGATTCAGCAGCTGACAAAGTGATGCAGGTCTGCAAAGAAAATTTGGAGGAGAAAGGGCCCAACTGCATGTGGAAGAGTTATCCATTTATATAGAAATCTACAACTAAAGATGCTTTGCCATGCCATTTAATTTTAAAGACTTATGGAAGCCTTTTTCTGGCTCTTAAGAAATTTTAACAGTTTAACTTCAGAGAGACCTGAGGTACTGCTTGCAAAGCAAAAAATTAACATAAGATTAGACACAATCAGTTTCTTAGGCATTTTTAACACACAGCAGAAAATGCTTTTATTTTAACGAATGGCGTTTTTAGCATTAATAAGTTTTGAAAAAGAAACCTACTTATTTTAGCAAATTTTGAGGCTGCCCTTGCTCTTGCAGCATAAGACAGAAAATAAAAAAAGCTGCACTCCTGGGTTTGATCAGGTGTAGCCACTGAGGCCTTGGCACGTGGGCACCTGTGTGTGTGTGTATGTGCGTGTTTCCATGTGGAACCTGGGAAAACATCTACTTTAACGTTCACTGTCATTTCCACACAACTTCCTGTGTCATCCTTCTCCTTTTTTTCCATCTTGTTAGTGCAGATTGGCCATCAGCCTTCCTTGGGGAAGGGGCAGATAACCCTCTGAACACATAATGTTCCCTGGGATGTTTTTCCCGGTGCCGAGGTCTCTCCCAGGCCCGTGCACGGAGCACATCACTCATCCAAAGTGTGTGTGTGCTTGCTGAGTTTCCCCTTGAGCATGCAGCAGGAATGCCCGTGTCTTTGTGCTGAGTGGGTTTGCTGTGCTCTAGTGGCCGTGAGTGATGAAGAGGAAGGAGGGGCTCTCTTTGAGAACATGGCCAAGTCTGCCGTCGACCCCTTCGACACCTCCTCGGGCTCGGTGCAGCTCATCGCCATCAAGCCCGTGGCCCTCCCTGCTGTCCATGCTGCTTCAGAGAGGAGCCAGGAGTCTGCCATCATCAATGGGGAGGTAAGGACTGTCTGATTAGTGTCTCCAGGTGTTTCCTTGGCTACAGCCAGGAGTGGAATGCTCTTAAGCTTGTTAGAGTTGAGGGCTGCTAGGAGCTTCTCACCTTTACGCTGTATGAAGTTCCATTAGCTCTGTGGGCTCAGAGATCTGAGAATTTAAGATCTGCTCTTTCACCAGGCACCTGTGAATGCCTGCAACCGTGGAAGAGGCAATATTCTGTATTCCTACCCTCCCAGTGTCCCTCTCTCCTACTTAAAAAAGTGAGTCCTGAAAGCAGAAAGCAGAATAGAATCTTTTCCTACATGAATTCTGTGGCTGGGTATGAAAAGAGGTATAAATCATCTGGGTGCCAAGCTGATCTTTCTGTACTAAGCAATATATCTCAATCAGAGATATCTCACTCAATCAGAGTGAGAAGGGGTGCAGTGGGACCATGGCCCTGCTCTGCACTCCAGCCTGTGCACATAGGTGCAGTTGTTTCGAAGAAAAAATGTGGGGGGGCACGAGTGTCTGCTCCAGATGCTGGCCAAAAAGCATGCTTTGACTGCCATACTTACTTATACTCGTGTTTTGATGTAGATTTAATCAAGACCAATCCATTTACAAAGGAGTGAGGCTTTTAAGAAGTTGTTGAACATGATGGGAACAAGGCACAGAGGTGCCTTGTTTACAAACTGACACTGCAACAGTCATTTAAACAGCTAAAAACAGTTTAAAAGAGGCAGGGACGCTGTAAAAGGCAGTGTCATCAGAGGTCCCATGTGGGCCTGGATTATTGCAGCCTGTTGTGCTCCATCTCATGCTTGTATTTTTAAGTCCTGACGTGCCATGTAGCTTCCAAACTCGGAGAAAAGCTTATTTAGATTTCAGCATCTCTGTTCTGTATTCTGTAAGGCAGCAGGATGACACTGCTGGTGCTGTGTGCACCCTTACACACACACTGCCTGTAGCTCGAGAGGACCATAGAATTGGATTCTGGAAGCACAAAGCCCAAGTAAACTCCTGATTTCCAAATAACCTTCAGTTTGCAGCAGGAGGGTCTCAATACTTAGGAGAAACCATGGCACTAAGCTGTACCAGGACAGACCCATCACCCCTTTTCTCAAGGCTCCTCTCTGACAGGAGCCCATACGAGATTTGTAAGACAGCACACAAACAAAAGGAACCTTTGATGACATTTCCCTGGAGATCTTCCCCAGCCATCAGTGGTGCCTTATATAAGGTGTTGTGTGGTCAGGGGCGATGTCTCTGTACCCCAGCAGAGTCTCTGTTCCCCTGTCTCTGTGCCCCAGCAGAGTCTCTGTTCCCCTGTCTTAGTACCCCAGCAGAGTCTCTGTTCCCCTGTCTTAGTACCCCAGCAGAGTCTCTGTTCCCCTGTCTCTGTGCCCCAGCAGTCTCTGTTCCCCTGTCTCAGTACCCCAGCAGTCTCTGTTCCCCTGTCTCTGTGTCCCAGCAGTCTCTGTTCCCTTGTCTCTGCCCCAGCAGAGTCTCTGTTCCCCTGTCTCTGCCCCAGCAGAGTTTCCAGGTGAGCTGTGCCCGTGCTGCCCCGCAGCGCTGGGTCACGGCAGCTGGCCGACACCGCCCGTGCTTTTCCTCGGTGGGTGTGTCTCTGAGTCACTGTTGTGATGGCACGCCGTGTTTTAGGCTAAAATTATTTAACCATCTGCCGAGCGGTAAAGACGCAGCGCCTGTGTTCACTTGCAGCTCCTGGCTGCTCGCAGATGGCACGGTGTGTGGTACAGAGGGACAAACACCACCCTTCGGAGGTGGCCAGCCCACCGGCAGCCCTGACACACCCTCTTGCCTTTCAGGTGAACAAGGCTTTGAAGCAGAAGTCCGACATCGAGCACTACCGCAACAAGCTGCGCCTGAAGGCCAAGAGGAAAGGCTACTATGATTTCCCACAGGTTGATAGCAGCAAGGCGCTGACAGACAGGAAAAGGATGTATGAGAAAAACCAGAAAGAGCTGGAGCACATTTTGGATCCAGACGCAGATGTCTCATCTCCGTTTGCTGAGCCCAAGAGCAGGTGAGAGTTTTTTATTTGCGGTTCTTCGTCTGCGAGGAGTGTTGCTGTCCTGGGGCCGTTTTAATGAGCCAGGTGTTTGTTGTATGGTCACTGGTCCCTTCTGCTTTATGAAGAAAATTCGTGTAGCCCATGGAAAGCATGTCCTCTGGTAAAGCTGCAGCGTGGTTAAAAACAAAACAAATGGAAAGGAAAAAAAAATTAAAAAAAAAAGGGAAGGGACAAGTTCTTGTGAGTCATTCTCAAAGGTAAACAGAAAAAGTGGTAGTAATGTTATTGGTGATACTCAGAGCAGACTTTAGGCAGGAATTTAATTTCTGAATTAGTTCTTTCTCAAAATACAGTAGTGTTACAATCTTGTCATTATTTTAATCTGACTCTAACTACTGCAGTGGGCATGAGCTAGCAGAACCAGTGTGCTGTCCATGTAAGTCCAGATAGCATCTGTAAGGTGATGTGTGTGCCTGCTATCAGTGATCTCCCTGTGCCTCTAACAGAGAAATTCTTGATTTGCTCATCTGTCACGTGAAGCTGGTGTGTTGTAGAACATGAGCAATGTTTGACTAACACTTCACAGTCTCCTGAGGATGGCGTACCAGCAGCACTCAAAATCCCATTTTAGAAATGAGGGGGGAGTGCAGGTGCTGATTGTGCCCGAGCCACTACTGTGGGTGGGTGCTCTGTTGCTGGTGCTCTCTGATACACAAGCTGGCACTTTGGAAGGAGGAGGTCACACCAGTCCTACCCCAGGAACGGCAGAGTGTGCAGATCCCTCTTCCTTGGAAGTTCTGGGGGTGTGAAGGATGAGCAGAGAGTGTTTGCCATCACAGCTTGCACAGGATGGCTCTGGTTCTTACTGTCATCAGGGACTAGCATCAATTGATCCATGAGAGAAAAAGGGATACTGAGGCACCTTTCCTCTGGAAATGGCCCTCACACCTGGAGGTGCAACCTTGCATCCCATCTCCTGGCAAGCTCAGACCAAAATTTTCCTATGAGTGTAACTTGACTGCAATCACAGCCTGGCTGGTGACACAGGCATTGCACAGAGTGTCACCGCAGCAATTGCCCTCGGGACACAGGGATGAAAAAGACTGTCCTGGGAATTATGAAAGCACTGTTGGCTGGGAATATGGGCAAAAGCTGAGATCAGATACATTTCTGTAGGTCTAGAGTTCAGTGCCTGAGGGATGCTGCCCTGGAAGAGCTGTTTGCCAGGGCTGCACTGGTCAATGGAGAGAAAAGATGCTGGCTCAGCCATGTGTGATGTTCTTGCTGGATGTCCCGGGGCACCAATTCCTTGTTCAGTTTTCCAATTGATTGTGCACTGAGAAAGTAAGAAATGGAGCCTGTCCTTACATGGGAGCCCTGCTCCAGGAGGTACAGACAGAGCCCTGGGAACCCCAGCTGAGGAATGCATTTAGTCCAGGGAGCTGGGAAGTTCCCTCAGCACATTGGTGTGGCTGTGACCGACTGAGGCATTAATTTGGATGTTCATTCTGTGTCACATGGCTCACAGGTGATGTCTAAAGCATTAAACCCAGGCTTTAACACAACCAGGCTTTGGGGCTTTTTGTTAAACACACTGATGTTTGTTTGTTTGCTCACCTGCCAGTGCGTGGGAAGGTCCCATACATTTTTTTCCTGGATGTTTGTCCAAAAAGCTTAGTGGCTTTTTGTTAAACACCCTGATGTTTGTTTGTTTGCTCACCTGCCAGTGCGTGGGAAGGTCCCATACATTAATTTCCTGGGTGTTTTCCAGTGTGTTGTGTAAACCTGTCACAGTCTCTTTGAGACAGTGGTTCCTGGCATGACAGAAACTGCTGGGAGGCAGGTAAACCCCTGAGGAGGAGCAATTCCAATGCCTAGCTGCACCAGAAAGGGCTGGCTGCTGGACTTATTAAATGTATTATCTGTATCCCTACATGAAGAGAGAGAACTGCTCCTGATGCACTTCCTGTGAGGACACAGAACACTTAATGAACCTTACAGATGCTGCAGATGTTTCCAAACAAACCAGTTCTGAGTTCTGCGCTCAAATTTCCCTACTAAGACCTGGAATTGAATTTGATATGCTGCAACACACATGCCAATTATTGTCCTTATTTTTCCAACAAAAATGAGATGGCTAAAATGTCACACTGCTGGAGGAAAACCTTGAAAAATACTACCAGGTAAGGTGGGATTTGGTTATTGATAAATGAATCAATAGAATTGTGTTTCTGTAATGAAATAAAATTGTTTTAAAAGCAAACTGGGTAAGCATATAACTGAAAAGGTATTTTTTTTCTGTTTTGAATCATTGTTCCAGCAATTAAAACTTGAAAAGTTGCAATTTTTAAAATGATATCCCTAAAAACTAAGTCAAAGATTTCAAAGTTTCTAGGGAAGAGGTCTGTTCTACTCTTTTCTAAGTCACTAACTTAAGTCTCTAACTTAAGTCACATTGTTACAGCACTTCCAAAACATATCAGAAAATAGGGATGCAGTTGATTTCTCGAGGCTACCTTTTATATTTCAGATGAACTTTAAATAGTATTTAAAAGTGATTTACAAAGGGTTGCTGCGAAATGATTTTGATTTTTTGTTCCAGAACAAAGAGCTTTGTGCTCTAGGTACCTTTCAGTCATCAGTACCACAACCCTGATGTTTTAAAACATTCCAGCTGTGTTCCCAGAAGGCACTTCCTAACCCATTTGAATGCCAGTTGTTCCTGTTCATACCTCCTTTCTCATTAGTAAAACTCCCTTAAATGAGGTAATTGGCAGTCTCAAGGTAATTTTTAAGAGCCTACTGATGATATGCACTATTCTTGGATTTTCTTTAATAGTTTGTAATCAGGTCAAGAATCTGCATGTTTTACAGAGCTGTATATTTGAATCCCTTGGAAAATATGTCACAATTGCCTCAGCTAAGTATTTATGGACCTATTGTAAAACATAGGAAGTTTTAGAGAGCTTTGATGCAAGAAGATGGAGATTGTCAGATCTGATTACCCTGTGCATAACCCTGTTTTCTGGTAATACCAAGGGTATAGTCAGAGAAAGACTACATAGGAATAAAGAATGCATTCAGTATTATTTTTGTAGGGGAAACTTCTTCCAAAAGCTCTGCTTGTCTTCTGCTTTGGAAGTGCATTTGGGACTTTCAAACACGAGCATGGGGCTTGGTGATCAAAGGTCACACAGAAGTTTTTGAAAGTTGCCTTAAAACTAAGTACATCCTCGAGTGATTTATTTAATCAGAAGCATGAAATTGACTTTTTTCCCCTACCTTTTATCCTGCCTGATCATGTAAATGTCCTGCTTTCTGGATTTCTGCAAACCAGTTGCTGCTGCTCTAGTCTGTCAAGGCAAAAAGTGCTGTTAACAAAATCTGGAATAACTGAAGAATAATTTATCAGTGAATTCATTTGGACTGTCCTGTCTGTTCATTTCATTGATGGTTCTTGAGATGTTCAACCATGAAGTGACTTGAGAGTGTGACTTCAGACCCAGTGGTGCAACTTGTCTTACTTCACTACGAGCTGTGGCAGGTCCCCTGTGTAAAATGAGCAGCACAGAGACGTGTTAGATGACCTGATCTGATTTTAATATTCTGAATGGAGTAATTGCACAAGGCAGAAAAATAGCATGGCTAGGCAAAGATAACTTTGGATCAGGCTCCAGCAGTGTGATTACTGTGTTAATAAATGAAGCTGGCATGCCATTATTTCATCTGTTACTGATCTACCTCAGGACCAGTGTTTCTCTGGAGTGTGCAGCAAAATGAGTAATGGCCAGCTATGAGTGTGAGAACAACTCATAAACTCTGCTGGTGTATAGAAGTAGCCTCCTGAAAAGCTGCAGCTTGATGAAGCATAAAGTTCCTGGCCCACCATTTGGCAAACATCCTGCAGATACCTACAGATATGCTCTGCATTTCACAGAGGGATGCTGCATTTGTCTTTGTAGAACCAGCAGCAAGGGCAGAAATGGTTTTGCTGGAGAGATTACCAGGCATTTTGGATATTCAGTTTTATCCTGCCTTTCCATGGCGTTTGCTTCCCCTTGGTTTGGGGCAGCCAGCAGTGGAAGCTCGATGCCCAGGGATGAGCAGCACTTTGTCCCAGTGAAGCAGCTGAATCCCAGGAAGCACAGCTCTCTGAGAAAGCTGTGGCCAGTTACCAAACTGGCTATTTAAATCCAGCATCTTGCAAGCAGTTTCCTCCCACTGCTGTGTCTCTTCCTGTTCCCTTTGCTGGGGGTTTGTTTCAGTGCAGCATTTTTCTGCTTCTCTCTCCTTGCTCAGGATCAGCAACCAAAATCTCCACTCCCCATCTGTGTGTGTGGGAGATCCTGGGTTTTTTTTATATATATCTGTATTTTTTTAAATGAATTTGAATCATATCAACTGAAGTTAAAAGGATCCTGATATCTTCTTGGGACATATTTCATCTGATAAGCTCCCACATGAAACATCTGTGTCTTTTATGTAACTTTTATTTTCCTTAAACCGTAAAAACCAATTAATCATCTCTTAATAAGGTCACTGGTTTCTGGCACTTCATATATGTAGACAGAATATCCTGGAACAAAGTGGCCTTTCTATGAACACCATAACTTCAGAATAAAGGTGAGTATTCACAACTACTGCCTGCCATTAATTTTTGTTTTCATTTGAGTGTTTTCTCCTTTCCTGTTTTCTAGGCAGCCCCTGAAGAACTCGGTGTACAGAAGCAGGCAGTCCTTGAACAGTCCCAGCCCGGGGGAAACTGAGATGGATCTTCTGGTGACTCGGGAGAGGCCCAGGCGTGGCATCAGGAACAGTGGCTATGATGTGAGTTTAGTGGGTAGAGGCAGTGAAAGGTGCTCAGCAAAGTCTCAGCTTGCTCCTAAACCCAGGGAACTGTTGATAAGCCACAAGACAGATTGCCATGAGAGATTTAGTGTTACAGGAGTTTGTGTGCACTCAGCATCCTGTAAAAAGCTCTGACTCCTTCATGTACTTTATCACTCTGCGTCATCTGACAGTCTGAAATGCAAACAAAGCCTTTGCCCAAACCCCATTATTTGCCAAAGTATTAAATCTTGAATTTAGATAGTTCTGCTAAGTGTGTGGCTACTTGACAGGGAGCTTTCCTCATTGCAATTAAAATCCTCTGTTTGTTCTGAAGAACAGCCTGGAGCTGCTCTCTTCATCCAGGAGAATGAACAGCTGACTTCTGGGATTTTCACCTAAGTCCCAATGTCAGTATTTTGTGCAAGTCCCCTAAGGACAGGTGTTGTCCTCTTGCTCCCATCAGAACTGGGAGAGTTTTGTGTAGGTAAATGTCAAACCCAGCCAGAGGAGATGCTGCTTTATGGTCCAAGGAGCTCATGCAGCCAAGCACAAGGCAGAGGAGTTGTCCTGTGCAGTCTGAACAAACACTTGGGTGCAAGTTGACACTGTGTGAACCCAGAAGGAGGATTAAAAATAGCCCCCACACTGGGGCAATGTTGTGTTTTTCACTCCTTTGTCACGTGTACAAACTCCTGTAGCTCAGCCAGCCCTGAAGATCAGCCCCTAGGGAGGGTCTAAACCATTCTGGCTAACAAGGAAGTTCACCTGTGGTTGCCTGTCCTCTAAACACTGTAGGTGAAAAACATTTATTGGGGAGGGTGAGCAGGGGGTGGGGGGGTGATGTTTCATTGTCAACCCTCTCTGTGCCAGGACTGTGTTTTTAGCAAGGTGAGAGAAAGTACCAAATTGGGGGGCTGTGTTCAGGAAAGTTTAAACCTTTTGCAAAATTCTTCAGGGATGTTGTAGCTGTCAGATTTCTGAGATGATTCCCTGCATTTGGACACTTCCCATCAGACTGCAGGGGTCATGTGGGGCTGTGTGAGTGAGCCGACTGGTGCACTGCTTTCTGAGCAATTAGGATGTCAATACTGTGCTAATAAAAGCTAGCTTTTCACAGGGGATATTTCCCTGGAAATGAATGTTGAAAACACTCTGGGAGCAGGCACGGCAGCAGATTTTAGAAACGTATTTCAATATATTGTGCATGCTCTATGTGAAACATATTTTAAAGAAAACTTGTTAAAAACCTTGAAAGTCGATTAATGAGCTTATGCAGATTCTGAAGTGTCCTCAGAGTAATTAGAAGCCCTGTGATGTGTGCACATCACAGACAGGATTGCTTTTGCCTTGCCTTTGGCGCTGCAGTGATGCGACCTGTCCCTGGCACGGGGCTTCACTGAGAAGTTACATAAAATCCCTCAGCCCATGCACTGCAGACTCACTGCAGTGCACCTCTCCCAGCTCTGAGCACATTTGAAAGTGCAGAAATCCTGCTGGGAAAATGGGGCAGGATATGGAAATGTAGCTGAGCCTGAGCCTGCAGCGTGGGCTGGTCCCCTGCTCCTGTTTGAGGCTCCTCAGAGCTGTGTCTGACAGGCTCCGTCTCCCAGGATACCCACTGCATCCATGGAACTCATGGATCTCACCAACTGACCACCTCTGGAACTCTGGAAATGGGTGAGAAAGGGCTGCTCTGAGTGCTGACTCTTCATGCAGCAACACCTGGTCCCCATTTTTGACATCCCATTTGTCACATTAGATGTTGCAGCCTTCTCAGGCTGCTGCTAACCTCTTCCTCCCAGCGTGTTGTTCAGCAACAAGTCCTGCCAAAGAACAGTGAAATTGGCATTTTATAAGCAGTGCCAAATAATTCAATTTGTGAATCAGATAGTTTGTGTTGTCTTCATGTCGTGAGACTTCTTTTGCAGCATAAAAAGTTGTGGGGGGAGCTGGAGCTCTTAGCAGTGCACCCAGGTTATGTGTTGAGGTTTTTCTTCCCAACAATAATGATGCTTTTATTTTTAAAGAAGAGAGCTTGAGATCTCCCAGATTCTTTGAGAAAACTCCTTAAGAATTCCTCACTCATGTGCGCAACCACAAGGTTTCCTTTCAATAATGAACTTCTAAATGGTTTTCTAAAATACTTCACTCATAACTTTTCTAAAAATACTTCATTTTCTATGATTAATTTTTGTGATATTTCTCTGAATCATGGTTCTGTTTCTCAGAGCTAAAAACTGGTAAAGATATGAGGATAAAGATACAATATTTTACATTTGTCCATATGGAATATGTAGCTTTTAATATTATTTTGGAGTGCACATTCTACTATTTGATGTTCTCAGTATATTATTTGCCTTTATAGAGTCTTTTATAAATGAATTATTATTGAACAGCACCCAGCTTTCCACTTTAAAGAATCCCAACAGGTTTTACTATCATCACCTTCAACTAGGAATTAGATTAATCTAAGGAGACTTTATTAACAAGTTTATTATTTTCAACAAGTTCATGAACAGCTGTGTGTAGAGTAAATGCCATCACGAAAGACTCTAGGACCTCTAGACTGCTCTAATCAGATTTATACAGAGCAGAAAATATTTAGGCTGGTTTTGGTATAAAAGGAAGAAAATTACCTTATTATGCATTCTAAGAGATCAGTACAGAAAACTATTCATGGGCATCATTTTGTTGGTATAGCTAAATTAATGCAATGCATCCCAAAGCTTGTAGGTTAATGCCCACATAAAGAATTTTACTGATAAGGTTGCAGCAGCAGAATTATTCAAGAGGAATAGGAAGTCTGTCTCTCACTGCAGGGTTTTGTTTGCTTTCTTCATGTACCTCTAGTTCCTTCTATTATACAGTAACTGTGTATGATTTTATGTAATGGTTGCATTAATGTACAGTGGCCTGTATTTATGACAGCTACGTGTTCCAGCTGATAGGATAGCACATGGCATACCTCAGGAAGTGATGGGATGAATTGAAACAGATTTTAAAAAAAAACGAGGAAAAAGAAATGATTCTTACTCTCCTCCAGAATCTTCATGTCAGCTTTGATATCGATAAATCAAAGCTGCCTCCATGCTGGCTGCTGATGTGCATCTTGTGAGATATTTTAAACATTCCATGGAGGTCTAATGGCTTCAGCAGTGAGTTGTAGTAGGAAACCTGATTTATTTCAGCACTGGGTACTAATAGGTCTGTGTGGGATTCCACTCACATTTTTGCAGGCGTGAGCAAATGGAGGAGCCATGGTTATTAATCATCCAGTCAGGACATTGTGATTTCAGAGGCTCTTTGGCTGCACTTGCACAAACTACCACGGCATTTTATAGTCAGGCTACTAAAACGTGTCTGACTTTTATATGTTGTGGCAACACAAGCAATTATGGAATCAAAATGCAGCAAGGAAATTAAGGGAAAGTGTATAGCTGAAGATGTCCTGCAAAGTTTTTCCATTTAAGATCATTTGGTGCAGTTGCATTCTCCCTTTCCCAGCCTGATGTGTATGCCACTTGGGAAGCCTGAATTTGAGTTTGTGGTTTTGAATTTAGATAATATACTTTATAACCATGACTATATAAATTATGGTTAAATTCTAATGTGCAAATCATTAATTTTAATCTCAGTTTTTCTCGTGTTTTACTGCTGTATTTCCATTCAATACAAAATGCAGCTATACTTAAAACAGAGAAAGCCAATTAATATTTTACTTAGTTTTATTATCAGTTTTCACTAGCAACGTGCATCTTTTCTGAGTGGCTGATTACAGAAGAAGAAAACTAGTTTGATATTTCCCTCTGACAAGGAAGAAATAGGTATTATGATTGTCTCATAGCTTGTAAAAGCTTGGGAGCACAGTCACTTACCCATTCAGGTGTGAAAAAGCACTATTACAGGGGAAAAAAAACATGCCACACTAGGAGCTACAGAGCACTGAAATGATCAGGATAGTGCTGGAATTTTTAACAGGAACATCCTGTTGTATTCTTTTATTTATGGCTATTTGAAACGCTAGCACAGTTCCTAAGCACATGCTGTATACAGAAGGAGGCACATGTCCTATTGCTCATCCCAGTTATCCTGGCAGAGCCCATGCATTTCACAGGTATTTAAAGAATTATAAGGAATCAGTTGCTGGTTTAAAACGTATGTTTTTAAAACATATGTGCTGTAAAACTGATCTCACAAAGTACAGATGAGGGGTAGTATTCCACTTTCAACTTCTTGCAATGTGATGATTGTTTTCTGTCATGGAGTTGCAGCCAAAAAAATAAAACCAGGGAGGTGATTTCTGTTTGTACTTATCTGTAGAGAAGGAGTCAGCCTAGGAGTAACCCTTCAAGCTAAGCTGCCCAAGCACTATCTGCTCGTTGGAGAATGTGTTTCATTCCCTGTTCCCAGGCTGGCTTTGCATAAACACCTGTAGCTCCTGTTTGGGGGCTGGGTGTGGCCCCTGAGCTGGGCCGGGGTGTTCTCTGCAAGGGGCAGGGCTGAATTTGTGGTGTCATTGTTAGGAAGTTCAGAGAAACTCCTGAGCTTTACTTCTTCAGAAATCTCAGTGTGAGAGGGTGAACAAAGGAATTTCAGTCCTTCTAGCTGTAAGGAGCTGTCCCTTGTACGGGTCCTTCACAGCCATGGCACTATTTAGGGAACCGTGCTCTTCCTGGCACAGTTGCTCTGCTGCTGATGCCACAGCTAAGACAAGAATTCAAACATTAATTCTAATTGCTTTTAAGTGAGTCATTGACAGTTGAACCTGCTAGAGAGCGTGCCTGCTACTTTCCCCAGCAAACAGTGTAGGATATAAAAGGCTATTATTACACTCCCCTGTGTAGCCACGGTTCGTGCCCGCAATGTTTTGGTTTCTCTAAAACTTTTCCCAGGCACAATTCTGTGAACAAGGGACGTGTTATTGTACACTATCCTGTCTTCTGCATTCTTTCCCAAAGGAGGGACTTTACTTGATGTCCCTCTGACCTGACCAATGTGGTCCAAGGAGTTTGTCTTTCTTCCACCCCTTGGGTGGGTTCCTTGTAAAATAGTAGAAAGGGAAGTCTCGAGCAGTAAAGACAGATTGGAGTCATCACCAGCCTTCTGAAACACGAGTCCCTGTCCTTATTTCGTGTCCTGTTGCCCTCCCCTGCATCGCGTCGTTTCTTTCCGACGTTTGCCGCGCCCCTGCGCCGTCGCCGTTCCCGAGCTGCCCGCGCTACGCCCGCGCTGGAGAAGGCTGGAGCGGCGCCGACACGCTCCTTTGACACGCTCTTTGACACACAAAGCCTTTGACACGCTCTTTTACTCCTCCTCTCCCCCAGACCGAGCCCGAGATCATAGAGGAAACCAACGTCGACCGCGTCGGCGAGGCGCGCAACTACGGCCGGGCGCGGCAGGCCAAGGGCCACTCGGAGACGTCGACGCTGAGCTCGCAGCCGTCCATCGACGAGGTGCGGCAGCAGATGCACATGCTGCTGGAGGAGGCCTTCAGCCTGGCCTCTGCTGGCCATGGGGGCCAGCAGCCCCGGCAGGACGCCTACGGCTCGGCCCCACACCTGCCCTACTCCGAGGTGGTGACCAGCGCCCCGGGCACCATGAGCCGGCCGCGGGCGGGCGTGCAGTGGGTGCCCACCTACCGGCCGGAGGTGTACCAGTACAGCTTGCCCAGGCCCGTAAGTGGAGCTTCTCTTCTCTACACTCTGATGTCAGAAAGGTGTTTCTGTTCTCAGCCACGTCTGGGGTGATTTGTTGTTGTTGTTGTTTTTTTTTTTTTTTTTTTTTTTTTTCCTCGGGGT
>VWYO01000872.1:0-26661 GCA_013400275.1 Rhadina sibilatrix | reverse complement strand
GAGGCGACACTTGGGGGGGCCCAGCCGGCCGCAAACGGGAGGAGGGGACGCCACAGGGCACCCCCGGATCCTGCGCTCGGAGGGGGTTCGGAAGGGAAGAATTAACTCCTTCAGGAATTCTCAGAGTCCACCTCCTGACGGAGTTCCCTTGCCTTTGAAACAGGGCCTGGCTGCAGGGACCGTGCCCGGGACGGGCTGAAGGAGCCGCCACAGCGGCTGCTCGGGGCTCTCGCATTGTTTCACGTTCAGTTGCACCAGGGATGGCGGGGACAACCTTCGTTCCAAAGGAGAGAATTCAGAGACAGGTGACATATCCCTGGAGGCTGGCCATGGGGAGCAGGCAGGAGAGAGAGAACGGCTGCAGCCAGGAAGGGCCAAACCTGCACTCCTGCCTTGGTCTGTGCGGTGTGACCTGTGTGACAGCACAGGGATACCCCAGCCACCCCAAAGGAGCAGGCTCTGGGTGGGAAATGAGGGAGGAGAGGAAGATGAGACTAGCTGGAGTGATCAGGATCAATATCCCTGTATGAACCACAGAATCCTACAATGATTTGGGTGGGAAGGGACCTTAAGACCGTCCAGTCCCACTCCCTTGCCATGGGCAGGGACACTTTCCACTGTCCCAGGCTGCTCCAAGCCCTGTCCAGCCTGGCCTTGGACACTTCCAGGGATCCAGGGGCAGGCACAGCTTCTGTGGTTACCTTGTGCCAGGGTCTCACACCCTCACAGGAAAGGATTTCTTCCTAATATCTCACCTATCCCTGCTCTCTAGCAGTGGGAAACCATTTCCCCTTGTCCTGGCACTTGAGGCCCTTGGCAATATTCCCTCTCCATGTTTCTTGTCACCGCCTTCCTGGAAGACCACAATTAGGTCACCCTGGAGTTTCTCTCCAGGCTGAACAATCCCATTTCTCAGAGCTGCTCCATCCCTGTGATCATCTAGGTGGCTTCCTCTGGACTCTCCCCAGCAGTTCCATGTCCTTTCCTGTGCTGGGAAAGGAAAGTATTCCAGGAGTGATTTATCCCCTTGGTCGTTCCAGCTCTGGAAAGTCATGGGGTTTCCCCCCTTCCAAAGCACCCCAACTTCAGTGCCTCAGCCCCAGCCTTGAGGGAGGATCTGGAGCAAGGAAGAGACAGAGCCAGGCTGCTGTGAGCAACATCTTTACAGGACATTTTACAGAGGACAGCACCCGGCAAACAACGCCTGTCAGCCCCTTCCTGCTACAATTCCCCACGGAGAGCCCTCCATGTAGGAAATCAGTTAGGGAGCTCCTGCAGCAGGATGCTTGTGCAAGGAAGGAAGGAAGGGCAGGAGAGCCAGTTGCTCCACTACTTTTAGCTGCCCTTCTGCAACAGGTGCAGCAGGGAGCTTTTGGCTGCTGCAATCCTGGTCTGGGATGCAGGAAATCCAGGAACTGGCCCAGCTTTTCCGAGGATGGCTCTGAGAATCAAAATAACGCCCGTGCCATTTTTTCATGGCGTGAAATAAAGGTGATCTGTGGTCCAGCTCTCGAGTAGGGCACCTCACAACTGCAGAGGAGGTGGCAGCAAAAACCCTTTCCTTATTCCTGAGAGACAGAGGGATATTAAGGAGCCAGCAGCGAGCAAACACAACAGGCATGGATTTCTAACTGGGATCGACAAAACCCTCCTGTGACAGACAGCCCGGGCTCTCCAGAGCCTGGTGCCCGTGGGCTGGGTCAGGGCTGATCCAGGGAATGGGGCTGCTCCTTCCCAACCCTGCTACTGCTGCTTGGGAGCTGTGAAGTCCCACGCTGTCTCCTGGGCACACTTCCACATGGCCCTCATCAGCCGTGTGAAGCCCATGTCCTTGGGCTTCTCCAAGCCTCGCATCAGGCGCTGCTTCATGATGGCAACAAACTCCTTGTTGCTCAGCTCCCCGTTCCCTGCAAACAGGAGGAAAAATAATCAGAGACCCACCACCAACCTCCTCGAAATTATCACTCTGAAGGCCAGCAGCCACGGGTGTCCTTTCCTGCAGAAATTGAGACCCAAAAATATCCTGCTGAGTAAGGGTTTCCGAGCCACAAAGTGTAAATCCCAATCCCATGGATGCAGGAGGCAGAAAAGGAAATGCAAACCAAATGTCCATGTCCTCTCAGGAAACACTGCTTTAAGTGGCTGAGGAAATTATGGGTGCACAAATTTTTATGCTGGAGTAGATGGGAAGATTTGTTGATTGGGTGAATGAGGATATGGAGAATGCAGCCACTGGGCAGCAAAATTCCAGAAAATGATCAAGGGGTGAGCAAAATTCCCTCCAGTGCTTCAAGTTTTTAATGTCTGTAAAAACACTGATGGAGTGAAAACAACAAAATCATCATAATAAAAAGGGGTCTGTGCCAGCTTTTCTACTTGGTTTCTTCCCTGGGGGACTCCTCTGGCAACCAGAGTCTTTCCCCCCAAAGATTTGCTATCAAAATATTTAGGAGATTCTCCTCTGAGAGAAGGCAAGTGGGGAATATTTGGGTTCACTTCAGCTCACTCTAATCTCCAGCCTGATCATCTGGCTTGAAGATTTTATCAGAACAGTGGTACTGAAGCACAGAGGAAAATAAAATAGGAAATGTGATCTTTGAAAGGTGCAAAGGAGCAGGTGGGGCTGAAACCAAGAGGGACAACAAGGAATAAAACAATGAAATCCAATTTTTAAATGTTCATACATATGCACCAGTGCTGCCATTCAGAGCTGCCAGATGCTGGTGACTGTGCTGGAGAACCAGGGTGCCAGCCAGGACTCTGATTTTGTCTTGGCAGTTTTGGGCAATGCAGAATTCCCTGCTTTCCAAGTCGGAATTGCTGTCACCTGGCAAAGACTCCAGTAACTCCTGTTAAATCAAGCCAGGAGTGCTTCAGTGTGACAACAGCTACCCCAGGCTGCTTGCACCCTGTGCAAAGCCACCAGCTTCCCTGCAGATATGGCACAGAGCTGCCATTCATTAATTAGACATTAAGCTGACATTTTTCTAGGACTTTGGAGATAAAGCCCCAAACCAGCTTTGGAGCACAGCAGTTCATTTTGTTAAACAAACTGCAGTTGTGTTGGGGAGAAAAAAGGGAGCAGAGCGTGCACACCAAACCCTCCCGTCCGTGCTCCAAGATCCACATCTCCCGGGGTGGGTACCATTGGATACCCTTCCCAAAAGGGCAGGGGGATCACCACAGATTCATGGACAAAGAGCATGGCAGGAAGAGCCCTTTCCCCCTGGATTTCTTGCCCTGTGTTGGCTCTCTCCCAGCCTGGCCGAGGTGGGGCTGGTCACTCACCATCGCAGTCGAAGAGCGCGAACACCACGTCGCACACGTGGTCCGACAGCTCCACCTTGGCCACTGTCCTGGCCACTTGCTGCATGGTGACTGCAACAGAGGGAGGGCACAGGGTCACACAGGGCTCAGGATGTGCCAACCACAGCAGCAGACTCCTGCTCCTCTGTGGAAAAAGGGCCTTTTTGTCTTTGGAGAGGCCCGGAGTAAGCTCGATCGAGGCAGCTCCTTCTCACAACATTCCAAGGACGATAATCTATCAAGCAGCTCTGGGAATTCCAAGAACTGCTTTTTCTGTTGCAACCCAGTAATTGCAGAACAAACCCACTCACCCTCCCACAGGGAGCAGAGCAGATTAACCTTGCAATAAAATAAGGAGTTGTAGGGAATTATTTCCCTTTTCTCCACAGACTGGCAGCAGAGAAGCAGGCAGGAGTTTTATTCCCACCTTTAGAAAAGGGCAATCCATGGAGCTATCAATCTGGCAAGGTTAGGCAGTTGATTTTGCTGCACAAATAGGGGAAAAGCAAAGCCCCCTCACTAGGCTGCTGTGAGTGTATTTCAAGTTAAATTGCTTCCCTGCAAAGCCTGACCCAAGGAAATGCCATCCACAGCAACTGGGACCAATGTTTAGCTGTGGAGCAAGGGAGAAAAGGGAAGTGGTGCATCACAAAACCAGGCTGAAACCACAAACAGCCTCTGCTTTCCTCCACAGCATCCTTATGGGTTTCTGTACCCACACTCCTTCAGGAATTCTGGAGAGTTAAGTGTATCAGAAAGTAAAAAATAATCATCTAATCATCCAATATACTGTAACTGGATTAATTACAAACTGCATAAAATATTTCTAATAGGATTTTTTAAATGAATGTTGACATTATTGGTAACTTCCACCCCATTTCTGCTTCTCTGAGTGAAATCTGGGGTTTTCTGAGAGGAATTCACAGCCACCATCAGGTCCTTTTCCCCCTAGAACCTCTCCTTTTACTAAATAATGCAGGAGAAAATGGAAATGACACATTGTATATATGTAAAATATCTATAATCTCAAGTAGGACTCCACTTTTCCCAAGTAATTATTCTTTTGGAGTAAAATTCCTTTTCTCTGTGAGTAATGTAGCTCCAGTCAGCAGTTATTATCTCTGTGTTTCCTCAGACAGCAACACCAAATTTCATTTAATTTGCTGTAAATGCAAAACTTTTCTCGAGGTGCTTCACCTTGATGCCATCCTCCCCTCCTGGTGCCCTAAGAACCCTATGGCTGTAACTTTACATGTTAAAAAAAAGTTAGAATTATTTCCTAAGAGTTCCAGAATGGTTTGGGTTGGAAGGGGCCTTGGAGCTCATCCAGTGTCACCTCCTGCCATGGGCAGGGACACCTCCCACTGTCCCAGGCTGCTCCAAGCCCCATCCAACCTGGCCTTGGGCACTGCCAGGGATCCAGGGGCAGCCTCAGCTTCTGTGGTTACCCTGTGCCAGGGCCTGCCCACCCTCGCAGGGAACAAGTTCTCCCTAACACCAAATCAAAATTTCAGTTTAAAACCATTGCCCCTTGTCCTAATTCCTTGAATTACAAATCAGGTTTTTCTGCTGAGATTTTACCTGCTCCTTCCATCTCTGCAAGGAGTCAGTCTCGTGATCCCTCCCCTCCTGTTTATTTTTCAGGGCCACAGTTTTCCCAGCTGGAACTTGTACTCATGGCCACCAGTTCCTACTTCCTCTCTTCTTAATCCACCTGCAAAAGTGTCAGCTCCGTCCCATCGTTCTTGTTTGATGCCAAAATGACTTCACAGGGTCATTTGTGCTGTGCTCTGTTACAGCTGTGCTGGTTTTTAAGGAATCATAAGGAAGAGGGAGAGCATCTCCACTTTCCACTGGCACACACATGCTCCAGACCACAGGGTAGCTCAGGGAGGCAAATAAAATTGAAGTAAACCTGCTGGAATAACTTCTTTACCATTTCACAAAATGAAATAGGTGCTGTCTGAGGAACAACTCTTAAAACAAAGCCTGTCCAGGTTTGGGGTTCTGGGACAGAAACTCCCCTGGATTTCATCCCATCAAAAAAAAAAAAAAAAAGTTTCACATTTCCATCTTGAAAAGCTTTTAAAATTTCATGCATTGGTATCTCCCACTGGTTCCTTTAATGAGCCATCTGAGTTAATTTTCTGCAAGTTCAGAGTGTGACACAGTTATCCTTTTTTTCCACTCTGATTCTCAGAACTGCACCATGAGCAATGCCTCGCCAAGTGCCTGCAGACGGGGCTTTGCTCCAGGCCAGAGCCTCGCCAGATGGCAAACTTCACTTTTTCCCTCCAACTTGAGATTAATCACACATGTGGCCAGAAGAAAGGACAGCTGGCCTGCTGCCTTTGTTTTCCAAATGGCACTCGAGGTGATGGGAGCTCTGCTCCCTGCCCTGGGCCATTCCAGGATGGAAAGGCAGGACACGTGTGTTTTGGGCTCCCAGAAATCAGTCTCACATTGATGCACGCATTTCATGTCAAGGCTTCCAGTTGGGAATGCTGGATGCTATCACTGGCATCCAAAATCTATTTAATGTTTTAGAAATCATTTGCATGAGTACATGCAGGAATACCCATCCTGGAAAGAGATGGAGAAGCCTTATGCAATCTTGAGCACACAGCACATTCCCCTTTGTCTCCTCACGCCGTGAGGCTGCAGCCCTGCAGCTCAGCAGAAGCTGTTTTGACATCAAAGGGAACGTGACAGAAAAGTCACAGAGACCAGGGAGAAAAAGGCAGAGCTCCCAGACCAAAGGCAGAGCCAACCCCCCTGTTTGTGCAATATCCCTGTTTGTGAAATATGGAGAGAAAGGAGATTCCCTGGAGACATCCCAAAGCTGACTGCAGGTGGCCCAGGGGATCCAGCTGGATATAGAGGTCTCCAGAGACCCCTCCCAACTACCAGCACTGCCATTATTCCACAGGAGCAGTCTGAGCTGTGCTTCCAGGAGGGCTGACTTCTTCCATCCATCTCCAGGGCAGAGGAAAGCAAGCAGCAGTTCCTGGAGTGCATTCCAGCTCACCTCTGCCTCCTTCCCCATTCCCTGTTGACTCTGCAGCCATTTCAAGCAGCATCATTCCAATAAAATTGATTTTCCATGAACCTCTCTGGGGCTTCAGCCCTGCTCCAAGGCAGGCTCAGCTCTCTCCCCGTGCTCTGGCCCATCCATGCCTTGCCCTAAACCCCAAAGGAGTTATCCCAGGGCTCTCTGTTGGCAGAAGGGCTGCTTGGAAAGCCTGGCTGCACACAGTGCCAGAAAAAGTGCAACTCACACCCTCCTAAAAGGGGAATAAGCACCAAATTCAGTTCCTGTCCTGCTTCCAGCTGCGAGCCCAGGCTGGGGAAGTCTTCTAAAGAATGCCTGTGATTTAGGAGAATGACAGCTATTCTGTTGCTGGGAAAATGGAAGATGGGCTAACAAATAATCCGGGTGTTTTTAAATGAGTCATTAAAACACAGGTTTATGATCCTTTTTAGAAGAAGCAGCGACTTTAATTCAGCACAGAAAACAGGCTGTCAAGCTCTGCCTTGTTTGGTACCAGCCATTTTTCTCCTCTGAAATTTTAAACAGCCCTCCTAAAATCATAATAATGTTTGCTGCATTGTTAGCAGTAAATGATTACAAATACTAACCTCTCCCTGGTCTCCATCCCAGTGCAGTTTTTACATTTGTCAGTTTGTAACCAGCAACCTTGTGAAAGCTTCACTTTTGGGAGGGCACACTGCATTTATGGTTTACTTGATTGAAATCTGATTCCTGTCCAAGGAAGGTTCCCTTACCCCCAGCCAAACACTCCCAGCTCAGTGGCTGCACGAGCTCATTAATGGCACATAATTAAACAGCAATCACACTGATTTACCAACTGCACACAAACATAAATTCTGCAAAAATGCATATTCCACGACAGGAAAAATGCTAATTTCCTGTAGGCACTGAGTAATTTGATTTGCTGGGCTATTACCTCCTCTGGGATGCTGCAGAAAGGGCTCAGAGCAGCAGCAGCAGCACACCCAGACTTGGGATTTTACTTTTAAATGAAAGAAAATCCTGTCAGGTTCTTTTAAGTCTTAAGGCAATGATGATCTAAACCAAAGAGTACAGATGATTTCCCCCAAAAAAATTTAAGATGAGAAAGGCTGCTGACACACACAAGAAGAGATGTGACACGTTTGTTTCCTTCTGTAATTCCACTGCCCCAAATCCTATTAATGCCTTAATATTCCCACAACAGCAGTAATTGGAATAGCTGACTTCCAAAATGTTTAATTCTGCAGCTGCCTAAATGAATCAGCTTTAACTTTGTAGCAGACAAGAGTCTCCACTTAGCCTAAAAATCTTTTAATGAGTTTGCCATTTTTTAAAATATTCTCAGNTTTTTTACATCAGTGTGTCAGATCTAATATCATACCTGAGACAGACCAGCTCAGAGAAGGAAACACAATAAGAAGAAGGAAGATATGGATTGGTCTGATCAGTTAAAAAACCACATTATTAACAAGGTCCCCAGGAAACACCAGCTCTGAGGTTTATTCAGCCCACTCCTCTGGACTGTGGGTTATCTGAAATAGAGTCTCTGGACAGACTTTAATGCTCAGTCTGGGACCTCTGTGGTGCTCCAGTGCTCCCTCTCTTTCCCTCCAGCAATCCCAGGAGCTCCAAAGGTACTTGCCACTGCTTGGGTTTCCCATCAGAAAAGCAGCATCCAGCCCTTGTTTCTAGGCAAAGTCTATGGTTTTTGAGCAAAGCTGAAACAAAAGAAGGGTTGAGCAGTTCCTACCACCAGCCCCACTGCCTCTGTGCCTCTGCCATGTGGATCAGAGACCTCCACAGAAGATGAGTCTGCAAGAATTTTTTTACACTCATTTTTGAAGTCCTTTGTAGAAGGAAAAAAGAGGTCACTTCAGAAGATGGGGATGAGAAGAAACACTGGTGTCCCTGGGATCTGGAACCACAGCCTGTGGCACACTCATTAGGTCACCTTGCCTCTGCACACAGAAAAATGGTCTTTCTGAAGGTACCACCATGAAATCACTGCTTCCTCATCCATTCAGGCTNATTTTAAACAGCCCTCCTAAAATCATAATAATGTTTGCTGCAGTGTTAGCAGTAAATGATTACAAATACTAACCTCTCCCTGGTCTCCATCCCAGTGCAGTTTTTACATTTGTCAGTTTGTAACCAGCAACCTTGTGAAAGCTTCACTTTTGGGAGGGCACACTGCATTTATGGTTTACTTGATTGAAATCTGATTCCTGTCCAAGGAAGGTTCCCTTACCCCCAGCCAAACACTCCCAGCTCAGTGGCTGCACGAGCTCATTAATGGCACATAATTAAACAGCAATCACACTGATTTACCAACTGCACACAAACATAAATTCTGCAAAAATGCATATTCCACGACAGGAAAAATGCTAATTTCCTGTAGGCACTGAGTAATTTGATTTGCTGGGCTATTACCTCCTCTGGGATGCTGCAGAAAGGGCTCAGAGCAGCAGCAGCAGCACACCCAGACTTGGGATTTTACTTTTAAATGAAAGAAAATCCTGTCAGGTTCTTTTAAGTCTTAAGGCAATGATGATCTAAACCAAAGAGTACAGATGATTTCCCCCAAAAAAATTTAAGATGAGAAAGGCTGCTGACACACACAAGAAGAGATGTGACACGTTTGTTTCCCTCTGTAATTCCACTGCCCCAAATCCTATTAATGCCTTAATATTCCCACAACAGCAGTAATTGGAATAGCTGACTTCCAAAATGTTTAATTCTGCAGCTGCCTAAATGAATCAGCTTTAACTTTGTAGCAGACAAGAGTCTCCACTTAGCCTAAAAATCTTTTAATGAGTTTGCCATTTTTTAAAATATTCTCAGTTGGTTTTTTCTTTTGTTTTTTTTTTAATCCTCTTAAAAAACCCTAAAGACCAAAGCATGCACTTGTGAGAGATCCTGGCAACAGAGTAAGACTTTGGTTTGAAATATATATATATATATATATATTTTTTTTTTTTTTTTTTACATCAGTGTGTCAGATCTAATATCANTGCAAGAATTTTTTTTACACTCATTTTTGAAGTCCTTTGTAGAAGGAAAAAAGAGGTCACTTCAGAAGATGGGGATGAGAAGAAACACTGGTGTCCCTGGGATCTGGAACCACAGCCTGTGGCACACTCATTAGGTCACCTTGCCTCTGCACACAGAAAAATGGTCTTTCTGAAGGTACCACCATGAAATCACTGCTTCCTCATCCATTCAGGCTGCACAAGTCAGCATTTTTTTTTTCCTTCCTGTATCTAAAACTGTGAAAATATAAAACCTGAAATCCCTCTTTATCCACTGATGTGGTGAGCTAAGGACCTCATTACAGGGAGGAACTGCAATTTGGGTACATTTTTAACCTGTCAGCCTGGGATGGTCTGACATCCTCCTGACTCCAAAGAGACACTGCATGAGTTGTGTTCCCTCAGGCTTCCAGCACCTGAACATCCCACAGGGTTACCACACCTTTATCAAGAGAAGCTCCAGCCATGTGGTAGAAGCTCAAAGCCGTGTCCACGTCATTTATGTTCTTCAGAAAAGTGAAGAAGTTCTCCACCTCCTCAAATGTCAGCCCCTAGGACAGAGAAAAGACACTCAGGTGGCAATGGGAAAAGGACATCACACAGACACTGCCTGGAAATGACACAGTGCTTCACTGGCCTGAAGCTTTAACCAGAAGGGAATTCATCTGCACGCTCCAAAAACTCAACCTTGGCACTTGTGGGTTGTGACCTGGACTTCTGTTCCCCTCCTGGCCCCACCAGTCCCACAATGGGAAGGGACTGAAAACCATTTCCCAGGTGAGCAGACACATCACAAGCCTGTAGCTGGCACAGAGGAGACCACTGCAAACAGGTGACTTGATAATTTTTTTTTTTTGAAGCCTGCACACTTGCAAAGACAGTATCAAACAATCTCTGCACTGTAAGGTCTCTCCCAAGAGATTCAGAGCTCCCTGGGGGAATCCATGTCTTCCCCAGTGTGGCAGAAGGTGACACTAAAGCACAGAAGTGTCCCAGTTTGCTTTGCTGCTGGAGGCAGGATCCCTGTCTGCTCCACTAACCTGGGCCAGGTGAGCGTGTGCTCTGGGATAGTCATGGAAAAACATCCTGAGCTCCCCAGGAGAAGAAGAAGTGCCCATGAGCACAGCTCTGGGAACCCCAGCTGGTTACACCACACCTGATTTTATCAGCCTTTTCAGCTCCAGCACAACCACAGCAGTGCTGGGACAGGAGCTGGAGCCTCCAACTCCTCCAGCCACGGCGTGGAGCCAAGGGAGGAGGTGAATCATCACCCCAGTAATAACCACTCAGACTCCCTCTCTGGGAGACATAAATCAGCTTGTCAAGAGGAGTTCAGGTTCAGGCTCCTCCTATTATGCCTGGCACAACAGATTGATAGAGCAAGATATTAAAAATCCTAACTGCAGAAAAGGGCACAGCTCCATGGTCTGGATGTGTTCAGCAGGTACTGTCAAATATAAATTTACACAATCTGCTGCAATTCTGCTTCAACAACTTCTAATCAGGGAAGAAGTCACCAATCTTTAGAAAGAAAAAAGAACATTTTTCAGGTCTTTTCATACAGTATTTGCAGCTTGTTCCTATCTTTGCTGTGAGTATGTGGAACTGCACTGGACTCGTGGATCTGGGCCAAGAGGGATGAGATGGCAAAACAGGAGAGCACATGTGGACAACAGAGCTGACTGAAGAGAGAAATCCCTGGTGACTCTGCAGGGAGCTTTCCTTGAAGGTCTCCCTGCTCCTCTTCCTGAGAGGAACACTAGGATATAAGGCAGAATTAAATTATATTAAATACTGTCCCAGGAAAAAAAAAAAAAAAATCCAAGAAATCAGGTACTTCTGCAGCAAACCCTACAGAGATTCCTCTGTTTTGTGTAATGGTTCTACAAGAGAAAATATCTTTGCAATTGTCACGATGTCTCCCTGCCTGGAAGCAGGACACTGAAAAAGTGGAAGCCTGGAGGAACCTGGAGGAACCAGGTGTGTGGCCACTTCCCTTCCAGGCCAGCAGAAGACACTGTGCTATGATCTGCCTGCCCTGTCTGGGACATCTGAGGTTTGGAGTGTTCTAAGCAAAGGNCAGGCCAGCAGAAGACACTGTGCTGAGTGTTCTAAGCAAAGAGCCATCCTATTTTCCTGGAATATTTGGGAATTCCTGGAATTCCCAAAATGGCAGATGCCAAAGCCAAGCAGCATTGCTGTCTGTGCAAAAATGTACCCTTGTTTGGAATCCTGGAATGGTTTGGGTGGGAAGGGACCTCAAAGCCCATCTCATTCCATCCTCTGCCATGGGCAGGGACACCTTGCACTATCCCAGGTTACTCCCAGCCCCACCCAACCTGGCCTTTGTGGTCCTTTCACTAGCTGAAAAAACAAAACCAGTGACACACGTGTACCCTACAAATCGTGGCTTTCATGTGGACAAAGACACTGAATGTCTATAGCAAGAATACCATATTATGAAGTTCAATTTTTTTGGAGGAATCCTATAGGTGAGGCTGGCATCAGAATTAACTCTGTTCCAGCTACCAAAATAAAATAAAAATCAGAGACTGGGACAGCCTCAGGCAAGTCAACAGATGAATGATCACCTCTTTCGAGGCATTTGCAGCTCCAGCTGTTGATTCATCATCAGCTGAATTCCTTCATCACCCAAGTAATCCTCACAAAACATAAGCAGGGAGACTCCAGAAGCACTTACATGCTTGTAACACAACAGCTCAAACATCTCCTGCAAAAATTAAGGGTTTTCACCTGGGAACTCAGGTTCAGCCAGGAATTCCACCTCACTGCCACCCCCTGCTACATCCACAGAAAAATACTCCAGCCAGCCCCTGAAGGGGGGAGATGACAGAAATCCCTGATTTCTGAAGAGAGAGCTTCCATTTCTAGCAGTTAGGGGGGTATAAATCAAATAAAACCTTGCTTGTGAATATTGCTGATTACTCAGGTCCTTTTTCACTAGGAGAAAAGCAGCTGTGTAAGTACAACTTGGGGAGGACACTCATAAGCAGTGCTAGACAAAACAGAGCGTGGCAGCTCTGCTGAACAGGCAAAGTTCACCAATCTAGGGTAAGATGAGATTTTTTCCTCAAGAAAAATAAAAATAATGAAAGCAGATTAGCAGTTAGTAGAAGAAAAACTTATCACTCCTGAAAGCAGGAATGCAGAATAACAGCATTGGAAAACAGCTAAAGGTTACATTAAACCTAAGAGTTTCCTTGTTTTGGAGGCTGCCAGGGTTGTCTTGTGCAGTCAAGGTAATTGCATCAGACAAGGAAGACAAGGTTTGGTAGATTCCATAAGAAAGCTCTCTCAAAAGAACTGCACTTCCAAGGGAAAGCCTCACTGGTGAGTTTGGGACAGTTTCTGAGCATTTCATCCTCAGCAGTGTAAGGAATCATGAATTTCTCACCAATTCTATTCCTTGCAAATGTAATTTTTTTGGTCCTATTGCCCATTTTCTCTCCTTGAAAGCCCTTGGAATATAGAAAGACAAAGATTCGCTCTGAATTTGGGTGGCTGTAAATGGAAAGACAATCTGGCTGACTTGGGGATGAGGAATAAGGTAAGAACAAGAAGTTCTTCCTCTGGCACAGATGTCAGGATTACACATGAAAGGAAGAAAACATCTGCTGTAGGAAACCTTCCAAAATAAATTCCTTTGCCTCTCTTCTCTCACACATCCAGCTACTGTTCAGTAATATCTATACACACATACATATATATATATATATATAAATGCAAAAACCACAGCAAAAGAACCAACAATTTACAAACTTCAAAACCAGAGCTTATCTTTCCTATTAGACACACATTACATTGAAGCACTTCTTCCTGGAGAAATCAAATGATTCCTGTTAATGTAGGAATCCCATTAAGGAACAAAAAAAGGAGCAGAACCTGGTCAAAACTTGTGTTTTATAACACACTTGGCACCTAAACCAGTTAAGAAATAAACTCTGGTTCTGATGTCAGAAGAAAGCAGCTCTAAAACAGCCAGCCAAAGACTTTCCATCCATTCTCACTTTGATGAATTGCTTGTTTATACCCAGTTAATAAAAGAACATTCTGGCTTAATAAAAGAACATCCATTATAGGGGCAGATGTAAAATTCTAATGCTCAGTAATTTCTCAGCCCATACTTGCCTTACCTGATAAAGCACATCTTGTGGTATGGATATCTTATTCCAAGGTCTCTCACTGAATTAATGAGTGTAGGGTCTGCAAACTTACTCCTCTCTAAATTGTGAATAATTTTTTTTTCCCCAGAAGTGAATAACTAAATAATAAACTGCCTGGTCACAGCAGCTAATGAATCCAAGGTCGAGCCAGGAACCAGGAGCACAGCTTCAGCCTTTGTTCTGGCTCCAGACCCAAGGTGCCATTCAGCAAATTGAATTTTTAAAATTACAGCATCTGTTTTCATAAGGAACAAACCTCCAGCCTGCACTGGACACCAACCACTGCCCTCCAGCTCTTCCCTCTCTCCACCGTGGGCTTAACGTGGAGCAGCCGCTTTCTGAAGCAGACGGGCATTGCTTAACCCATTCCTCAGGCCAGCCTGGAGCTAAGTACATTTCCCCCAAATTTTCCACTGACCTCTCCATCCTGGAAGTGCTTGGTGAGCTGTTTGAGCATGACAGTGAGCTTCTTGGACTGCACCCCGCTGTAGGCCAGCAGCATGCTGCCAAACTGCCTCTCCGTGATCCGCCCGTCCACCGGCTCGTGCCGCTCGAACTGCCAGGGAAAGGAGAACAGGGAGATGGGAATGAGCAGCAGCAGAAAGCTCCACCCGAGGTAGGAAGCATTAAAAAAAAGGCACCATCAAAATCAATGTTGCAGGAAACACTGGTGAAGGTGAAGTCCTGATGTGCTCCAGTATCTGCTTTCCTCGTTGGCTCTCTGTGTTCTCCCTGTGTGCAATTCCTTGGACAGCTCTTGGGAGAAGCCTTTGTATGGCACACCCCCACAGTTTTATCCCACAGGACTGGGCTACTGAGTGGTTCCGTGGCTGCTCTGAACAGGGAGAGTGGTTAATAAACCAAAGAGAAGTCTTGCAAAGGTCTTCTAATTTTTATTCTTCTCTGCTCCAAGGCCTGTACCGGTGTCCTAGCAAGAGAAGGTTCATGGATGTCTCCAGACTTCACCTTCCCCAAGTTCTCCTCATCCTCAGACCCTTCCAGTCCCTGACTCTTACAGATGCTGCTGTGAGGCCCCTGCAGAAAATCCAAAAAGCTGTTGAGCAGAGAAAGGTTTTCTCCACTAATCCATCTCTCCTGCAGTACTTTGTCTCCTGGCTTCCACTGCAGGGAAGGAGGGAAGAACCATTCCCCAGCTTGGGAAGGTGCTGGGTGGGAGCACCAGGTCTTTGCCCACTGAATAATGGGGATTTCATCCTCTCCTTCTCCCCCACCTCTGTGAATCTACAAGCAGCAACATTAGACTTCACCCAGCCTCACAGATCTCAGCCCCTGGGATTCCTTATTTGGGATAGATTATACCCCTTCACATTTACCAGGAAACACAAGACCAACACTCCAGCTGATCACAAGCCAGAAGATGACATTTAACAACAAAATTAAGTTTTAAACTCACGAGCAACAACTTGGTACCAGCCATTGACATTCTGCTGCCTGCTGAGCTGACCATTCCTGCCTCAGTTGCTCTTTGGTGCTAATTAATTTTTAATTATTACCCTAACAAGCAGATTTTGGCTGCTTCTCCCAGTGGGAAACCAAGGGATTCCTGATAAGTGGAGCACAAAGGCTAGAGGGATTTGTATGGGTGCCTCTGGCAGGAGGGAGGCAGATCCCAAATGGAGAAATTCTGCTCCTCAGCCCTCTTGTGCTTTCACCTTAGTGGCCCACACAGTTTTGGGGGGAAGGCAGTGGTTTTTACTGTCACCTGATACAGGCTTTGGGAATCACTCATGATGCAAAACGTGGGCCTCTCCCATTCTCCAGTGCTGGGGAAAGGAGAGGGAAAACTCATTTGTTGGAAATGTTCTTCATTAGAAAGCCAAAGTAGTAGTTTCTGCCTCGCCTGAAGAATGCAAAGAAAATGCCCTTGAGACACAAAAATCTGCCATCAGTGCTGCTTCAAAAGCATTACTGATGCCTTCTTCTGCTGTAATATTCCTAATTTCATCCCCAGAGACACAAACCAGCATTTTTCTACCAACAGCCTCAAAATACCTTGAGTTTTAGCAGAGCTTTAGGTAGCATCTTTAATTAAAGGCTAGGAAATGGGTCCAAATATCTCTGTTCAACCTCTTAAGTGGTGACTACGCTTAGAAAATCTCAATTTGGTGTCTAAAAGCCCACCAGCTCCCTCTCCCCCTGCCCTGCATTAAAGATCAAGCACTGGGCAGCTCCATGGGGCAGCATAAGCAAGCACAGCTCCCTGTAGATGGGGAAATAAAGAACCAGCTCCCTTGCAGTTTTTTTTTGGAACTAAACTTTCAGATTGTGGTCAGTTTTGCACTACCAGATGCAAAAAAAAAAACAAAAAAACCCCAAAAAAACCCCAAAAAAACCCCAAAAAAACCCCAAAAAAACCCCAAAAAAACCCCAAAAAAACCCCAAAAAAACCCCAAAAAAACCCCAAAAAAACCCCAAAAAAACCCCAAAAAAACCCCAAAAAAACCCCACAACCAAAAAAAAAAAACAACCCCCCAAAAAACCCAAAAAACAAACAAACAAACAAAAAAACCCCCACCACACACCACAAACAAACACAAAAAGAAAAACCGGAAAGGAAAAATTAAAATACTTTTCATCTTCATTTTTCTACTGATACCGATACACACAACTATTTGCAAGAACTAAAAAAAGAAAAAAGCCTGGAAACTATGGAATTTATGCTGATTATTATTTATCTCACTTTAAAATGAATATCTCTAACATTAAACCAGAACACTCAGATGCCCACTGTCACATACAGTGGTGCTCACTGCCAAGGTCAGCCCAGAAAGGGGCTGGGAGGGGAGAGCTGGTCCACATCCAGTTCCCAAATTCCAATGTAACCACCACTGAACTGAGAAAAAGCAACAGCATCACAGTGAGGGACAAAGAAAGTTCAAATCTTGCCTCCAAGCTACTGTCAGATGCATTTAAATTAATTACAGAAGGGATAAACAGGGCATGTCATTAAAAGAGAAACTTCAGGGAGGGAATTCTGCTTATTTTTTTTTTCTGGTAGGTCAGAGATTGTGTTTATCCATAAAGAAACTGGATTTGTGAGTGAAAACCCATTGATCCCTGATGAAAGAAAACCCCCAGCTACTCCTGACTCCCCCTTTCCTACTTTCCCTGCCCAGGAGCAGAGGCACATCCATGCTCCTCTACCCTCTGGAATGTCTTCCAGCCAAACACAACTCAGCATTTGGAAATGAAGGAGGGTGCCAAAACCTTTAGGGATTTTTCTTTCAGTACTCAATACACAGCCTACAAACAGCGTTAAGTGTTAAAATCCTCTGGGCATTTGAAAAAAAAAAAAACCAGGAAAAAAGTGCCCATTCTCAGGTAATCAGGATTATTTGCCTCTGTGCACAGGCTGATACTGTACAGGTTATTTTTCTGTTCACTGAGGGGGTGGGAAATAACCCCAAACACTACCAGGATGGAATGCAGGGCACAGCACACTGGGATTTGCTACAGGCAAACAAGTCCTCTGACAACAGCCTCGCTCCCTTTCATGGATCTTAACGAAGGTAAAGCAGGGCCAAAGCTGCTGCTCACCCAGCATTAGCCAGAGGGGGGTGGAGCAGCTCCTGGGACCAACAGAGGGCAGGGGAGGGTCCTTCCCCATCCCAAACTGCAGCCCCAAAACCGACACACACCATCGGCCAGTGAGTCCAACACCTCCGGAGCAGCTTCCACTGGCAGCCACTTGGTGCCAGCAGTGGATTCTGCATCTGCAGGAGGCAAGGAGAAGGGGACAGAACGCTGGCCAGTGTTCTTCCTGCAGGCCAGGACACCTGAGGTGCTGAAGAAGAGAGCTTGAAATAGAAAAGGCAGTGGTTTGAGCTTCATTAAAAGCCAACGGGACGTGAAAGTTAATCCGAGGCATTGATGGAAGAGTTTAGCAGGAAGTGTAGTGACAGGACAGAAGGGAATGGCTTCAAACTAAAAGAAGGGAGATTGAGATGGGATATTAGGAAGGTATGGTTCCCTGGGAGGGTGGGGAGGTCCTGGCACAGGGTGCCCAGAGCAGCCTGGATCTCTGGAAGTGTCCAAGGCCAGGTTGGATGGGGCTTGGAGCAGCCTGGGATGGTGGAAGGTGTCCCTGCCCAGGGCAGAGGGGTAGAATGAGATGGGCTTTAAGATCTCTTTGAACCCAGGCCATTCTGGAATCCTATGGGAGGGGGAGAAGGCAGGAAAAATGGGGTGCAGCCCTTGACTTCACCAGCTCTGCCAGCCCAGTCCCAGTTGCCAATCCAAATACACGGCAGGGAACTCGTGATTTTTTTGTTATTTGGAAGATGACCCCCAACATTAAACACTGTTAAACAGTCCCAAACCCCTCCTGAAACCTGACAGGATGAGCAGATCCCTGCTCTCCTATAAGATGAAATGCCCTTAGTTCACATAACTGCACTCTCACTCCTTCTGAGAGAAAATCTTTCTCACATGAGGAGAGCAGAGGACAAATAAGCAATTGTCCCTGCTTCTACATCTCCTTAATTGCACAACTTCACGGAGAGGCAATACAAGGATCCTTCATAAAACAACAGACCCATAATATCTTTTCTTCCTTGCTTCACTGTTTTTTTCCTCCACTAACTCAATCTGTCCTCCCCTGCAGGAAATCAAATCCCAGGCTCTGAGGAGCATCCAGCCCGAGCCAATTCAGAGACACCACCACAAGAAACGTCCTGGTGGAAAAAAAAAAAAAAAACAAAAAAACAAAAAAACCACCCACAACAAAAAACAACACAAAAACAAAAACAAAACCAAAAAACCCAACAAGAACCTGCTGGAAGTTCCTAAATGCAGGCATTGTTTCCTTTCATCTCTCCTTCTGCCAGCAGGGCTCACTGGTGGGAAATGAAGCAGGTCCCATGGCCTCAAAAAAAGGCCAAGTTTGGGTACCACACACTTCCCAGGGGAAGGTTTCTCTTCCCAGCTGACTCTCCTTCCTCCTCAATAAATTTATCATCATCAATAGTATTAATAGGGGAAGATTCCACCTAAAACTCCAGTGCTAAAATCCTCTCTGACCAGTGAACAGGAGTTGAGAAAATGGCTTAAAAAAGGAGGAGCTGTGTTTTGTGATTGCTGTCACCAGACCCAACGGGGCCCAAGAGAACAAGCCCTGCTCTGCAACTGGGGAGGGGACACCAAAGCCCTCAGAGAGGGCTCAGCATCACCAGACAACCACGAGTGGATGTCAAAACCTCCCATGGGATAAATTATGCCTGGAGATGATGCCCTTCCTTCCTAAGCTGGCATTTTTGGGCCAGACACACACTGGTGGCTTGTGTCTCTGACTTTGCTGAAGAAGGAAATGGCTAAAACAACCTCCAGGCCATAGCACTTGGCACAGGCAGCATTTAGGATCCACCAAATCCCAAATCAGTGCAGGAGAGAAACACCCAGCTGTAACAGGAGCCAGCATGATAAATACACAGCTCAGACTTTTCCTAAAGCAATGCCAAAAGGATATACTTCCCAGCCTCTCCAAACACTCTTTATTAGCTAAATATCCAGCTGTATTTCAGCAGGCTCTTAAATTCCTACGAAGGTTTCCCCTAAAAAACAATCAAACAGATGATGCATTCCCTACAATCTCAAGGCAAGGATCTTAAATAAATAAATGTATGTGTGCCACATTCCTAATTGAGACAGCAAAGATAAATGCATCTTCAAGGCCTTCTGAATGAGGAGAGAAGTGTTGAGGGATGGGTTTTGAGCTTCTTTCTGCAGGTTAAAAAAAACATCCATGGGAGAAATATTGCTAATACTAATTCTATCAGGTTTAGGGGTAGTTGAAAAAGGTGACCTGCTCCCCAGAGCTGCTCTGTGCATAATAAGGCATCAAAAGGGTCTGGGAAATAATGATTTGTAGGGTGATATTCAGATTCATAATATATGACCCTTTAAAGTGGTATTTGCTCAAAGCTTTATTTGACAGGCTGTAATACATTATTTATCTGCAAACTACTGCAGCACTGGCTCTGTTTACTGCTCTGGAGAAGGAGGCTGCCAGGATCTCTCTTCAAGTTGCATATACAAGTATGACAGGAAGAAAAAGAAAGGGGAAAACACCATCTATCTCCCTAAATCCCAGCAACCTCGTCCGTCCAAAAAATTTAATGTATTGGTGAGTAAGCTGAAGTGTTTGCATAGGCACCAAATTACTATCAGAAAAAAAGGCAGGCAAAAGTTTCTAAAGGCTTTTTGTTCAGGAAGATTAAAGATTTAAAATACTAATTTTTGTTTTTGTGGGGGAGGATAATTATGCTGGAGGGTTTCTTCTGTGGACATGGATCTAAAGCACTGGGTTTTGCAAGATGAAGCTCAGCCTGCTCTGGACACAGCCTACAAAGAACCTCTGGGTGTAATTTACTGCTTTATTTGGTAAAACCCACTCAAAGACACAGCTCTAAAGATGTGCAGAGCTGCCAACAGCAGGAGGAATGAAAATGGGAAGGAGGAAATGCCAAACCCTGCCTGGACCAGTGCTTCTCTTTACCTTAAAAAACTAATAAAGAAATGAAAGAAATGGGAGCTATTTTCACATGAGAAAAAGCCAATCTCCCAAACGCTCTCCCTGTTCACACTTCCCCTCCCTCTGCCTAAGTGAATATGTAGCAGCCAGGTTCAAAATGCCCATCTGTCAGCAGCAGTGCAATCCCAGCAGACCTGATGCTGGAGAGAGAAGCTTTGGAGATTTCCCTGACCTTGGCAAGCCACTGCTGCCTGCAAGGGGTAAAAACTCATTCCCATCACCAGCCACTTGTTCCGCTTTCATGAGCCATTAAAAAAAGGTCATGTAAAGATGGCTGCACCCAAACTTCAGCCCCGTGAGTGAAAATTATCTTCCTGCAGGCTCTGAGCACATCTGTGTTTTGAAATTCTGTGCAGTGAGGGAAACAAGAGGAAGGAAGCCTAAAGAAAACGAATCAGTAATGCTCGGGAAAAAGGACACGTCTGATAAATTAAAGGGATGGAGAGGGGGAAGAGTTGAGCAACCTCCTCCTGTGCCTGCTCTCCAGACCTTGGCTCTGTTACTGCCACCCCTGCCCTTGACAATGCTCCTGGTACCACTGAACAGAGCAGTTTTTCCATCCTGCACGCTCCCTGAATAAGAGGAAAGTTCAGAAGCAGAACGAACTCCCAACCCTCCTGCAGGAAACCACACAGGACAGCAGAGCTGCAAACACCCGAGTGAAGCCATTACTCTGAAAAATGCCAATAGCCAAGTCTCCATGGAACTGCTGTACACAGTATTATGAAGAAATACAGCTCCCCCACTGCCTGTTAAGGGTTCACACTGTTTTCTGCTTGACCTTGGTGCTCAATTCCCCAAGAAGAAGAAGAAGTTTGCAGGAGTTTAATTCAGCCTAGCAGAGAAAATGGTCCTGCTTCCATGTCCTTCCTGCATCAGCAGAAGCAAAGCCAGGGCTGAAGCACAGCCAGCAAACGTGTGGAGGTGCAGAACAGCTCTGAATTCAGAGCCTGAAAGGGGAGAAAGAGCAAGAGGACTGAGGTGCTTGTTCATCCAGCAGGAGGAGGCAGAAGTCAGGTACCTGCTACAAGAACACGTTCACGCAGACATCTCCAACCTCTTGCCCACCAACTTTTGCTGCTCCCTGGCCCTTGGCTAACTTGCTTGTGCACACATAAACAAGAGTATCTATGCTTAAATAGCTTATATTTCCTAATTCATGGACTCTGACACAAACCTCCACACAATCCTCTGGCAAGGTAATGAATCCAAACAGCACTCCAGGGATTTTCTTTGCAGGGGTCCTGCACAAGGCTCTGCTGCACTGCAGGAGCTTGGCAGTGGATTTACACACCCTTCATAAACCAGAGGAGCCTGTTGGTACAGAGCAAAGCCTTCCACTGCTGCTAATGATGCAATAAATAGAAATTCCAATAAAATCCTTCCCCTGCAGAGCCACTGCACTGACCAAGCTGAAGTCACCTGGTTCAAATACGAGCAAGGCAGCAGCAGGTGTTTTCTTACCAGGTGGTTGCCCCATGGAGCATCCATCCCAAACAAGAGGATGCTACAGCTGCTGCTTTGTGTTCCAGCTCACAAACAGCTGGCCCACCATGCCAGCCTCACTGGCACACTCCTGGATCACTGGGTATTTTGGTGACCAGTGACAGGACCCAAGGCATGAATAGGCTGGATATTGGGAAAAGGTTCTTCCCCCAGAGGGTGGTCAGGCATTGAACAGGCTCCCAGGGAATGGGCACGGCCCCAAGGCTGCCACAGCTCCAGGAGTGTTTGGATAATGCTCTCAGGCACAGGGTGGGATTGCTGGGTTGTCCTGGGCAGGGCCAGGAGTTGAACTCCATGATCCTTGTGGGTCCCTTCCAACTCAGGACATGTTATGATTTTACAGCTGACATGCAGTTGCTCAATATGCTCTTATAATCCTGAGGGCCCCCAAGCTACCCCACAGATTCTTCCTCTGCCTTTCAGAGTGAGGCACTGGGAAGGGAGGAATCAGTTAGGAACAGCATTTATGGCATCTTCTGACTGAGGCATAAAGACCAGCTTTTCACCCACGACAGCAGACCCCCCACACACCAGCATTGCCCCTGCTTAATGGAAAAAGGGACTGGAATCCAACCTGCCTTGGATCTCAACTAAACTTCCCCTGGTGCACACTTAGGCATTTCATTACCTGCTCTGCTGCTCCTGATGGATGAAAATGACTTGCCTCAGACTCCTTTATGGTGACTCCTCGTGTTTACTGAGACAGTTATGTCTCCCTTCTGTCTTTCCTTTAAGTTGCACATGCCATGGCCTCATAACTTATCCCTTTCCTCAGATTTCTTCTTTTCCATACCAGTGTTCCACTCTGAATTCTCCCCAAGTCTTTGGCTGCCACTGGACAAGAACTGAGTGCCAGCTTTTCCCCAAACCTAACTGAGATAGTGCAGTCAACCTGAAAGCTTCGTGTGACCCTTCCCACTCACACGCCAAGACAAAAGCAGGCTGCCAGTTCTGAATGCTGTCAAAACCAAGATGAGCTGCCCAAATCACTTCCAGTGCCTGCCTAGAATTTCCCACATTACATCTATGTATGCTGGACTGTGCCTCCTGAACTACAGAGGTCCCTGATGTGAAACTATTCACAGTGGTTGGATGATCCTACTTTTAACTGGATATGTCACAAAATTCTGTCACCCACCACACTGTCAGAGCTATTCATCAAAGGCAGGGGTATCAGCCTCACTTGTGCTCCCTAAACTTCAAACACAGGAGATGCAGAAGGAGGAGTATGTAGGTCTGCAGGGTCTCCCAGTAAATTCCCTCTCCTTGGCAGTAAATCCATCATGGCTTTGTCCATCTCTGACTTTAGTTAGTACTTCTGGAGGGCAAAAGCCTCCATATCCAGATCCTCTTTTCCTCCAGAGCTGTTTAAAGGTTATTAGTTATCAATTATTATTCTTATACCTTTTATCTAGTCAGGGGCTGACAACAGTGACACAGACACATCGCTCACCCTCTGGGACAAACAGAGGACTCGTGGGGCACACTTCAGGCTTTCTGTATTTAGCCATCAGCCCATCCTCCTCTCCTTCCCCTGCAGCCAGGTCAGGAAAGCACTAACAAAGAACACAAACAACTCCTGTACCTGTCATTTATTGTCCTGCTGAAGAGGCAATTCCACTAGTGCTGGTTTGGCTCTTCAGACTTAAGGACCACATGAAAGAAGAGAAAGCAAATCTAGAACTAAAGCAGGAGTTCTAGATATACAGGTTGTAGATACAGAACTAGGTGTAGGACTGACAAAACTCTGTAAGTACACAAGATCCATTACAGGATTGCTGAAAAGGCAGAATTCATAAGGAACAAGGGAAAACATGACATTTCCCATCGTTGTTCCCACAGGGGCTGGGTCAGTGCTGAGGTTAAAGTGAGAGGATCAGCAGGTCAACAACAGCTTTGAGAGACAACACAGCTAATCCTGACACAGACTGTCATAAAGGTGACTTAAAATAAAAATGTCTTGTCTAAGTCTGACAGCAAATTGCCCTCTAAAAAGTCCAAGTTTTGGGCCACTCCTTACAAAGCTCAGCCAATCTGACACTGTCAGATTCCATTTTTCAGGCTACTCAAAGCAATTTACTTAAGTTACTCATTTTCTCCCCAAATGACTGTAGCAGAAACAAAGATCTGTGACTCATTACTGCAAGCTTTGTTGCCCACGTTAACAAATCACTGAAAAACCTGTATTGCTCTGCCAGCCTCTATAAAAACAAGGCAGAATCCGAAAAAATCTTGAGTAAGCTGGTAACACAACAGAGCAGTTTTTAATACCTGCCACAGGATTACTTGGATACTATTAAAACAGTGGGACTCAGAAAGGCACTTACAGATTTAAGTTATTACCCTGAAATCCAACTGGGCAGCATCAGAGATGCCTCCTCAGAAACCAGAGTATTTGTTAAGATGATGATGATGCCAAAGGATCTAGGACTTTCTAATGAGGTGTGTGCAGATGGAAGTGCATCCACCACCCCTTCTTCATACAGGCAGTAACTGTATTGGCACTGGCCATGCAAACAAGAATTTCCAGGACAAAGAAGTTACTCCCAAATGACTGTCACAGAACAGAGACAAAAAAAATAAGGAATTTTCCAGATGACAGCAATGATGTCTTGTACCTTTGCTATATTCTTACAGAATCCCATTTTACTTTGCTTGAAGACTTTTTTTTCTTGGGAGGGACATTGGGGCATCCTTAATCCTTGGGTAAGAGGAGAAATATGGAGATTAAATCAGTGCTATGAGCAGGTTTTGGGTTGCCTTGCAGGAGTGACAAAGACACGGAGAACAAAGGGCTCACACATCTCTTCTACATGCCCTTCCAGAATCCTAAAAGAAATTAGGCTGGAAGAGCCCCACAGGCTGGCTGGGACTCCTTTTGGTCCAGCAAGGACACAGGAATATCTGGGACAGGCACTAACAAGCAGTAATAGCATAAACGATGGTGTCAAGTCCTGTTCACCTTCCAGACTCACAGGGATCTTCCGTGCAAAAATAAAGAAAGAGCCCAACACCACCTGTCCCATGGGGACATGTGAGAGCTGCAGAGCCTGTCCAGACAAACTTGTCACTCTTTATCAAGGTAAGCCACAAGAAAAAAGGACTTTTGGCCTTAGGACCTTGCCAGGAGCCCCATTTGCTGGGCTGGTGTTGCTGTGGCTCAGCCTTAGCTAAGCAGGGCCACTCCATAACCCAAAAAACTGACCACAGCTTTCTTCAAGTAGCCAAACCCCAGAAGGCTGAAATAAGACATTAAAAGCTTCTCCTCGACCTCTGGCTGTGGTTACTTTGCTCATCCTTCCCTTCCTGCAAATGAGTTAACTGCTGAGTCTCCATACAAGGATGGAAAATACAGTGGCACCAAAAAAATAAAGAAAAAAAAAAAAAAAAGCAGAAGAGAAGAAGGAAACACCAGGCCATGGTTACTTAAATCTGCTGTCAGTACTTCAGCCATAAGGAATATTGAAATGTTCAGGGCTTTGTCTGAGTTAATTCCTCCGTGAGAGTTTCTGCTGAATCTTAGCAAGAAATATGCACGGATATTTTGATTAAAAGAAAAATGAACAAGAATCAGTAAGACAAAAGATAAAGTGGGTTCAGATGGTCAGAAACTCTTGTTCTATCTTCAATCAGCAGAAAATAACTCGAGTGTATGAACTGCAGAAATGCCTGGATCCTGAGCTGAAGGGAAAACAGCTTTAAACAAAAGATCTTTCTTAAAGTAGCTTTCTTTTGGAAGAGACAAAGCCAGCATCCTAGTTTGAGAACAGAGGCCCTCGGTCCCTCAGGGCCTGCACCAGCCCCAGGAGATTCTTCAGACCTGCATTTCCCCAAGGACTTCCCCAGAGCTCTGAACATGAACAGAAACTGGGTTTCAAATCAACATCCCAGCTTCAGACCTTGCTCTCAGTTTTACTGAGCCAGCAAAGGATGAGTAGATGAGGGAACAAGAGTTTAGCTGAGCACCACTTCTCACATTTTCCTGATTTACATGGGTCAGAGTCAACCCTTCTCTTCTCAAGAGACATCTCATCTCTGAATTATGGTGCTTTTTAAGCAGCTGAGTTCATTAGGGCACTCCCTGGGAAAGTAACAACACAAACCTCCCAGACACTGGTGTGAAAAGCTCCTTAACTGTGAACAAACACCAAATGTGAAGCAAGGAGAAAAGATGGCAGGTCAAGTCAAAAGAGAGGAAAGCTGAAGAGGGGAGAAGCCATGTTGCATAATGCTGAGGACAGAAATAGGCCTGTTTTGCCCAAATCAATGAGAGCTATGAACAGGAAAATCAGGGCTTTGGTAGCGGGAACTCTGGGAAAAGTTAACTTTGGCAGAACAGAACCATCAGTGTTTGAGTGGAAATGAGTCTCAGGAATGCCAAGCGCAGCCTGGTGGTGTGCTGGCAGGGAGTGAGTGATAATGCCTTTATGGTGTTCAATAACTTACCCAGACATAGCTATCTTTTATTGTCCCCAGTTATAAATAACCTGTTAGAAAAGCAACTACTATTAGCCAGGAAGATGCACAATTGACTGAAATCACCCAAAAATAAATTGGCACAGCAGAAAAAGAAGAACAAAAGTATCATGAAACTGAAAAAAAAAATAAAATAATACCCATTGCTTCTTAATGAGGAGAGTGGAGACCCGTGGAGGGAGCACAGGATCAGGAATACTTCAGTGGAGTGAATATGGCAGTCAAAAAACCAGGGCATAGAATAATCTCTGTTTACATCCACGTTACAGCTGATATTTCTTCACCTTAAAAAGTCTTTTATCCCTTTCAATTTGCAGAGGCACTGAGGAAGTGGTGCAGTTCACAAAGAACATTGTCTCCAAGCAGCCTATTCCCCCTGCAAAGGCAGGGCCACACCACCTGCTTTTTAATGGCCATGAAAGGAAGGCAGTGAACTGGGCAATTGCCTTCACAAAAATAAAATCATCAGTCCTTGGGTCAATTTCTTACTTGGATTTGTTAAGCTCCAAATAAAAAAGGGAATAAATTCAGTTTCAAATTTCAATGACTGACTTAATAAAAACTTAATAAAATGCT
>VWYO01000866.1:215302-242971 GCA_013400275.1 Rhadina sibilatrix | reverse complement strand
CGCAGGTTAGTATTTCTCTTTATTAAAAGAGAGGACTAGATACAAGACATGATTTTCAAGCCAAGGACAGTGATGATCTCCCTTCCTCCTTGTCACCAGGAAACAGGCTTTTTAACTTCCTACCTGCCCTGACCAAATGCATGAGAAGGGCTTCAGGGGTCAGTGAGACACAAGATTCCTTCCTGAAAAAGATGAAAATTAACGTTCCTAAAAAGGACCCAGAATGGGGTAAAGGGCCTATGAGGTAGTAACAAAATTAGATGGTTAGTGAGTGCAAGTTAGTGAGTGGATCTTGTCCAAAATGCAAATGAACTGGAAGATAGTTTAGCACATAAATCCAAGTAGCTTCCTCAGACTTTCACCTTCAGTACACCAAACAGCTGGAAGGGCTGGAACATACATGGTTATCACACTACAGGGGTGTTGGTTCCATCACTGTCAAACCCACTTAGACCCTCAAGAACAGGACCAAGGAAGCCAACAAAGTTGAAGTAAAGTTGAAGAAGGTAGTGATAATTTAAATCTAGGCAAAACCCCCATAAATACAGGTGTTAACCTTCAGCCTGCCCTCTGCAGCTCATGGACTTCCCAATTCAGTGGTATCAGGAGTCAGCCTTGCCATTTTCTCAGAGCTATCAAATCCTTGTGATTTAATTCCTTGGGGATTAACAACTCACCCAGGATGCATCTTTCTGTGAGCACATTTGCCAAAAGAACAGCTTCCTGCTGCAGAGAGGAAGCTCTTGCTCTAGCCACTTATCTTGGGCTGACACCATAACTTAGTTTATGTTGCAAACCTCCCATATGCCTGTTAGAATGAGTTTAAAAATACTCCAATGAGTTTCAGGAGTGGCAGGAGCCAGAAAACAAAAATTTTCATTTCCTTTTGGTGGCAGACAACCCTGACAGGATGAGCTCAGCTGCTTTATCAAAGCAGCAGCCCTTCTGTCCATCCTCTGTACATTGCTTTACATTGCCCTAAACCCAAGTCTCTGCTGCTGTGTTGCTCAGCTACTCTCTTACAAATAAATTTTCTGCAATGCTTTTGAGTCAGTTCTTTCTCTTTATTACACACAGTAGCTTAGGAATGGTGGTTTCAAAGTTTGGTTCACTCCTTTGTCCAGCTTGCAAATCAATATAGTGAATGGCTGTAGTGGCCCAGGACACAAATCTACAGCAACACTGATAGTGCCCTCTATGCTATGGAAACAGTTTATTTCTCTCCTGCTTTCCACTTTCTCCCGCCTAACACAGGAGTGCAAGTGGAAGCTCAGACACTCTCTTGGAAGCCTGAAGAACAAAACTTTACTCAAATCACGTGTGATATGGTTGTTACACAAAACAAAAATGTAAACATGTATTTTTTTTTTTTTTCATGGCTCAAAGTTCCCCAGTACCCTGTAACGAACACTATATTATTGACCATTGGTCAGATATATAGAGTAATTGAAGGAATTGACTTTTTTTTTTTTTTTAATTTACTGCTTATTGTGAAAATCTAATTGTCTTGGATTTGGTGCTTGATGCTCTAGGTTATCTTATCCTGGGAGGAAAGGGAAGACATTACAAACATACTTATCTATTTAAAAACATTTTTCTTAAACAGGAGGAAAGAGAAATGAAGGAATCACCTTTGGTCTGGTACAGCTTTGGCTGACATGCTTCTTTTTTCCCTTCCTTACAGTATGTAGATGAAGAAGATCTTGTCAATGTCATCAAAGGCTTCAGCACTGTCACCAAAGAGCACACCACATTCACTGACACCCACCTCTGAAGAACAAAACCAGCTTGTCTAGAAAATGAAAGTGGGTAACTTGCCAAAAGCAGCCTGCATGGCCTTTGCAGGCAGGGATAAGGCTGCTGTTTCCCCACCCCATGCCCTGGAGTTAATAGATAAAACTGTTTTTTGGGAGAGGATGTGGCAGGGGCAGGGCGGGGGGGTAAGTTGGCCTTTTTTTCAACATCCCTTTCACTGTATAGTAAAAACTGTGTGCTAGCACTGACACCTCAGAAAGGTAAGAGAATAGTTTGAAAATCCCTCAGTCATACAGTAGTAAAGACTGTGAAGGTAGAGGCTCTCATCTTTGTCTCTCATCCAACTTTCCCAGCTGAGGAGGGTTGTAGGGGCAAGGGAGGGAGGGAGGGGGGAACATGTTTGGTAAGGAAAAGTCTTTTACATGTCCAAAAAACAGCATGTGGCTAAAAGGGGCCAGCATGGCAGGATGTTTTCTCCTGGCCTGACACAGCTCCACCACAAAATTGTGTTCATGCACAGGTGAATAAACAGCACTGAAGGAATTCTTACAAAGTTGTTCTAGCGTTTGTGTTTTCTCACTCCCTCTTCCCCACCCTCTCGGTTCAAGTTAAAAAACCCAACCAAACAGGTCATTAATAAATGCTGAACTCCAAGAATGCTTTTTCACTTGCTGTCACATCCTTCCTTTTTGCTTATGTATTACTAATGCACAGGCAATAAAACTTGTTCACCATCCACAGTAAACTAGGTGCAAACAGCGAGCAGGCAGTGTGACACAGGTATGAAATACCATGTCAAGGCACTTGTAATTGAGAATTATTGCACTATGACAGTAAACCTACTCCCATATTCATCTCTGTCCTTTTTCCAGAGAAAGTGACAAGGAAGCCCTCAAGAGACTGCCAGTTCTGTGTATTCTGCCAAGCATATTTTTATGGATTCTCTCAGTCACAATCAGCAATATCCATCATCTGATACCACACATTTTCAGAAAGTACAAGCAACACTCCGCTGGCAATTTATTTGGATTAAGAGGCAAAATCATGTGCTATTTTGGATAGCTTCCTCCTTAACCTGCACAAAACAATTCAGATATCAGACAGCAGCATACAGAGCAAGGACCCCATTCATAAAACAAGACTACAGAGGCAGCTCTGTAAATTAGGCAAAATCCACCCAAGACAGCAGTGCTGTAGAGCAGCGTGTGGCTGCATCTAAAGGGCATCCTCTGCTCAGCAAACAAGTTTTCCTTTAGCACTGTCCCTTTCCCCAAAACAAAAATAATCACAACATTTCACATGCCTGACCACATTTACGCAAGAATGCACAACAATATTTTGGACCAAGTACCGTACTACATTTTGGAGCATTACATAAAGCCACACATTGATGTGGACAACCCTTCAAAGCTTTGGCAGCAGCTAGGTACTTTCTCATAACCTTACAGGTTTTATTCTGGTATCAGAACAAAATCCCACTCAAGAAACAACCCACAACAAGCAACATCATGCCTGCTACCAGCCAGAGGGCACCTGCACCTTGTTTTTGCTACCAGACACATTTTCACAAGCCATAGTCTTGCCAGGATGGCTCGTTCTTCCGGTGTCGTGGTGAAGCAGCTGTCTTTGTAGGTGATGGAGAAGCTGCCCCAGGTAATTCAGGCCCACCTTCAGCAAGGACTGGTGCCGAGGCCAGGAGAGGCACTTTCTTTCTTCCCAGGAAACCAGCTCCTTCAAATCCCATTTTCTTTTTGCTTTCTGCTTTGGTTTCATTCTCTTCTTCTGGTCCTCTTCTTTTGAGATCCAGAGAATTCTCTGGCAGGCGGTGAACCTCTGTACTGCAACACCCACCTGCATCTGTCACACCCGTGCCTCGCACCTCAAGTGCTGTTGATTGGACTGCCTTCCTCTCAGCTGCACTGCCCTCAGCTGTTGCCTTCCTGGCTTCTGTCTGGCTTGAATTCCCATTTGCAGCCGCTGCCTTTTCTGTTGGGCTTTTGCTGGATAAGTTAAAAGCCTGGAAGTCCCGGTAACTGTGAAAGCTCTCTGTCCGCCTTGCTCTTGCCAAGAGGGGGCTTTCTCTGTATGGCCGCACAGAACCATACGTGGCAGTTTCATGGATTGTTTCATGGTGCTGCAACTGGAGGCTTCAGAAAATACAAGAGCAGTTGTTAGCCTGAGAATAGCAACCAGTTCTTCTGCACATCTGTCCTCCCATCTACCACTATTTCCACTACAACAGCAATACACTCATCACAGCCACCACACAGAGGCTTCCAGATCACTTCAGATTCTCACAGGATACTTTGGTCTGCATACATACAAACAAGTAGAAATCAAGGAGTATGAGTGTGTAGTTCAAGCCACTTAGGGCATGAATTCAGGGGCTCAGCTACAGCCTTAAATTCACCAAACCCGTTTGCCTACCTGAAAAGTAAAACCTTCAGTGTCTGCGGCCAGTGCCACCCTTGGTGACTTACCTGGAATTAGATTCCCGGAGCCGGTTTGGCTGAACAACTGAGGTGGCAGGACTGATGTTGGGTGTGGCACAGCGAGATGTACTCAAGTCACACTGGTCAAGCAACTTGAGTAACTCTTCTTCTGTGGGGCCACCAACATCTGCAAGAGAGAGAGCGCTTAGAGGCCAAGTCCATTTACTGCACTCAGGCGCATCTGAGGACACGAAAAAGAACCACACCACAGTCCTGGCATAGCACAACTTACCTTTGTCTTCACTCTTATTAACCATGTCCATAGCTGTGGTCAGGTCCCACATCTGGATGCTGCCATTGGAATGTCCAGTGAAGAGGTAGCGGCGTGGCCGGGAGCCCATCCTGCTGGATCCTTCACATTCTCGCACAGTAAATGATGAGATGGTAGTGCAGTCAACAGCCTGGATCTCACAGATCCTACAGGAAGAGAAATCCCAAATTACCTGAACAATTGCACCTGGCAGAGTTTGGCCACTGAAGTCAGTACTGGTTCAATTTTCTGAGAAGGCACCAAAGGTGCCATCAGAAGAACCCCTTATCTCCAGATGAAATCCCTTCCCCTGCATGACTGGCACACTGCTCCGCTGCAGACAATCCCTTCCCACCCCCAATCCAACTGCACCCTTACTGCTTGTTTATTAGGCAGCCTCCACATGTTCTATGCCCATTTTCCTGTTTGCAATGATTAGAAAGCTAAGGCTCTCACAACAATGACAGAAACCAGCCCCTTCATACGCTAGACACTCTAGGAAACTAACCTGCAGAAACAGCGCATTTACCCACATAAAAGTTATGCAAAAAAAAAAAAAAAATCCAAAGATGATACACTTGTAATCTAGATGTTAAATATAAAGATAACTTTTGCCATATCGCAACTGCAATTGCACTTTTCATGGCAGATCTCCATTGCTTTTTTCCCCTCTATTTTAGAAATTTATGAGGAATGATGAGAAGAAAAGGACACCCTAAACTAAGCTGCTCATACTCTGAGTAGTTTGTTTTACTGGCACTTTGTAGTGAACTTTTCACCCAAGCAGTGCCAAAATAAGTCATAGTGTTGAGGCATTAATGTTTTCATCCAGATTCAAAGTTATTAGGCAAGAGATGCAAAAATGAAGCATAGAACTGAGATGCACTGTCTTTTCTGATCTCTTGTCATCTTAGCCTAACAGGAAGAAAAGCAGCTGTGGATTTGACAACATTTTTTACTATGTTGGCAGCAATGTTAGTAGAATATTATGAAGTCAAGACTAAGAAAGTAATTGAATAGATGAACCTAGAAAACAGTCCCTCCATTTTAAAGGTTCTAATATCTTCAAAGCCAAGTGCAAAGAAAGAGAGAAACCCTTTCGTGAGCAGTATAATCCCTGCCACCAGCAACTTCAGCATTAGTTTTGAAATTAAATGCTAGCATGGTACCATGATTGAGAGTCACATACTCTGTAGAGGCACAGAAATGTTTGTTTTGTGAGCTCCATCATGAAGTGAGTCTCTGATATCACACTTCTCAAAAAGCCTTTTGGCTTTGAGGTTATAATTATTGTTTAGTAACAGTTCTGTTACTGGCATACAAATAAGAGTTCAGCCAGAGCTGTCAAGCATAGTAGAAGACTGTTACATGCAACTGCATGCACTCAGCATGGAAGAGGGAGACATCACCATCTGAACAGGCCTAGTCCTGCCTCTTTCCCACATAAAATATGGACGTACCTTTTCCCAGTTGAAGACAGCCTTACAAACAGCTTATTTGTAATGGGAACAACTTTTTGGATAAACACCTGTTGATCATCACGTTCACCAAAAGGTCCTAGAGGAAAAAAAAAGGAAAGATCACTTGTTTGTTTCAATTCCCTCACCTTTTCTCCCAAATAGTATTGGAGACCCAGACTCATATGAGTACGACCACTGCAATCTTAAAGTATCAGGAGCAGGGAGCAAAAGATGACCAGTAGCTAGCAAAAGCCATCCAATGGTTAGCAGTCTCTACAGATCCAAATCAGGTTTTGTTGTTCTGAGAAACACACATTCTTAAGTTTGCTGGGTGTTCCTGGACGAATTACTGTGTCAGCACAAACCCTAATAAGGTCTCTACAATAACAGTAAGTACTTTGTTATTTTGCAGCTCTTAGATGTCTAAAGGCTTAATCAGATTTCTTGCAATAGTACTGACCCCAGCCTGTGTTCACAGGACATCCTATTCATCAAAGGTTCATTTGCAAGGCACAGACCACCAAGGAATCTAAAGTACCTGCCTACTCATATTTAGCAACACACATTCCTTCAGTACCTTGCTACAGCAATGTGCTAGCACCCTTTGCCTCTGCAGTTGCAAGGCTTCAGTGAACTTTGTCACGACTTCAAAGTCATTTAAGAATTTTTTCCATGCTTTGTTTAACCCCAACTGAACAGTGAATTGCAATTTGCAGTAGATCAAATGTTTTCTATGCTCATCTGCTTAATACAGTCTCCTGTGCTTTCTCTCATTCTCTAGTTAAATCACAATTGAAATGCTACATCAGTTTGCTGAAGGAAGAGGTATACTATCTGTGTTCCAAAGATTTTTTTTTGTCCCTTTTTCTGTCATTCATAGTAAGTTCTTTAAGTATACTCACTCTTTACAGCCTAAATAATAATTCCAAGTGAATCTTACAGATCCTTGCCATCGTTTCAAGGGGAGAGCAGTGTATAAGAACTTACACGCATTGACTTGCATGTTATGGGGCTGAAGGTCTGTTAAACCATTATAAGACTAGTGAAGGTACAGGCACAGCACAACCCAGAGACATCCTACCAATGTCATTTCCAGAACAGTAACTGCCATGACTCTCTGCTTCCTCCAGGGATAAGATTTTGAATGATGCAAGAGGTGTTGAGCCTGGCTGAGTCGAAATCATGCCCCGGAACCGAGTCACAGTCCATGTCCGGACGTGGTTGTTATCAGCACAAACTAGAAAGGAAAAGATGTGCATTTACAAGGGATGACAAAAGATTTAGATAAACTTCTCTAATGATTATCTATATGATAGTTTTTCAAGATCAAGATAGTTTTAGCGATCAAGAATTTATCCAATGTGAGGTCACACAGCATCCCCAGAAAATTTTCTAACAGTCTAGACATTTTTGCTGATGTCGTATTTTCTATTAGTTTTGTTTCTTCGCTCAGAAATTCAAGAAACTGAGACAGGTGCAAAACTAAACTAAGGTCTGGTCTAGCATCAGTAGCTTATAGCCCTCTTCAATCCCCTGTGTGCAGATGCTAGGACAAGATGTCATGAGAGCAGCCTGACAGCAGAACTCTCCTCACACAACAGCCCTATTCCATTTAATTCATCAATTAATTCAGTTCTGTACATGCAGATGTGCCCTCTCCTGGTACTGAGGGTTTAGCAGCAACTTGCAGGGGAACAGCTGACCTCTGGGCCATTAATTTGCAATATAATTGGATAGCATCTTCCTTTTTTAAAAATAATGGGATAGCAGAGACCAGTTCTCTGTCATGCCCTGGCTGCTGGATTCTGGATGAAATGTATTTTTAGAGAGGAAGGAGTGACTGCATCTTCTCTGCAAGTAAGACACGTTCCTAAGCATAAGACCAGGACAAGCAGAACAGCACAACAAACACTGGGAGACTGCTGAGAAAAGAAACAGAGACAGCCCTTTGAAGTCACAGGAAGGCTTTTTCTAGGGCCCAGGAGGAGATGGTGCACATTTTGCTGCAGCCCAGAAAGCTCCTGAAAGGCTGTTAAAAGAAGACTAGTCCTGAAGGACCTGGGCACAACAATAAAACTTGACAGAGATACATTTGTTTACGAACCCTTTTATTTCCACAAATGGCAACCTTGGAATAAGACACAAATGAAAGAGTGAGTTGTTCTAGTATCTCGTCAAATAAAACTTGGGTCTTTCAACTGCTAAAGGCTTTGAAGAATGCTTACTTTAAGAAAGAGGATCCAAGCAAATGTAGCCCTTCCCCTGCCCCCAAATCTGTCCAACTCATTTCTATTAGATGTGGGAACGATGAAAGTTATAGAGCTTAGCATACAAATGCTGCATTGCTCAGGAGGAGGGGAGAGCCACCAACACACATCTGTGCACACATTACCTGACACGAGGTGTTTCTCTGAGAGCATGATCTTTGTGACAGGGCTTCGATGAACCGTGAAGGTCTGAAAGAGCTGAGGGCCAGACCCGACTGTCTCAGGGTGCTGTACAATCACCCTCACTGCTCCAGAGCTGGTGCCATATGCAATCTCAATCCAATTGCCACTTACACCTAAAACAAGCAAGAACACAATTGTTCCCCCAGGAATAAAAGCTTGGCTTACTGGGGGACCAGGGAAAGAGACAGTAGAAAACAGTATTTCCAAGCTTCCACAGTAAGAAAGCTATGTTTTTTAAACACTATTTTAAACTCATTATTTTCCTTAAAAGAGGGAGGGCATTTTGTCCCTGAAATGACCCCAGGTTTGTTCAGTTCCATAATACATGCTTCAACATTGTCTTAACAAAAGCCTTTCCCATTCTCTCCTCCCTCCTGAAAGTAAAAGAAGAAATGGATAAAGTCATTTGATCAGATATTTTGGCCCTCCTCACAACGATATGGTCTATATGTGCCACGTAACATTTGTTTTTCTGCCTTAGTTGGAGACAAATGGGAAAGCAAAGCAAAACAGAAAGAACTACAGTTAAAAAAGACCCTGTGGTATCAAAATTATTATCTTAGAAACTACTTTCTCCCAGTCTGGGCTTTTTTTGAGTTTTACTTTGGTATGGGTTTTTGTTGTTGCTATTTCTCTTTTTAATTTAAAAGATAATTGTACCATAATTATAAAAGCATCATCAAGCTGCATATGGAAATGTTTCTTAGAATATCGGTATAAAGTCAGACACAACAGCAAGGTTGTGTCTCCCTCTTACCCAGTTCAGCACAAACTATTTCAGCAAATCCAATTCATAATCTAAGTGCCTCTCTGATACAAAAGGCTTAAAACCAACCAAGATACATTAGGCACAAGCATTAATATGTGAATACCCGTAAGTACATGTACCTATTTATACAGATTACAGGTGTAAGGGAAATCAGCTATGCCTAATGTTCATCATTCATTTGAAGATGACTAAATGAAGGAAAATTCTTTGTTTATGTCAAGGGCTACCTTGTGTGCTTTAACCCTGCTAAGCAGCAATAGGAAAAGTCCACTTAGGAAACAGAAAAGCACATTTCTAACAAACTCTCAGTTTGTTAGAAACAAACAGTTAGAAGAGACAGTGGCAGAATACTGACTTGTTTTAGGTGTGAGGTAGACACTGAGAGCCGTTATAGCATCATTGGAGGGATCATGGTACAGTTCTGTCACAAGGAGATCATTGTCCTTCATTCGAAGTGGGAACTTCTGCATGTCTGTGGGGAGGAGATGTTTTCTCTCATTAGACAGAGTTGTTCTGATGCAACTTAATTCAACTAAAGAGTGTAACAAGAGTGTAGCAGTAGCACCCCCTTTTTATTCCACCCTACTCCCATTTCTTACCTATATAGTAGATAGAACCATTGTTACAGCCCAGGAGCAGGAAAGACCCAGCAGTATCATAGCTTGTGATAGGAACAACATCCTGAACCTAGCACAAATAGAAAAGAAAAAATAATCAAATCAAGAATTTAGGTTGCTACTTCTTCAGTTTCCAGACATTTTTGGTGTATTTCGTTGAACATCACTTGAGTTTGGTACTGGACTGAGGCCATAGTGCACACACTTGCATGTACAATGGCATTCCTGAAGTACTGCATATTCCTCTATCAAACTGGATAGAAGTCCTGGAGCTCAGCAGACACATGCAGACAAATCAGCACAACTGCTCTGGAAAATCCTTCTCTGTGTGAAGGAACAAAACTTCGAGAGTTGCACCTAAACCATGTCTTCAAAAGCAGATTTCTTTTCCCCCATATGCCAGTGAGTGTATTTCACCCTTTCCGTCCTCTCCGTTCTTCCATTTCTGACAAGTCCTTAAGAGATTTCTGGACCAAGGATGCTACTCTATGCCTTCTTTTATGCCAAGTTTTGTATCTCTCTGCCAAACTATGGAAATCTCTGCCTCTAGCAGATATATAATGAGGGGTAAAAATTCTTATTCCATTACAGTTTCTCACTTCCAACACACAATCACACCAAGCAGACTGGAAGACAGCTCTGTCATATTTTACTTACTGCTCTGCAACTCAAGGTGAGGGATTACATGTGCCCTTTCTTTGTCCTCTGTGATTAAAAGGAGTGCTTACTCCTCCAAGTAGGACAGGGATTTCAAGCAAAGAAAGTTTAGCTTATCCTAGGTAAGGTGTCCTATTTCAAACATTCTTTTTTGCTTTAGCCTTGAGGAGGAAAAAGTCAAAAGCTGTTTTATCCAGAGCACTCAAGCATGCACAGTGTCATGGTATTTGTCCTGTACTCTATGTTTCAGTCAGTTCACTTAATGGACCTTGAATACTAATTCATGGACATTTCAGCCAAAGTTCTCATTTCTCTCTGACCAGCAGCATCCTTCCAATTGCTACAGGGACTTGAAAAATAATTTGCAAAATATTTACAATGAATCAGTTGGATAAAAGCAAAACAAACCAACCAAAGAAACTTCTCCACATCCCAAAGAGCTTAGACTCTAAACCAGTACCCCTTCCTAACTTAAGGATGGTCTGTAAGCCCCTAAAACATATTGTAAATCTTATCTTCTTTCCTTCTGCAGCAGATAGGAATATCAGAGATGATTCAGTAGCTGCAACCTACCAAGATGTGAACTTTCATTAGGAAACACAGTAGCCCTGTACAACAGTCACTGGTAAAGCATGGCCAGTGAGAATCCTCACTTTGCCTAGCAGGATTTTCTATCACACTACTGCTTTATGTTACCTTTTACTCTATAGCAGTTAATATTCTGCTTCCTTTAAGCTCTCCTTTGCTAAGAATTCCATTATTAATGTATCTAGCACCCATACCCTCCTTCTCATCCTTTTAGCATGCAACTGAAACCCTGCCAGAGGAATAAGTATTAAGGAAACTACCTCAGTAGTCTGCTCAAATCTCCAAGAAGGGAAGAAGATGCAAGAACCAGCAAGATGCAGAGATCAGAATTACATCTCCAGGGCATAATACATCAGAGATCACCACATAAGGAAGAACAGATTTGCACAAATGGAAGTAGAACTTAGAAAGACATCAGCCTGGAAGAAGATGAAGTTGTTGCTCTGAAATGGGGCATCAGCACACTGTTCTACAAAAACCTCTCTTAATGAAGCAAGTATGATTGCATCCTAAGTCCAGAGCTGTGGGTAACTCATGGAAGGCAGTCAGTTAAATATCAGATATTCTCATTAAGAATTTTAAGATCAACCCTGCCACTTTACATCTTTATGGGGTTCTTCAAAAAAAGAATGTGTTCTAAAGGGATATCAAGATCTACAGGAAGACAATTGTGGGCTGTTTCAGTTTTTTAATAACAAAAGACCTCAAGATACAGAAAGCACCTTGAAACAATATTGTTCTGGGGTTTTTCTTTGTTGGTTTGGTTTTATGTAGGTGAGTTTTGTTAGTTTTGTGTTTGGCTGATTTTGTTTGTTTATAAAAGGAGCTATTCTCATCCTCTTGAAAAACAAAAACAGCTAAAATGTTTAAATGTTTTAATAGACACACTGGCATATAAGCCCTTAAAGATTTCCTACTCTTCAATAAGAAATGCTTTCACCAAAGGAGTAGTCAGTCAAACTGAGGAACTATTCAGGTGATCAGAAAGATTTCTGCAGCTCCCCCAGGAAGAAAGATGATGAATGGGACATCAGGTTTCATTTCTTATACTTGCTCCTTTAGCAAATACTATTAACAGCTTGCCACATAGCATTAAGTTGTCCCTTAGCAGAAGATTTTGTAAGGCATCAGTAGAACTTTAAATAATGCTTTGTTTAATTCAAGGCCATACTAACATGTCTGTCTCTGCTGCAGAAGCAGTGCTATCCCACACCTATTATCTGTGTTATTTGTAACCAGTACTGTCACTTAAGAGTCAAATCAAATTCAGCAAACAGTGCAGCAACCTGAGGTCAGTTCTGCCTCTTGAGATTTGCAAGGTATTTTTGGGATTTTTAGTGCATCCAGGTTTTGTGCCATAAAGGTGTACATCCTTACAAGCTTGTGTTACAAACTTTGTTATTTGAATGCTTGACTGTTTCTCAGACTCACACTGACTCCATGGATTTCTCTATTTAATGTGCATTCTAACAACAGGGATCAAATCAGTGCAGCCAGAAGCATCCACACACAAGAGAGGCATTGTTAAAGTACAGTCACGTGCATTTCTGTTGAAGAAGAGTCTCCTATTTAGGTAAAGCGGCTTTGGAGATCCCAAAATACCAGACTGCTTTCTTGTTTTCTTTCAGATGGCCCAGAAATTGCTGTCACACATTCCCCATAATTTTATTTCCTATGATGCTAGTGAATTTTCTACAAGGTTCCATAAAGAAGTTTAAATATATTGGTACTTGACATTTTTTTTACCCCAGATCACACCACATGCCTTTATTTGAAAGCCTAAAAAGCATGAAGTATGCTTCTTAGCACCAAACAAGTCAACATTCTGTTCACAGGCACAATACCCAGATGATAAACTCCATAACACAAGTTAGGGCTGTAAACCCCATGATGAGCAATTTCCATATGCTTTTAGATTCTTTTATTCTCTTTTTATTAGAAAGACATAGCAGCTTGTAGAAAGTGTTGTGGAAAATTGAACAGACCTGCCAATGCTGAGTCACAGCATTCCATACTCCGACTTTCCCTGTGTGGCTTGTAGCCACCAGCTGGTTGCCAATGAAGAAGAGAGCATCTACAGGCACTCCAAGACTGAACACTCCTGCAAAAAAATGAAGAGGCTGTGAAGCTCATCTAAAATAAAGAGAAAAACACAGTAACAATGGAATCTCTCCATTAAATGGCAGTATGATGTCATCTCTGCTATTACCATCGTTATTTGCAAAGGAGAAAGGAGGCAAGAGAAGCTAGAAGAGCCCTTATGAAATATACAAACATTTTTCTACAGCCATCAAGTTCTCAGATGGCTTCAAAATAAATTTAAAAGTTATATTACAGCAAGCAGGAATTTTTGTTGTTGTTTTATGGCTGGGGTTTTTTTTCAGTTGCAACTATGAAGAGTCATTTAAGAAGCAGTAATTTCATGGGTTTTGCAAATTTATGCCATTTGCATAAATTTGCCATTGCTAGTTTGCAGTTACCTGTTAAAATATTACAAATTCTTGATGCTATTTTTTTTTTGAAGTCCAGTCAAGCAAAAATATTTTGAAAATGGATTTCAGGAACTAAATATGACTACAAGGATTCAGCCTTATTCTTGGGAAAAGACTGAACTCAAATGCGACCCTATTTGAATATACTCTAGTTTCTCTTTTAGCAAAAACACTTGAACTCAGAAAAATAAGCAGCCTGCAAAAACCTACTTCCTTCCTTCCATCCCCAGATCTTTCATTTGGTTGTAGTCCATAAGCAGAGAGTACAGGCTATTAAAAAAGTACAGGCTATTAAAACTTGAAGCTATATAGGGAAGCAGTTTCACCAATCATCACATACTATTCAAATCTGGAAGATAAAACTTAACAGCAAATGCTGCCTTCCTAAGTAAAGGAAATGTGTCATCAACAACATTTCACTTAATAAAAAACTTGACAGTGCAGGCATCAATGGCTGTGGTTGTAGTTGGCCTTAACATCTGAGGCCTTCCACAAAATTGATCATTTCTTTAGAGCTTCCAAGTCTCACCATAGATCCAACATGAATAACTTTAACTGAACTGCAAACTTGGATAACATACTACATTTTGTACTATTTACTGACCATCTATGCTAAGTTACAGCATACTCAAAAGGACTGGGGTAATTTCCAAGTTTGCCAGCTATGATGTCCAGCAAACTGGCCCTGTAATTAACTTGGTTTGTAAATACTTCTAGGCTGTTTTTCTCCCTGGTAAGTATAAAAATACTGGGGATACCAAAGTGTCAAGCTTCACTCAAAAGTTTACTATTCCATCCTGCTCACTCTATATTACTTATCACTAGTATACCTTAACTGCAGCAGATAGATGTTGTCCAAACAAGGGTATCCAATAGCTGGAAAATTCCTCAACATTGTTTTGGACAAATTCAAATGAACAGACTGTCATTCCCACACAAGAATCAGCCCTCTGTAACACTCAAGAAGGAATCTCAGGAAGTTGTTTTAATTACGGTGCTAAACCGTTTTCCAGGGCAAACTACAATCATTCAATGCAGATAAGATTCAGCAGTACAGGGCACATGAAAAAGGCAGTAATAAAAAATCCACAGAAACAACTAGAATTGATTACTCCAGATAAGGATGAGGTTCAAGGAAATCAAGGAAGACAGCTTGAATGGTCTGGAGGAATTTGAAGTGTCAGTCCTGCTTAGGCTCAACAATCTTGAGACTTGTCCACAGGGGAGACAACACTATATGTAATGACAGGCTCTTGTCCTAAGGGTCCCTCTCAGTAAAATATTGCTTACAGCAGCAAGCCAGCAGCAGTGTCTCATGTAAGTAATATTGAAAGGGAAGAAAGTGCTCAGGGAGAGCTCTATCACAAAGATGCCAGCCCACACAATTTGCTGGGGATGGTGTCGCCAGGCTCCAGCAACTGTTTGGAACAAGTAGTTTCTTTCACAAGATGACAGCAATGTACTATATCTCTAACACAAAGCAGCACTGCAAGCATTTGTCTCTACAAGGAAACAAAACAGCTAGTTCAAGTTGTAACTGTTAAACACAAGCATTTTTTTAAACCAATCAACGTGACCTATTATCCAAAAGAACAGCAGTACATTTTGGTCAATGTCAGTCTGACTGGGAATTTCATCCTGTAGGCACTTTCTGTCTGCTTCCCCCCTCCTCCCACTGTTTCACAGTGTCACTTGAATGCAGTACAGCCTGGTTAGCAGAAGTCTTTGTTTCAGTTTTATTGCCATTTTCAGTCATAGTGTAAGCTATCAGAACCTTATGATACTGGCATATTTTAGAGTTTTTATTTGAAATTAAAGTCTACTTATGGTTTTTCTCTTTGCACTTGATTTAAAAAAATCCAAGATGCTGTTTCTTGTATCTTACTGCAAATCCCAAGGTATCAGAAGCAGCTAATTGAAACCAGAAAATGCAGGAGGAATGTAATGGCACAGTGCTTAAAGCAATGCCTGTTACAGGAGTACAGCTGTCACACCAACTCTTCCCTGTCGTTAAGATTCAGTCAACGGGAGCATAAGAGAAGAAAAGGCTTCTCAGATCCGATAATTACTCACTGCGTTTAATGGAGATAATTTCAGATTCAACTCTTAAATTGTTTGTATTTTTTTTAAATGCAATGGAATCTCCTTTTCCATTTTGCTGACCATGATTATATATAAGAACTCTATGAGTCACAAGTAAAAAAGCAGCACACAGTTCATACAAGACCTTCTCCTTTCCCCGTCTTCAAATATGACTTAGTGTTTCCACACATTCGCGCAGGAAGAAAAAAGCAACATCCATTAATATAGCTAGAAATTGCCTGAGAATCTGTCAAATAAGCTCTTCTTATATAAAGGCACACGGGTCAAAACTTGAATTTGCTAATTTTGACTTTAATTAATGGCTACTATAATTCTCAAGGCTTCAACTATGGAAATACATCTAATAACAAATTAGCTCAGCATTAAGTTTCAGAGAAAAGTGCTCACATAACCACACTGCTGTCATACTTTGTTAGCAGTATCCACTGCCAGAGGAAACAGACATTACTGGCAAAGCAGTGGTTATCCAAACACCAGGGATTAGGCTAGAGGAAGTTCTGAATACCATTCCCTTCAGTGCGTCCCAAATTTGCCCTGTGTTTGAACAGCAATGACTCAGACAAGGCATCAGATCAGTACCAGGGCATATTTACTTCTTGAAATGTTTTCTTGCTGTTTCTAAAGCTTACAATTGTGTGTCCTTCAGTGCCAAGGTGTATAAGCAGTAAGAATTCCTGTATGCTTGAAGGAATAGTGTAGGCTTATTTCCTACCCTGACATCCAAGTTATAAACCCAAGAAATTTTCATCTTCCGGACTCCATTTGACAGAGAACTGAAGTATTTTCATCATCTCTATGTAAAAATGTGGCTTTAATTACACAAAGGAATGGAAAGAGCAGAATCACTTTGTATCATTTTGTATCTGTAGGTTTCCACATGCAAAGGTTAGTTCTTTTGTGTTATGGCCTAGATTCACATGCAAGTCTAGGGAAAACTTTAACTCTTAATTTGAATTTTTACACAAAAACTTCAAACTGAACAATAAGTATTGGTTACTATCTCTTCAGTAAACACAGTACTCTTTCACTCTCCATCTCTTTGATTTTAAGACAGGATTCCTGGTGCAGAACTGAAGGAAGTTAAAACACTAACAGGTTGCTGGTACTATAGCTTTTATAGTTTTGTCAATCAGTGAAAGCCAATACCGAACACCAGAAATCACACATACCTCAGAACAAGGTCTCAGCCTTCCCTCTAGTTACACACACACACACACCAGAAAAAACAAACCAGGTAATGATAGTTACCAATTTCACTGCCACTACCACCATCCTGAATGCTCCACAAGATAATGCTACTCTCCGAGGCCACTGCAACCATCTTGTCCTTGTCGCCGTGAGGTCCTCCAACCACCTTGGCATTGAGAGCCACCCGCTCAATGGTCCAGTCCAGATAAGGACTGGTGAACACCTGCTGCCACCCAGATGACTCTTTGATTCTGGAAGGGCAAAGGGGAGAACAGGGAGCAGATGTCAGAGACTCAGGAACAGGCGGCCCAGTCTAATCCTGAACCAGTGTGGATGATTCAATCTTACAGTCCAAGCCACCAACTTCAAATTCTAGTTAAGAACTACAGTCTACAAGACCTGCATTTTTTTCCCATTTTGAAGTCTGATATTGCATATTATTTCAATGCCTTGTAGCTACTGAATCCTGTGCTGGGCTTTTTCTTAATAGAAGCACATCTGATATAAAGCTGTAAGATGAAGCCAAAAGCTTGGGCTAACAAACACTAGACAATGAAGTTCAGCATAAGACTTTAGAAGAAAACTATAAACCTTCTTATATATCATGCAAGAAATCCAATCATACTTTAGCATAAAGCTCTGCTCTCCATTTTCTGTTTATGGTGTACTGTAAGCAGATAATACTGAGCTGACTGTAAACTTTATTTTTAGAGAATAATTCCCTGTGCATTTCTAAGACTTACATGGTGTCAGTACAATTTATCTTACTTAAATTCAGGTAATAATTTAGATACTTGGCAATGGAGCTAAAGCAGACTAGATCTCTGCAGTCAAATTATAGAAATGTTAAAATTAAAAGCAGAAAGATATGTGTACTTTTGAACATTGTTGCCATTATTTCACTTCAGTGTTGCATCCTGCCTGGAGCTGAAGCACCCCAGACCACTGTGCTCCATCCATGCAACATGCAGAAGTTCTGCTGAAGAGATTCAATTGCAGTAGCAAGACTTTGAATGCAGCCAAGACATTCTCACAAACTTTATGATCAAATTTCAAAAATTTTTCTCGTACTTCAAAATTAAAAAAAAAAAAAAGGTATTGTCTTTAAGATGCACTGCACTTTGCATTAGAAGAATGGAGGAGGGAAAATTCCACCATTGCATTCCTAGAGCTCCTTCAAGTTTGGAAGAAAAAAAGAATACAAGACTGCTACCTATAGTCTCTGTGAAGAAAAGCGGCACTTTAAACTGGCGTGTTAACCTGCACCCTCTCTCACCAGCCATTCAAGTCTGACATGGTTCATCAAAAGCATCACTAATGACATAACTTCAATGGCAACAAGTCTTGCTAAGTAGTTTACCAAGCAGGAAAGAGGCAGAGTCTTTCACTTAAAGTGAGCTAGCAACCAAGGAAAACAGTAAGAGAGAAAAATCCTAAGAAGGGGACAGTTAGCACAAAACCAGTTTTGTGAAAACCTCTTTCTCTGTGAGACCATACGAAGCATAACTGAAAATAAAAACATTAGGCAGAACAAGGGAATCCACACTTAATACAAATTAAAGCCAAAATAACTGCAGTGATGAATGCAAATTAGATGCGATTTAAGTTACAAAGTTCAAGCAACTGAGTTAGTATTCTAGAGAGTGAATAAGGCAGCAAAGCATGGCTTTGGCTTGGCAGTAAGCAGAAGGAAGCTCTTCACATTACATTCTTCTCCCCTCTGTTTCTGAAACACAGTATGACAGCCATGTTAGATTGGTCTGGGCAACAGCTCTTGTTAAAACATTATTTTCCATCCAAAAGATGGCCACCAATTAAATCAAGACTATGAGATGTGAACTAAAGACAGCTTCTATAATGTGAAGGTATTGTTTATTTTCACCTGATCTTAAAAAATAGCCAGTTTGTTTTCAAGACATTGAAGACATTTTTCAGCCATCCAAGTGAAGTAGCAAGTGTTTTAACAGCTCTGCTCAGTAAAAAAACCTGAAGACAAGGTAGCAAAATTATGTAGCAAAAATTCTTTAACTGTTTCAGCCTCCTTGACAGTGTAACTTCACAGACCGTTTTCAAAGCCACAGCAGGAAAACTTTAAAAAATAATTTTCCATTCAAAACCCTGCTTTAAAACAGGGTTTTGAAGCAGTTATATTGGAGTCAATTTGCAACTTTTTCAGCAGTATCAAGAACTGACATCAAAGCAAAATCTGAGTTCCTATCAAGCAATTTATTTTCACCAAAAAAAGCTTAGCAACTCATATTCATAGGATGAGACTGAATGTATTTATCTCCTGCTGTTTCAGAGTAAACATTTTGCTTTGCTTTTAGCCAATAATATTTTTCCTTTAGCTCCCTGTAAACCAACTCTATTCCTACCTGTAGCAAACAGCAAAATGGGCATAGGCAGCTACTATCCAATTGTGGTGGCCAGCTACTATTAGGACTTTCCGTGGATCCACAGGAAATCCTAAAAACAACAAAGCTGAAGTCAGTAACCAGTATTAGATGAGCAGCATCTATAACAGGATAGAGCTCTCTGCTAGGACGTGCAACAGAAACTTTGATAATAAAAATCAAGAAACATTTTCAGCAAGATTGTAGTTTGCAGTATTGCTCTTTACAGCCTTGGTATGCTACAGAACTAATGCTTGAAAAATGCACCTTTTACCTTCTTTTACCCAGGACTGTCTGCTTCCAAAGCTCAAGCAGCTCACAAAGAATCAGCAATTCATATTCTTCTTTCTTATTACATAGATTCACCTTTAACAGTCTACATTTTCCTAACACTGCTATGATTTCTTATGACAGAAATATGACACTTCTAACAGCATCATTTTGTTTGCAAAGTCAAAAACTGGAAAATGACAGAATTCAGGTCCATCTCACAATTTTCTGTGAAGACTAGCTTTACTCTAAAAGCTTGACTCTTGCAGGGCAAGTGAGGCACCAAGAGCAAGAAAGAGGTGGAAGAGCAGGAATTAGGCCCTGAACAAAGACCAAAGAGACAGTGGCTTCTCTGATTTTTATTGTGGTTTTAGTACAGTACAAGGCATTTGTCTAAGGGGCCACGCTAAGACTGCATGAAGAACTTTGATTTGCCTTCCTCTCAAGCCTCACATCTGGACTGTGCAGCAGTGAGCCTTCAACACTCTATAGGGAGTAGTGTTTAACTAAGTATTCAGCAATTTTAACCAGGCAAACACAGAACAGCAGATTTAAACCAGATACAGCCACACAGTTCTTATTTTCCAGAGAGAAGCATCTCTGCAATTTGCTTTGGTTTCAAAAGTGACACTTCTCACCTAGTCTGACTGTACCTTCCCCCGTACCAGCAAGTGTAGGCTGGACACCACCTCCATGCATCTCACTCTCATTCTGACCCGTTCTGATGTCGGTCAGTGGCCCAGTAGTATTATTTATCTTACGGCTGGGAATGCCTGTTAAAAAGAAAAAAATGGTTTGTGTCCCTCCTTAAACTTTAGCAATATAACAGATATTAGGTCGTTTTAAAAATACAGGATTAACGCTTGTGCATTTTGATGAAAAATTCATTTATCTGCTAAGAGAAATAGCCAATACTGTTATTCTGAAACAGAAAATGCTTTTGCTCTCTATGTTGACATTCACCATTTAAGGAATTATCTTCAGAAAACTTGTCAATAATTGGCAAGATATCCTTTAGACTTCAGGTTAATATATGAACTGTGTTCATCTCTACAGAGAATTAAAAAAGCCTAACAGGTACTCATGTTGGTAAGGAAAGCTCATTAGTGGTGATTCGTCACCTAGGCAATAGGACACCCAAGGTAACTCTATGTTCACAAAGAAGAAAGCACCTCATGCTTTCTCAAGCACCTCATGTTTAAAGATGACATTAAACTGAAAGGCTCCTGAAGAACCTCTGCTCTAGTCTACAACCAAGCACAGTCTGCATAGTGCTAACATGCCACACCCCCGGCCCAGTATTCTAAACATGCTGTTTGTTACAGCACAGAGATGAAAGTCCGAGGTCTAAATCACAACAATGTTCAGTCCAGCCATTTGTCTTTAGCTTTCCATAGGAAGGCCTTCTCAGAACAGTTTGACAGCCAGGGTAAGCACCTCAGCCAATCATCCCCACAAACCAAAGCAGCAAGTGACAGCAAGCAGCATCAGAACACGAATATGAGAATACCTGGGGGAGGTAGGTAGCCATGAAAAAGGACACTGCCACAGGATGAGCGTTCCAGTTCTTCACATAGTAGCAATCTTCTCACTAAGGAGGAAACCCAGATAGGACCACAGCTGTCATTTCCTTGAAAACATTACATTATCTCAAATATCCTTCTGTTTTTAAAAACTTTTACTTTGAAAATCTTCAGGGTCACAACTGCCCGGGATTTGTCAGTGGACCATTACTACAATAATACACATTAAGAGGAAAAAAAAGTTACCTAAAGGAGTGATTCCATAGAATTCAGCTTCATGCCTGAGAACATTAATACTCACTCCCCTACAGGAATAGGAAAAAAAAACAAAAACCAGACAAGAACAAAGTGAGTCAATACCTTGGATATAAATGTTTGCATATAATTGGATATTACAAATCTAAATATCAAGCTACCTAACAGTTTATAGAATTACTACAAAATGCATTCAACATGTTGATTTTTGAGATTTTAAAGCGATCTTAATTTGACTCAATTTTCATTGAATAAAGATATAGAAACAATAAAGAAATACACTGCAAGAAGTGGTCTAACAAAACAGAATGTCATTTCTGCCTCCACCATGACATACATATACTATAGGCACGGCCCAACATCTGTGAGGGAGCTGAGCCACCTACCAGGCACCCAGCTAGATGAGTAAGATGAAATGTTTTTCACTTGAACAAGTTTTCTAATGCTTCGGATTGAAACAAACTTCTTACCGCAAGTCCAACTCCTTTGTGCGAAGAAAATTTAAAATGGGTGCAAATGCTGCTGGATCTCGATCAATAAATATCTGCAAAAAAAAAATCTCTGTACTTGACTACTATTATGGAGCAACCATCAACTAAAGTGCTATCTTATGCTGGATGTGGGAAAGAGGAGTTGAAGATGAGGAAGCAGACAAACAAAACCCAAAGTTTCTGAGCCTCTTCTTTGTTCTTACTATTCTACTGTCCACTAGTTCAACATTCCTAAAGGACATATATACAAACACTGTTTCAAATAGATGGCACTTAATGAATCTGTTCTTTAGGTTTTAGTCTCCACAAAAGACAATGGATGCTTTCATTTCTAGCATGTGTTCAATATGCAATAACTGTAATAAGATTTCAAGAAATGTTTTGACTTCTTAAAATTCAGTCACCATCAAAACTACCTCTAGACTTTTAGCAAAGTACTTATGTGCCTTACTATTGCTCAACAACATTACTGTAACTATAGTTTCCCATTTAAGAATATCATACCCACAGACTGAAATGGCCATTTTGTGGCATGTTTTTGCCAAAAACAAGATGCTACATTTCCATGTTGGATTACTCAACTACACATGCAGTGCCTACCTAATGAAAATTACACCTCTCTGCAACACAGCAATTAGCATTTGCTCTGTTTAAGAAAAGTAGAGTTGCTGTTTCTGCATTACTTCTACTATGCAGAAATTAGCATAGAAATATGTTCATTGTTCAGTTTCACTCAGCTTGAAACAAAGATGAGAACCTAGAAAGCCAGAGATGTCACTAATTTCCATGAAAGTTTAGCCTGACTCAGGCACCGTAATTCCATTAGCACCCACGGTGCTAAATGCTTTAGGAGAGAACCCAACCAAAAGTGTAACATCAAATTAATGAGTTACAGCACGTTCATTACTCACAGCACCAGTTTCATCCTTTAGTGTTGAAATTCTTCCGCTCAGCAAACTGAAAAACAGGAAATCTTCATTAGATGTCCCCCAGAAATGTACTGACACAAACACAGGGCAGGAACACCGGGTCAGTTAGCTCTCCTCGATTACATTTTGGTAACAGAGTTTATCAGAGCAAACAAAACAGCCAGAATGCTGGAGGAGTGAAATATCTCTCCTGTACAAAGGAGAAGTGTATGCACACCTAAGGAAACCCTCAGAGCTGCATCATAAGGACCTCCAGATTCCCAAAGAAAATAGACACAAGGCCTAACCTGAAAGGATGAAAAAGTTTTCCCAGGCACTTAGAGGGCTGTGTTGTTAAAAATCTAGTTAAATTGGTAAAAGCTGCTGAAGCAAAAACAATTACTAAACAACCCAGTCTGCAAAAGGGCAAAAGTGGGATGAATTCATTTTTACACAATTCTACCTCAAAGTTTTTCTCCCATCAGATCAAAGTATTTTTTCTCCAGACCCATATAAAACACAGTGTCAAAATATCATTTTATGGGTAAGATGCACACCAACATCACCAGATGGTTCTGTCATCCAGAATCAGCTTTCATTTGATTCTAGATGACAATTATCTGAGATTTTCCAGTATTGGATAACTTTCAGGACAATCTCCTTCGACAGGAGGTTGAGATATTTCATGTTGAGAGACTGGGGAATAGCATGAGACTTCCTCCTAGTGCCTTTCCTTGCATGCCTCAAAGAGGGTGATATTTCCCTGGCATTTTATTTATCTGAACATTTCAGTAAAGTAGGAACAGGAAATTCTGCATATGTCAGCTGCCAGGCTTTTATTGGGAAAGATGTCTAGAATATAAAAATTAAATGCAAGGAAGCAAAATTGCCAGCATTTAGGTTTTCCTTTGTGGGGTTAGGATTAACTGGGGTGATGGAGGTAGAGCAACTGCAGAACAAAATACAAACCTGCAGAAGTAGTAATGGCAGTGATGTAAAAGGAGGATGTTCAATAATTCAAAAACTCCTGTATCACAGGCTAAAACTCCCAAAACTTTGAGTTAACTCAGAGTAGAGCAATAACTAAAAAAAACAACCCCAATCCAAATAAAAGCAAAAATGTTAAAGGCAGTGCTAATGCATATGGCCAGTAAGATCACATATGGTAAAAGAGTCACAGCTAATGGCATGTCCCTTTCCTGCAGAACTGGAGGTTATTTCCACAACACTCCATCTAAAAAGTGACAGCTCCTCAGCACATATAAGCTGCCATGGCTACATTTAAGCAAGAAGATGCCTCTTGGGTAACAGCTGATTTCAAATGAACCTGCCCCATTGCTTGAGATGGGGGGAAAAGCATCTAGGACACTAATAAAGAATCTATTTGCAACATAAATTAAGAACAGCGAACACTTTTTTTTTTAATTATTGTTAATTTGTCTTTGTTAAATGTGATGATATATTACAAATACCTGGAAAAAAATGAGTCTGGAATCCACATCAGTGTCTGTCTTGATGTGCTGAACCTATGAAAAAAAAGTCACAAGTTCTAAATCAGCTGTAAAGTTGAAAAGAAGCCTGCCTTATCTAAAATTCCTTGATTTGTCCTACAAAGCTAATATCAAACAGGTTTGGGAAGTGTGAGATCTTTTAAATATCTGCACAAAGTCGGAAGTTGCAGGCTCTTCACATACTTTGTCCTTAAGCATGAAGCAGGACTGTCTGGAGACCACAAAATGTCTTTATACACTTGTAACACACTGTCCCAAACATCCTGTATTTCCTGGTTCTCACACTTCAATGTTAATGCTTGCAAAAAATCAGGTCCACAAAACCCAAACACTGCTCCACACACAGAACCCAAACAGTAACATATATATTTGACATCAGTGTGCTATATTTGTCAATAACGGCACACTACTCTGCTGCTCTTACTTAGGACTGTAAGCATGCTATATTATGCACTGCAAAAGACTACAGTGAGCTTTAAGTTAATATTTTATAGGAACATGAATTATTTGCCATTTTGTTATTTGGGCCCCTCTTGGGCAAAAACAAGGAGGGGCAATAACAATAACAGTTAAAAGAAAAAACATTATTTACTCTGATTCATATTGTGAAATAATACAAACTATAATATTACTTATGATGCCAGACAGTACTTTACATAATAAATAACTATGGATTATTTTATACTACTTCTAGTTTTGATTCAGCATGAAGGAAGACAACTGAACTGGCAGCTTGGACAATGAGTTCATGCTTTGCATCACTCTCTGGCTGTACATATCCTCCTACTAGTGCCATGACTAAGAAACCCCTGGTGTCCTCTTCATTAAACAAAAATTCCATTACAGCTTGCCCTCTAGTACAGGATTACAAAGTATTTTTGGAATAAAAATACTTAGTCATAATTTATCTAGTTTTCACTGCTAGTATTTTCCAGTTTTGAAGGGGGAACAAAATGTAAACAAACCCCATTACTTTATGCCCCCTGTGAGGCAGAAACACAAAGGCTATGTGGAACTGTATAAAACGTGGATTGTGCATCTGCTCACTGCAAACCTAACAATGGCAAATCTGTTCTTAACAGAAAACCCACAGTGTCAGTGTTCTAAGCACAGGCATGCACTAAGCATTTTCTGAAAAACAATTTAAAAAGCACTTCTCCAATATACCTCTAAGTAGTTTTTCCCAGCTTTTCTTATCAGTAATACAGGTCACTACCTCTGTCACTTTAAGAGTAAGGGATGACTCATTTAACTATATTATAGCATGTCAAAGCAATGAATTACATAAATTTTATCCCGAATTAATCCAGACACTGCTTGTAACTGTGGGGATTGAGCACCACCAGCATCTTCCTTCAATATTATCAGCGTGTTCAGACAGCCCTGGGATTTCCTGTCTGTAATTTAGCACTATTGTAGCAGTTTAGTAAGCAACAGCTCATACCAACATATACTTTAGAACTTTTAATACATAGACTTTAACCTACGTAAACAACCAGACAGAGTCCTCCTTTCCAGGATGCAGAAAGAAGCTTAGCCAGCAACATTTACGTGCATAGGTGTATCTGCAGCTCCATGTAGCAGTCACACAGGCATCACTTAAGGAAAACTAGGCAAGCCCAGTGCAACATCCTCAAAAGACCCTTAAGCGTATGCCAGTTTAAAGTTATTTTAAAGGAAGCATAAGCAACTGGAAACAAACTTGCCAAGTGAAAGTTACAAAACAACCATTTTCATAGTCTATTTCCCGGTGGGGTTACATGGTAACCAGAGGGAGATAGAGTCAAAAGAATTCGCCCAAATTGATACAGTAACTTCTGTGAACCTTAACCTGCAAGAGACTTGGAATTCACAGAAGTTGTGACCAGGGAGTGACGGAGCCACCACACACAACAGAGAAGCCCAGGGAGCAGGGGGGACCTCGAGTCTGAGCGTGGAAAAGCTGCAGTCTCTGTAGTACACGCTCCAAAGTATAACTGCGGTCAGAAACAGAAGGGAGCGCTCATTTCCTCCTCTCATACAATTCTACAAACAAAACTTAGGGTTTCAGGTTTCTAGCGAGAGTAATGAGAACTAATGAAGAGGAGGAAACGTGTACAGTACCCCACTCTCACCCATTTGCTGCGCAGATCACCCACTCCACTATCAACTAAGAGTCACTGGCCTTTGCAAACTGAGAAACATGGCTCAGGTGTGGTTCTCAAAGGACATGGGCACTACAAGGGAAGCTGAGCTTGCAAAAGACCAAAACTTCTCACACAGAAGCACTATAGCACAGATCTCTCTATTAAAGGGCAAATAGCCACGCATAGATTTCCTACTTTTCCTTACAACCAAACATTGACTAGAATCTAGACCTTCAGCTAGAAATTAATTACATGCACTTCTTAGTTTGCCTCATTCTTCCCACCTCTCTGCGTAGGCAAGCCCTCTGAGGGTGTTATTTCTTCCCTGATTCGTGCCCTTTTCATAATTCTGCTCTCTGCAGAGGCATTTAATATGGAAGACTATCTAAAATTAAGAAACTGAAGCAGCTTTGAGATTCCACAGATAATAAAATCCTAAAAGATGAACTGGCCTGTAATTTCAGATACAGAGTTCACTGAAGAACCTTATGCAGCATAACATGAAATCTGGCCAAAGCCTACATCAAAGTTATCCTAAATGCATCATTACAGGTGAGTTTTGCCCGTGCACATTACAAGCAGTTTCTCTGGGCTGAACCAGGTTCTTAATGTCTTATTAAAACAAAGGAATTCTGCATCGATTTCTATGGCACTCTAGTTGAAGAAAGGCTGCAGTACACAATTTAGTTATCAGATCAAGTCCGTGCTCTGAGTAATGCAAGAAAATTCTTAAAATAGCAGCAGTAGTTCCTACAACTTACAGCTGGCTCCACGTTGTGCACATTACTTGGGAAAACACATTACTTCAGTTTCCACTAGCTACACTAATCCGAATGATTTCACGCCTGAGCATTTCGGCAGGAATGTTTGCAGTGTTTATCACGCAGATTCTGACCACAGCTGTCCCACAATTCTCGGCCTGACAAAAACGTCTACATCTGCCAGCTTCCACACTTGCAGCGCACATTTGAAAACAATACAGCTCTTTATTCTTGTTGATGCCAGCGGTATCATATCAGCGATTTTAATACCTTACTCTCTGAGGCTGCTAGACGGACTGTTCACTAAAAGCCTATGGGTGTGATGGCAAAGCAAAGCTCCATCCCCGAAGAAGCAGGATTCCCACAGTCTTTAAGGGGTATGTTGAACAGGCTGCCCTGGCATCGCGGGCAGACACCACGCGGAGCTGCCAACACGCCCCGTGTCCGCCTGCGGGCACCCCCGGCCCCTGCCGAGCGCTGGCTGAAGGCTCGTCCCGGCCGTGCTGGCGGCAGCAGAGCCCCGCGGGCCGGTCCCGGGCGGGTCGCGGCCGAAGCCCCGGCCACGGCCGGGCGCGTCCCGGCAGGGCCACCGGGCGCTGCCCCCCGCTCG
>VWYO01000866.1:204018-214941 GCA_013400275.1 Rhadina sibilatrix | reverse complement strand
GCAGCAGCGCCCCGCGGGCAGCGACGCGCCCGGAAGGGGCCGGCGGGAGCCCGCCCGCCCCCGCAGCGGCATCACGCCCGGGGCACCGGGATTGTCGTCTTGTGTGGTTTTAGAGGAACAGGGAGCCGCCCCTGCAGCCATCAGGCGCCAGCGACCTTCGCCTAAAATAGAGAAGGGCAACGGAGCTGTGGAGGGCCTAGAGCGCGAGTCCTGTGAGGAGCAGCTGAGGGTGTTGAGCCTGGAGAAAAGGAGGCTCAGGGGTGACCTTTTCGCTCTGTGCAACTCCTGAAAGGAGGGTGTGGCCGGGTGGGGGTCTGTCTCTTCTCTCAGGCAACCAGCGACAGGACAAGAGGACACAGCCTCAGGCTGCCCCAGAGGAGGTTGAACCTTAGGATGAATTCCATCACAGAAAGGATGATCAGACATTGGAATGGACTGCTCAGGGACGTGGTGGAGTCACCATGCCCGAAGGTGTTTAAGGAAAGATTGGATGTAGCACTTGGTGTCGTGCTTTAGTTGACAGGGTGGTGTTCAGTCGTAAGTTGGACTTGAGAGGTCTTTTCCAACCTAATTCTATGAAAGCCGTGACTAGAGGGAGGGCTCACTTGGCCTTGCATCCCCCCCACCCACTGGCACCCCAGGTTTAGGAGCTCAGGCCCCTGGCAAATGCCAATTCCATATGAGAGAGGCATAGAAACACAAAGTTCCTTGAAAACTCGATGAGAAGGCAACAGGCAGCGCTGTGGAATTTAAAGCCTAGGTTGCAGGCCACAATCATTACTCAAATTCACCGATTTAAGGACAAAAATATTAGACATGACATACCCAAGCCCACAATGCAGGCTTTTCAGGAAAAAAAAAATAAAATCTATCACAGCATCCCATAAAGAGAAATTGAGGTGGAGATAAATGATAGTGCGGTTAGTAAAGGAAGTCATAAAATCATGGTTTATGTTTTTGAGGGTAGGCTTTGTGATCAATTCCTACACTCAAACAAGGAAAACAATAAGAAAACATGAGACTAAATTTAAGTGAAACCCTTCCCACTGGGAGGATCCAGGCTCTGTTTAAACCTGATGTCTTTCCATGGGACTGAATGGATAGACTTCAAGCATGCTCAAAAACTGTGTTTTGAAAACACTGTGAGCCTAGGAGTAAACTGCTTGAAGTTATCTGTCTGCTTCCTCACATGCCTACCTTGGAAATTAAAGGTTTATTCCTCTAGTCCTATTGTAGAGCCAAGATGCCCTTGCCACACCATGAAGTTTTTTGGAGGAAGGACTTCTCTATCACAAGAAGCTATTGCTGTTACAGAGAAACAAGCTGTGCTGGGTGTCTGGAGCTAAGTGTACCAGCACAGCGTGTAAAAGTCGAGTACTTCTGTAATGTGTTCTGAATATGTTAGTACAGCTGTTTTGGTGGTGTGTTTTGCCCTACAGCCCAAGGGAAAAGGAAAATTAAAAAGCAGCCAGACGTGTCACCAAGCCCTAGGCCTTCATGCTTTCTGTATGCTTTGGCTGCAGCTTGCATTTCTTCTTGAGCTGAAGAAGAGACATGCTTTCAGATTTCTGCTGAGTTGTCTTCTCCTTTCATGGAAATTCTAATAATAGGAAGTAATAAAGGTTCAGGTGTGCTGTCAGGCACAGAAGGAGATTGAACTTCTTCTCTTATGTCCTGATGGAGTTCTCTAACCATTACAATATTGGAAAAAATAGTGGGACGGGATATTTCTTTCCTTGTTGTTGGTAGGAAGACTGACACTCCCTACTTCAAGCCCCCAGCGTGGCTCTTAATCCAGTGTGCCTCACCATGTCTAAATACCATGAAATTTAAGTTTTGCTCATTCTTAAACAAAATGTAGCCATCACTGGCATTTGTCACTCGGTTAATGAAATTCCATCTGGGAAGAAGTAATGCGAGAAAATCAGCTGTGCCTTGGTGCATTCTCTGACAGCTGCAGTCCTCCAACGCTTCCACTAGATGCCTCTATTGTTATTAAACTTCCGCAATGTAATTCCTGTTTAGTCTGACCATTCCGGGCATGTTATCAAGACCTTTTCTCTCCATATTCCAGCTAAAGTACATGACTTGCACGTCACTAAAAAAAAAAATCCCCAAGCCCATTTTAAAGCACACATCACACCAGCTTTATACAATATTAATATACAAAGCAAGTTTCTGTTGCTAGTTTCTATGATCTTCTAATTAATTCATCTACCTCTAGCAGCAAGCAGTCAAAGAAGTGTCCCACAAGGATCCATATGCAAAAGGTAGACATCTGAATAAAATATATGTACTTCTGAGTAACGATTGTACAGTTTAGGAAACAAGGAGGCCCATGCAATGGGTTATTGGCTCTGTGGTGGTGCACACTGAAATTCAATTTCATTAATTGCAATAATTCAACCTAAGAGTACAAGGAGGGGTTTCTTACCCACATTTTTTTTCCACTTGGGTATTATTAAAGTTTTCTTGTGGAACATCCTGTATCCTGGCTAAGAAGCTAATTATTCTGTTCAAAAGAAGGCAGATTCTGCTGTATAAATTGTATTAAGACACACTTCCCAATGCTACCCTTACCCTTAAGCTCCTTAAAATAAAAGTCTAGGGAGGAATTGCTACTCTTTGGCAAGTTTGCCAGGTAGCTGTTTTGCTAAGTTATTAACTGAGAAGAAATGTAGCTCCCCAAGGAGCCGAGGGAAGTTTAGTAGTAAATTTCTTCTCTGCCTCCTAAGTAGATCCATAGAATGGGAGATTTTCTCAGGAAATCTGAGACTCTAGTGACAGGGATCTTGTCTCTATAGCCTCCTGTAAACTGTCAGTCTTAATTGCTGGTGTTACACAATAACAATGCCAAATAAAAACATTTCTACCATCTGCTCTAAAGGGAGGAGCCTTGGAACCTCCCTAGTAAAGTCACTGTGGAAAATGATGCCATGAGTCACTAAGATCAATGGTTCATGCATGCTCAGTTTTTCCTGAGCTTGGCTTACAATCACTTTGCTTGAAGGGCCTAAAGTTTGAAGGTAATTCACTTAGTAGCTGGCATCCAGTAAAGAGAGCTAGAATAACTTTAAATGGGCCACAGGGGAGAGAGGAAGCTCATGGGATTGGGTGGAGTATGCATTTCTTCATTCCTGAACATATGGTTGTTCCTTGCAGGTTAGGAAACAACCTTTCTTTTCAGCGTCCAGATGCACTGCTGCTCAGTGGGTGGCTCCCAAGGACGTTCCCTTTTCCCAGAGCAGCTCCGCCCCGCAGCTGAATAAAAGGGATGTTAGCAGAAATGTCTATAAAGGCCTCTTTTTCCCATCTCAAAATAGAATGAAAGGAAGGAGATGATCCAGAATCAGGTTAGAAGTAGCTTCCTAGAAGGGGAAAAAGGATTCATCGGTGTTCTGTAGAGAACTATGTATCTGAGTGTGCTGAATCCCTGGAAATCTATTAAAACCTTCATTTTCAGGAAAAAAAAAAAAAAAAAAGACTTAATATCTTTGTGTTCAGCAGTTTTAGAGAACATTTTTATTTTGGTCCCACCCAACATTTGTTCTCAGTTACCAATTGTAGGATGTCCACTACTGCTGCTACAGAGCACTACAGAGTACTGCTCTGCATCTGACTGCCAGGACCACATGGCACTCAACACCTTTTCTGTCAGAATTTCTGTATTTGATATGTTCCCCTGCTAAATTAAAAAATCCAAGTCTACTATCTTTTTGAAAAGTTCCTCTTCTTTATAGTACTCTATACAAATATAGTGTGCAAGTAAGTGTTAAATTAATCACAACCTAATAATTTTCAGTATATCCTGGTGGGGCTGGGGGTGCTGAGACAGCTCAAGTGCGGTAAATTCACAAGTGATTTTACTAGTACATGCAGTGTCCACAGCGTGGGGCTGTTTGCTAGTACATGTCTGTTGTGAAAACCCAGGCTTTTTTGCTTTCAGGGCAGAGGAAGAACACTGCTGCAGACTCTGGTTTGATTTGAAAACCACTTGAAGTCTGTGTGCAAGGGATGCATTTGTGTTCATAATTTAAATCATTCAGCTAAAGTTTTCTACATTTCTGTATGGAGTCGGATTCTCTTCAAGATCTGGATATAGTTAGTAATCAAATATCTTCCCCAAGACTGCAATCTATCCTACACAAACAGGGTTAGGTTGTAGTGAAGGAGGAGAGCTTCATTTTTGTTGGACTGCCATGCATTAAGCATCCCTGTTCTTTAGTCTGAGTTTGTAAGAGCCACAGAGAGGTTTAACAACATGAGACTTTCTAAAGAGCAAAACACAAATGTTGAATATAAATATACGAGATATGTCAGTGAAAAACATTGATATACCCAGTTATGTTGTTCTTTATGCTCCTTTCACTTTTCATCCCATCAAGGTCGATTATGCTCAAGCATTTTAACACTTGTGGTTCCTTGTTTCAATTGCAACAATTGAAGGGTTAGAGACAGGCACTTCACATTCTGCATGTGAAGTTGATACTGGAACATCAAAAAAACCTTTTTGACTTCTGTGAGCTAAAAGAACAATTGTCATTTGGTCTAACCTACCAGCAAAATAACTCTGTGTAACACCTTCTTCCTCAGTTTGACTCTTATCCTATGTTTGTAATGGATCTGGAAGTCTTTCTGAAAGGCTGATGGACAGCCTTTGGAATCCAATCCACTGCATCAGCAGGTGAGCTGCATTTAACTACCTCTCTGTGTGAAATTCATGCCACTTCTGCCATGCACTCCTGTCCACATTCATTTTACAGCCATCAGTTTGCCTTCTGATGAAGAAATATTGAAGTGGGTATTCAGCTGGGTGTTTGTGGGCTGATGTACTCACTGCTGTGTGAAAACCAGTCTCATACCATACAACAGCACAAGGGGGCACGAGTTTTCAAAATATTTTCTTATTGATTGGTTTTCATTGCTGGCTTTGCCTGAACAAAGAGATACCTACTAATTCCTAGTAGTCCTTCCAGCTTGGTCCTGTCATCGAGTTGGTGGGTACTTAAACCCAGATATACAGAAAGCCCAGCTGTGAGCAAGGTGCCCTGAACTTACCTTGTCTCATTTACTGCAAAGGGTTCAGAACTGTGCTGTTTCCATTTTTACTCACTGTGTTTTTTTTTTTAAATTACACGTATGTGTGTATATCTCTTGATGAAGCTTTTGGAGGTTCAAAATAAAAATTTAACCATCCATACCAAACTATTCTTCATCACTGTTAATATTTTAAACAATAACACCTATAATGTCAGCACCTAGCCTAAGTGATTGTCAACCAACACTTAGCAAAACGTGTGAGTGTATGTATATATATATATATGTATATATTCACACTTCATGCTTGTTTCTAGATAGATAAGAAAAAGTCATTTTAGCAAATATTTTATTTAAAATAATTTTAATAGCTAAGTTAGTGTCCGAAATTTTTGTCTCTGGAGTGGAATACTGCTCTTGCCTGTTCTGTCCAAAACAGTTGGAGGAGAAGGATTGTTTGTACTCCCTGTACATCTCTTCATGAGACATTTTTAATGATGTTGGCTGCCACCCGCATATTCTTATTTCCCTTGAGTGAGCGAACATATTTAACTAAATTTCCTTTTTCAAAGGTGTTCAGTGACAGGTTCTTTGATTTACATCACTCTAGCAGAATAAACCTCTTAAAAAAATAAAAAAAAATAAAAAAAGGCAAATTGAGCCATGCTTATGGCTGTGTTACCATGGAGAGTTTGAGTAGTGATTTGAGCAGAGCACTGGAGCTGGAGCACACCAGTGAGCTCACACAGCACTAGCATCCTTGTTGTTGATGCATGGTCTGCATGAGCACACAGGGAGGTGATTGACAACTGGCTGGGCAACCAAGCCCAGGGGTGGTGATCAGTGGCATGAAGTCTAATTGAAGACCAATTCACAAGACATCTGGATATGTCCCAGGGCAACCAGCCATAGCTAGCCCTGAACAGGGGGGATGGACCAGATGATCTCCTTCCAACCTCAACTTCTCTGTGATTCTTTGACTATGGCTGTGTATTTTAAGAATGGCTTTGTCTTTTCAAACCACAGAAAAGTATGGCTTCAGAGCTTCCTTTGGTGGCTAATGGACTTCCTTATCATACTTTGTGACAATGCATCTTTCTAAAACACATTTTAAAATCCTTTATCTCAAATAATGAGGTTTAGGTAATGTTGAAACTAGTAAAATCTTCTATACAAAATGGAGAATGTGGCTTTTTCTGTAGCAGCCAGTGCAGGTACAGCATCTGTAATTTCACCATACCACATTCTGTTCCTTGCAGGATGCTGTTCTCTAGTTGCTTATCATATTCCAGGCTTCAAGCATTTAGGCTTAAATTTTCCAGGTTTTGTTTCTTCCATGGTCTCTGTTTGGAAACTGAGAACACTGTTCTAGATATCTAAAATAGAGAGGCAAGATTTCATTTTAGAGAGGCTAACAATTCTTGGGTTTACTTGAAATATTGAAGCATAATTTCAAATTTGGCAAGATAATCTCCTTTTAATATGGGGGAATATAATCTAATGAACAGCCACTGAAATTTGACCAGGATATTACTATCTGAAAACCTAAATCCCAGCTGTTCAAAACCAACTTAAACTTTTAAAACATACTCTGAGAAACATCACTTGGAAAGACTTGTTAAATTTACAAATGTCCTTAGCACATTATTATTGGACCAATAGATATTTCAATGCCTTTTAAACAAATTTCCATTTATGAAGCAGCTATCCCTTTCTTCCTCCTGAAATAAAGTATAATCAAGAGTCTTCCAGGGAGGAAGTGGGAAGCAGTGATTAGGCCTGTACATGCAGGTAGGGAGAACACAGCTGCTGCTTCCAAACTGGCCTGGGTGCTCCATAAGAAGTAGAAAGACCCAGAGTCAAGAGAGGGGGAGAGCCAAACTTCTGCATGTCACTTGGAAGACTCTTGATAATTTTACTTTTCCTTTATTTGTTCTCTCAATTCTCATCTTCACTGATGGTGATTTCTGATGGTGGGGTTCTTTTGTTGTTGCATGGCAGAATCCCCTATTATTTTGGAATGGTACATTAGCAGTATGCCAAGCAACAAGAATGTTTTAAAATACAAAAGGCAAAACTGCATTATTTTCACACCTTGCCAGAACAAATTTTTCTTACCACAGAAGAAATGAATGTTGCATCATCTTTCTTTTCATATTAAAGTCACAGTGCTTGACTCAGGAAAGGTAATTTTTAGTTTTCTGTGTTACCATTGCGTATACACATGAAATCACATTAATGAAAAAAAAAATCTAATTTTGAATAAAACTTCTGAAATCTCTTGAGAAGCTAGAAATGAATAATAAAGAAACCATTCACCACTTCTTGAAATGGACTCATTACAATGAAGATTGCCAATATTTTTTTTTTTCCTTTCACGTTTCTGGAAAAAATAAATCTCTAGAAATGCTGCAAAGATAAAAAAAGTCTTCCGTAGCATATTGCAACTCTGCTCGGTAGAACTAAGACTTCTGTTCAAAAATCTACTAAAACATTATCTTAGCTAATATTACTAGAGGGACAAAAATATTAACTATGGAAGGTTTTTCATTACACAGAAGTCTCCAGCCATGGCTCAGACAGAGACCATTACTGTCATTTCACATTTATATCAATTAGTGTTCTATCCTTACCTTGCATACTGCTTTTCATCTTGTCATCAGATATTGAAATAGAAATGTGAAAGATTTCCTTGGGGGTATGGTTTAGGGAGGCAGAGAAAATAATTTAGAGAAGATGTTTGAGGGAATGAATTGTGAAAGAAGATTGGAAGCCACATTTTGGAGAAAGTGTAACTGTTAATATTGAAAGCTCCTTGGTTTAAGTCAGTATTAAAAAAAATAACTGAGGGGATCTTTCCAACTTTGGTGATAGCAATAAGAATACAAAGACATAAATTAGCAAATATAAGAAAAGATAACTGTTCTCATTTGCAGTCTGTGACCCAAGTAAAAAGAAGAAAATGCATCTGAAATATAACAAGCACACAAAAAAGAATTTTGTATTTTGATTAATATATCCTGCTTTTAACCAAAATTAGCCATGCATGTGTATAATTAAAATACCCATAGTTACACTACATGTTCATTATAAGCAAAATGGCACCTCATGATTTTAAGAAATACATAATTCTGTTGTTTAATAAATTTCTGATACTGGATTTCTGAATTGTTCTATAATAGATTTACTTTTGGACTTTGGAAATCATTGAACTGGCTTAAAAGGGGTTCACTTTCAACAGGTGAGGACCTTGCTGTTTCTAAGGCTGGCTTGAAAATATCCCCATCTGAAAATCCAAATATTTAGTTATGCAAATTGATATGTTATTTTCAAAATCACAACCATAAAGTCCAATATGCTTTAGCAGTCCCTCAAGTCAGAGTTAATAAAATTCCAGCTATGGATTTTTCACCTCCAGGTTGGCAGAGAAACGCTATATAATTACAGGTTACAAGCTGGTTGATGGTGACTTCATGAGTCACACAGAAGGATAATGAGACATTTCTTTTATAAAATGCATTTAATGAGTAATGTTTCTACTTATTCCTTTCTCATTTAAATGCATACTTCAGCTTTATATCTCTGATTTCCCATATTTCCAAAAAAACGCTTCACATACTGCAGTATACATACCTGTTTATGAATCATGGGCTTTTCTGATTTTTTGTTAAATTATCAGTTTAATAACACAAGATGTGAACAGACAGTCAACACCACATGAGATAAAAAAGCCAGTAGTAGCAGCTTGCTGGGAGTGAAATAGCAGCAGTGTGGTTCCACTCCAAACTTCTTCATAGAACTGTGTTCCTTAATGCCTTTCAGTAGTCTATTCCCATTTTAAATGAAATTCACACCTGATGTGGAAAACACTTAAATTAAAATGCCCTAATGTAATAATATATAAATAAAAAACACAAACTATATCTTCACCTAATATTATCTGCATTTGTGTTTATTTTTTTTTCATTCCTAATTCATAGGATTATGAAATGCACTTTTGTTTTCAAAGAGCCGGGGATGACATTTCTGGCTTGTAACTCTTCAAATTGATTAATTAAGCACTTTATATATTACCATATTTATAATCTCAGAGACATTATATTTTAAACAACAACAACAAAAAAGTTTGTTGCATTTCTCCAGGTTTGCACATCTGTGTTTCTCCGTTTATACCATGCTAGCCTCTTTATCAGACCATTTCTTTTTCTCCAGCCACCCATCCAGCACAGGCTCCCCTCTCAGAATGCAGTCAGCAACTACTCCAAATCTCTTGCTGGCATATGTCACACACAAATTCAAGTTACTGTTTCCCTTGGCCACCAGGTAGTGTTTCAGAGAAAGAGTCCAGTTTCCAACCAATAAAATAATACTTTCTTTCTTATTCAGGATTGCAGAGTTGAACTGAGAGCCCAAACTGGAGTAATGGGATACTGTTAAATCTGGACTTAATGCCATGGTTATTTATGGTAGGTTTGCTAACAGCACAGTGCAAATCCTTTAATAATTTTCATGCCTTCTTAAAGACCACAATAGCTCCTTGTCATCCTGCTGATGACAATGATCATTGTCAGGTCCCTCTTTATATCCAGGCTGCAGTGACCACATTTAAACAACAAAAAATGTGCCTTCCTAAACCTTGTCACTGACTGGATATCTTATGCCTGGAAGTACAACCATAATTTATCCTATATAAAGTAAGTGTTCTGGGTTGTTGGTTTGGTTTTTTTTTCCCTCATATCCAGTTCCTATGAAGCTTCCTTTTCTTTGAGTTACATAATTTAGTGGCTTCAGAAGGTTTTTTTTTCTCTTTTTCAGTCAAGCCCAACGAAATGCATGCCAATTATTAAAGGAAGACATAAAATTCTTCATCCTCTGTGTGGTAAATGCATGAAGATGATCACTAATGCATTCAGGACAACGATTTTTCTTCATGATAGAAGCAATATAAAATCTAAGATATTTGTTTTGTAGTAAAGATATGAACTCGATGCCGACATAAAACACATTGTTTTAATTTCATTAGCAACATTTTGCGATGATGAATCATCTTACAGAAAACTCACAGCTATTTCTTATTGTGCTGAAGTCTCTTAAAATTGAAAAGACAATTTAAATTAGGAATTGTTTAAACCATAGTACATAAAAACCTTTAAAGAACTAGTGATACGTGAAAAAAAAATACAAATACTTTTTGTTATTGAATATACAGCAAAAAAAGGTAAAAGTTACCTAAAAATATTGAAATGCTGCATACTTCCTGAATACTGATGTTATTTCAACCCAATCTTGTGAATTTATAGTTGAGGGTTTTTATACCATGACCAATATATTGCTATTTAAGAGGTACTCTGTTCAAAGTAAAAAGGATATATATGTGAAAGCAAAAAGGATGATCAACTTAAACCAGTCAAAAGATAAACCCATTTTAATGGACCAGCTGTAACACGAAAATAGGCAGCATTTATGATCCATCTAAATGGATATGGAGAGAATGATTAAGTATTCATCTGAGAGCCATATGACATTGAGGTGGGTTTTCTTTTTAGTCCCTAGGAAAAAAATCAAATGTAATGGAAAGTAAAAGCTCTACACGCTTTGAGTGCACTTTTTGGAAATCCAAAAAACAAAAGTGTTCAACTCAAGAGGGTGATAAAAGAGGATATGGGGAGTTGAGTGCACTTTTCCTCAGTCTCATTAGTTATATTGAGAATAGCCAAAAACTGAATGACAGTTTTACTTAAATTCTGTGATTTTTCAGGGGCTTTGGGTATTTGGCTATAGCATTACCTGTAACACTTTTAATGTACTTCACTCTAAATAATAAAATATTAATACTGTTCTTTCCTTCTTTAAAAAAGGAGAAAGTGGCCTCATTTAGGCTTTTTT
>VWYO01000866.1:161377-203981 GCA_013400275.1 Rhadina sibilatrix | reverse complement strand
TTTTTTTTTTTTTGCCTCATATTGTATAAGACTGTAAACAAAATTATTGCTTGTTGGCCTTCCAAAAGAAGGCCAACATACATTCTATTTAAATTGGTTTTCCTATCTACTTTTCAGGCATTTACCCTATTATTCTCTCATAAAATTAAACTAACAAAACATAAATCTGTTTTCAAAGTTTAAAAAGGGCTATTTTGCTACTTTGTTATTTACTTGGCATTCATATAATTCTCCCTTAAAAATTAATTAATTAAAAGTGCTTGAGAAATGGTACTTTAATATCCTGAGACCACAGAAATGTATTCTCTATAGAAGTATCTGAAGAAAAAGAGATCTTCTTCTTCTTTTTAGTCTATGTATAGATGAATATTGCCAGATTTCTAACATTGTTCCTTATCTAAGTCTTCATCAGGTGTCTGTAGTGATTCGTGTAAATATATTGCAGGTAACAAGAGATATTGTTAAGTTTTGTAATCAAATAGGAAAAAAAAACCCCACAACTAAACCCCAGAGACTGATAAGACTACAGTGAATGTAAAATTCAGGTAGTTTCCTTATTGTTCATTAGTGCTTGGCCTATAATCTTAAATGTTCTTTTATGATATGTGTAATCCTAAAGGGATGGTCATACTTGCTTCTCTCTCTGATGCCCTTTAAATGCAAATCCACAGACATGCCAATTTACAGCTAACCAAGGGCACCTTTGATTTACAAACCTTTCTTCAAAGTTCACCAGAAAGCAAGATCCATAGTAAATGAGAAAGCATTTTAAAAAAAGTGATAGTCAACTATGCTTGTCCTGGACATTAGGGCAAACCATTAGACAGTTCTAATTCACTCAGCTTGTATTTCCTCCTCTTTCTCTTGTAGTGAAAATCAGCTGGGATTCTTTATAAAATGTTAGGACAGTCTCAGAGAAGCCTCCTTTTCTTGGTTCTGGCAGCCATCAAGCAGTGAAATGCCCCTCCGTGAGGAAGAGCAGAGAAACAAATCTCCTCTTTCAATTTATTCACCACTGAAGAAAAATTATTGGCTTTGACTTCCAAGTATTGCCAGAGTTCATATTCTGATATTAGCAACGATCAGTACTTTGGGCCATCAGTCTCAAATTTGAAGGGTAAGTGAGCAGTTCAAGGTATTCCCCCTAAAAACAGGGAAGAAACTCTGCATTCTATTCTACTGTTTTAGAATATTTATAAATTTGTAATATTCAAAGATATGTTCCCCCAGAAAGTGTTCTTTAAAAGCAAAACCATAAAACATGATATTTCTTTAAAAAAAGGGTCAATTTGTAGGGTTGAGCTCTCCAGGATCAGATTAAGGTGTCTATTCACAGGGAAAACTTTCCCCAGTATGATCTATCCAGTATGGACTGTTGTTTAGCTTTTAAAGGTCCAGAAAACACCACTGTAAACCAGGCAAGGAGTTGGTCACAGTATTTGATTTCTGTTAGAACAGCTTTTCAATCTCAATGTGAATAGAAAGCAAAATGTGGACAAAAATGCAGCAGTATGTCTATATGGAATTATAGATAATCATATTTAAAGCACTGTATAAAAATAACCTCGTATTTTTGAAGTGTTGGTCCCCATTCCCTACCTTTGCTTCAAGTAAGCCAGAGCTTCAAACTTTGAATTTCATGCAGCTTAGGATAAAATGTCTGAATCTTTTAGCTCTGAGTCACCTGAATACTACCATTACTGAAAGTGATGCTGAACACATACCCCTGAGATTACCCCCTTGGGTTTAAAAACATTGGAATAACAGACTCTTTTACTTGTCCAACAATTGATTGAGTTTTCAGATCTCTTCTGGGCTTTTTAAATGAGTTAAAAGCATGGCTCTTTCCTACCGTTCTTTGCTTTTAGAAGTATTGCTGTCTATGCTCCATAATGTTGATCCTAAGCAGGATGAACAATAACACAAGAAACATTAATAAAACCATAATCAAGCTTTATGAGAACATATATTTAGCAGTGGGGTAACCTCAAGAGAAACAGAGACACATATGCTGAAACACTGAGAAGGAAATGGTAACCTATAATGATCTTACACATCAAAGATCTATTTGGATTTATTAATCTAGAGGCAGGATTTCCTTTATTCTCAATGGTCACAGCATTTATATCAGCATTTACATCAGCATTTATATCAACAGCTTCAAGAAAAGGCCCTGAAGTAAAAACATTGTTGATTTAGACAGCTTCTCTTTGGAAGCACAATCAATTTTATTCTTCCATTTAGACACCTACTCTGAGTTCTTATGGCCAAAATGATTAATATAGAATCTCTTTCATATAGCATAGCATTCAGTAGAAAACTTCTACTGAAGTTTACTGAAGGGACCTGCATGGAAATCCACCTGAACAAAAATATCCTTTTTTTTTTCATAGCTGTAAGACAAGAAGTTGCTAATTTTAAATTCAGTAATAGTTTAGGGGTTTTGTTCTTTTCAGATGATCACACAAACTTCTGGAGAAAAAAAAAAAATGATACCAAAACATTATTGACTGAGAACAATTTTATGAGGAAATAAATTCTTTCAAGTCATATCTGCTGGTCACGGGCATTATAAAAATGCTAAGAAAGACAGAATGCACATGGACATCTTGAAACAAAATGGTATAACAATAGCTGTGCAGCCAGGCCCTATCAGCAGGTTGTTACTGACATGAGAGGGAGGGGTCCCAGGTACTGAGTCATTAAAACAACTGCTGTAATGTTGTGTGTTTCTTGGCAGTCTTCTAGCCACACGATGAGGTCTGACATTTCTTAGTTTGTAAAAACTGGTTTAATTATTGGCTAGAAAGAGTAGAGTCCCAGCTGGAGCATACCTTTCTTTTCATTCTGGATTCTCCAAGCTATGCTACATGGATAAAGATCAGGAAGAAACCTACATAGGAAGAGAGGTCATTGGAGAGAAGAATCACTATAAAAGTGGAAGTGTTGTACAACATCTTTCTGTCTAGGGGAGGCTGGAAAATGTCCAGAGAAGGGCAAGGAAGCTGGTGAAGGGTCTGGAGTAAAAGTCCTGTGAGGAGTGAGAGTGAGCTGGGGGTGTTTAGCCTGGAGAAAAGGAGGCTCAGGGTGACCTCATCACTCTGCATACTCCATGAAAGGAGAGTGTATCCAGATGGGGGTCAGTCTCTTCTCCCCAGAAACAAGCAATAGGGAATGTCCTCAAGTTGCACCAGGGGAGGTTTATATTGGATAAAGTGTTGGCGAGCACTGGAACCAGCTGAAGTGCTTGAGTCACCATCTCTGAAGGGATTTAAAAAGAATGCAGGCGTTGTACTCAGGGTCATGGTTTACTGGTGGACTTGAGTGTTAGGTTAATGGTTGGACATGATAATCTTAAAGGTTTTTTCCAACCTAAATGATTCTACAAAAAAATATCTCAGAAGGGAGATATTGAAGTGTTCCCAAAGTTTGACAAGTTCTGTTTTACAGTTTTTCCTGCACCAATTTACTGTTCCCTTGTTTGTCAGAGTGAAGTGCTGCTAAAAATCCAGAATTAGTTTAGCTTCTGTGTTGTTCTCAACGTTAGACATTTGTAAAGAGTTAGGTAATTACACTTTGGTATCAGGAACTTACAACTTGTAGAAACTTTCTTAGATTGTCTGTTCAGTTTTAGAGTATTTAATAAAGTTTGTCTATAGCAAAGAAATAAATCAGGGCAGCGAAACTTGATTGCTCACATAAGTACAGTAATAGTTAAATATTGACTTTGGGTGAATAATTTCAAAAGCAATATTTTGGTCCCAGAAAACTGGAGCCTAAGGTCTCTTTAACATGTGTATCCTTGGCTTATGGAAATAATTTCAGCAAATTTTTGCTTAGTACTCTCCTTGGAAAGAAGGAACAGGAAATACCATCTGGTCTAGTCAAACACAGGTAATTCATATACTCATTCCCACATATTTGAATAACCATTTAAACAAAACATACCCCTTTTGAAAGCATTAATCATACATCTACACACATCTAACTAGAGTGTACATAACTGAAAATAAATTAGAAAATGCAGAATCAAATGTCAAATCCACCATAGCCAAAATTAGTGATACATCTGTAAGATGAATCCTGTTACTTCAGGGATATCTGTACTCAATGTGTTTTGGCCCAGCCTTGATATCTGAAAATGCAAAGAGACATGGGGAAGTAAATGCAAAGTAAGATGGGGAAAAAAACCCCACCCACCCTAATGCTTAATCATTTGGAGTCTTTTTGGTAAAACTATGTATTTATTTAAAATAATTTCTTCACTTTTCAATATTCCTGACTTTTAGAAGGACCTTAGTGTAGTAGCATTATAATACACTTTTATTGTTAATTAAAATAGGAGAACAAAACAGCCCATGCAGAGCAGACCCCAAAATATAATACATCTTCACAGCTCTTGGTGTTGCAGCAGTATAAAATTCTAGTAATGAAGATAATACCTGTCAGTGCTGCAGCTTAAACCAAGCTGAAAGTTAAGGAGAAAAAGGTGAAAAGAAAGAAGAAAGCACACCAGCATGGTATAGAAGATAATGAGAGAATAGCCATTCTCTTATCCAAAGGGATTCATGACTTTGATCATTAAAATATTGAAAAAATATCAATTTTTTTCATAGTTATAAAATTTCTGAGGTATATATACAAGTGTATTTAAAAGAAAAATCTGTGGGATAATTTTATAGACAAGCAATATGGTTTCCTCAATTCTTTTTACAACACAGGCTTGAAAAGAGCAAGATGACAGTGACATTTGAATGCACTATGCATTGTCTTTTACTGTGTCAAATTTATTAAAATGTGAAATATGTAAAAGACTGGGAAACCCCAATAAGCAATAAAAAGCAGAGCAGTGACTAGAAGAAGAATCCCTTGTAATCTACTTCTTTTCTCACTTCAGAGCTGTTGTCAGAAAGGTGCTAACAAGACTGAAAATTCTGCATGATGTCTTCATTGATGTCTGTAAATCCAAGTCATAAGGCACCAGATCAAATTTTTCTTAATTAGCAAAAATCCTTCACCAGAAATTCCAACTGCTCATATCCCAGTCAAGAATATTCTATTACACAGGCTAAGAAAGCATTTTGTTAAACACTGGGAAACCAAAGTTTGTACTGGTTTCAGTTTCTAAATTTGAGATTGTAACCAAGGTGTAATAAACACATTGATCACCAAGACAAACTCACAGCAAAGGAAAAGTGGGTTTTTTTAAAATTGTTGTTAAACTATGAAAACATGCTTGAATTCACTGTAGCTTTAATATCTAAAGCTCAGACCTTTCAGATATATAATGCAGTTCTTCCTCATACTGAATGTTCACTGTTAATGATGTCTGTCACATAAAATGTTAGTTTTACAGATTAGTATAGATAGATATTAATGATTCATCTGTTGGGAAAACAAGGATGTAACAATGCGTAGTTTTATTGAGTACCCCATACTGCATTACAAATGATAAGGCTAAAGCAGATTCCTGTTCTGTGACAGGATCTGGTATCATTGTCAGTGCAGCTACTACCCTGCCTGCATGCTTTGCACTGAACGATTGCTTTGAAGTAAATACATTATTTTCAATAGCTGGAATGTCAATAGCTAGAAAACAACCATTGCAAGTGCCATATCAGCTGTGAGGCAAATGGTGGGTGGCAGGTGCAGGAGGGCAGCCAATGCCATGAGCTACACGATGCCTCTTGAGGACAAACAGTTGTCTCTTGAGTGCTAAAAAGGTGTAATTCCCCTACAACCATGTCGTTCAGCGGGTCAGGTATATTTACTCTCACAGTCAATCTTGTCCTTGATCCTCTAATCGGTGGTGGAAGCTTATGAAAGATATATTTGTATGTGTATAAATAGGGAATGCCTTGAAAATCCTTACTAGGGTGAATAGCTCTTATTTATGGGGGAGAACATGGAAATCCATTCCTCTGTTAATTGTGCAGATTGAGTTAGTATGAGTTATACAGAGAAGTGCTCTTTTGCTTTAGGTTATTTCCTAGTTTTACAATGCTAGAGCAGAACTGCAAAATTACAGTAGAAAAACCTGCTGGTTATAAACTCCTGACTACAGCTCGTGGAGGTAGACAAGGAACATTGTGACAAAACGCAAAACTTAACTGAGGAAAATAAAGCAAAACAGTAAAGCACAAAAGGGTATTAAAACCAAATTAATATAAATACCTCACCCTGAGGTCTTATTTTGTCAGCGAACTACGGATCACAGTAGTGCACACTAAAACATGCCAGCTATGTTTTATTATTTTGTTTTCCATCCCTTCATGTAATTTAAAACATATATCACAACGGCATTGTAATGCAGCCATATATCAAAGAAATAACTTTAAAACATTCTGGCTTCTACTGCCTCTTTCTGAAGAGAGCTTATTGTGGAAAGAGAACAGAAATTTATACATTTCTTCTTCCAAGGAGCAGCAGAAGCAGGGCTGCTCCATGATGAGGGATGAGGCAGGAGCTGAGGGTGACCCTAGCAGGGCAGTATCCTCACCCTCCACAGCACAGTCCCACAGGGGCTCAGCTGGACAAACAACACCACGTGCTGCTAACAGGTCCACTGGCACATCCAAAGATGAATCAAATCCAGGGATCATTCAGGGAGCCCAGGGACTCTAGGACTCTTCCAGCCAGAGGACAGGGCTAAAAATAAGTATATCACCTTCACCAAGACACACATCAGCAGCTCAGGCCTGGGCTCAGGTACAGGTGCTGAAGCCCATGGGTTCCAGGATTGAGGGGTCCCTAACAATAAATGCCCTCAGGCACCAGAATGAGCATCAACCAAAGATGCAGTCATGAGTGGCACGATGGAGAGGCCTGCAGCTTCAGACTCTTGCAGTGCAAAATGACTTTGATTGAAGTATTGCTCTAGATTCAATGTGTCCCCAACTCTGTGTGGCAAATTCATTCTAAATTGGCCGACCTGTTGTGTGTGGCAGGTGAGGCTCTCTGAAAAGAGCCTCTGTGCTGAACCTGCAGAGTGAGAGCACCAGTCCTCACCACCTCCTGTGGTGGAGGTGTTGGAGATTTGTTCTAGGAACAGAAAAAGCTATCTCCACTGGGATGGAGAAGATATAACAACAATACTCATTGAAAAACAGTGTAGAGAAGGCTGATGCCTTTTTTGTTCAAAATCTGTTCCTTCAGTGACATGGATTTTGCATCACAGGCATTTGCAAAGTGCAAAATCAGTTCTCAGTTTGCTCTTGTGCAGACCTCTTAAGGGTATGTTCTTTCCTTGATTATGTTGACTTTGGAGGGTGTCATCTCAATTTATATGAATATGAAGACAGATAAGATTTTGGTCCTTAAATTTAATTTTTAGTTGTGTTGAGCTTACTTGTGATGAATTCCTGTTTTAATCTAAGTAAGCCCAGTATTGCACAAGCACATGCAATTAAATATGCAGAGCACAGTGAAAGCTTCTTTGGCAGAGTGATAATTAACACAGAGCAACATCTGAACTTTTTATAAGATCCAGTGACACTCCAGCTCCCATTAATATGGTGACCATAACATTAACAGAGAACCAATGACTAATGTCTGTTTCCTCTTCTGTGATGCTGACAAATAGAACAAATTTACCTTTTTCAAATGCCATTATTTTCCTACTATAACACAATGACCAAAAAATGAACCTGGTTTGTTTTTTTCCAATACTATTTGTAGGTAAACAGCATGGTAGTTTGATTAATGCCTATGTATGTACAACAGTGTAAATGCATAATTGCTACATTATAAAAACCACTGTGATGCTGTTTGTCTTACATAAAAAATTCTGGCTTGCCTATGACCTGAAATGCCTTGGCTTTATCCTTTAGACAAGGTGAAGTATAAATTGTACCTCTTGTGCTGTCATTTCACATCTCAGGCTTTTCTCTTCCATTATCACTTTTGTTGGAGCTCTTCACCCACTTTTTTTGAAGATATTATGAGCAGTATGGTGGGAGGAATGTTACATAAATGATTCAGGTGACACTTTGTACTAACTAGATGTCACGTTTTTTCAAAGTTGCCTTTTGGGTAGAAGATTCTCAGAGAAATGCTGATCTGTTAAACTATCAGGTTTATCCGACTGTAAAAAAGAAGAGAGGTTTTCAAAAATTATGAAAAGCTTCAGCTTTATCCTGAAAGCCATATCAGTCTTGATGACTGGTGTATAGGATTTACTGAATGTGGTTGAATCTGATTGCTAATGAATGGTCTTTTGACTCATCAAAGAAATCTTGGTTCTTACTTGTGACATCAATGCAAAACAATAATTAAAAGCTAAATACAAAATACGCATGTAGATGAAATGGCTTTATTTTTTTTTTTTTTTTTTTTTAAGACATGGTCTATTCAAAACAGACTTGCTGCCACAGCACAGCTATGACAAGAAGTTGTGAATTTCTTGTCAATGCTTTTCTAAATCTTCTGTAAACATGTAAAGGACTTCAGGCCACATCCTCTAACATCCCTGCCTACTTTCTTCCTTACAAATGAATGAGAATGAGGAGCTCAAATACCTTTCACTTAAAGTACTGTCTTTGGGAAAACAAGTGTAAAAGCAAATAAAAAATAAAGCAAATTACAACAGAAAATAATGATACTTGAAACACAAATATTTAAATGAAAGTCAAGGTTCTACTTAGATACAACATCACGTAAAGCTAAATATATTTTTAAACATGCCTGTCAGTGAATTCTGGTAGGAAATTCTGAGATTACAAAAGGAAACAATAATGCTACAGTAATAACTAACTTACCCTGTATTGAACACCAGCCAAGTCTTGATTATCCCACACAGATTGCTGGGTTGTTCTTTGACTCATTCTGGCTTGAGTTTACGGGCAAGATTTGGGCCATCCAATTTGCTGAGACCTATGGGTACCTTTTGATTGTTGAATCATGAGTTGCAATCTGCTGCAGCTTTGTGATTACAGTGTAAATTAGTTATTCATAGATGATCAACTTCTTCTTTCTTGATGGTAATGAGGAAACACCTATCAATTCAAATACAAACAGGAAATTAAGAGCCAAAGTAATGACTCTCTTTTGCTAGCAAACATTTTCCTTTCCAATTACACGGGCAAATGAAGGATTACCTCTTAAAGGGATACCAATTGCATAAAAGCACAAGCAATATTTCTACAGAAATATATAAATAAAAGCTCTAATAAAAATAATAGATGTAGTTTAAAACACTTGAGATTTTATTTTTACATTAAAAACCACTAAGTTAACTCCTGAGTTAAGTGGTTCAAGTCTCCATATCAAACATACATGCATTCATACGTGTTTTGGGGCCAAATTCCTCAACAAGTTATGCTATAAAAATTTCCACTCAAAAGGGGATGCAGAGTAAAACATTTATTCACTCTGAGCAAAGTAAGAATGTCCCTATAAATACAATGAAGAGCATACATTAACATTTGATCTAACTTTTATACATTTAGTAATTATTCTCCAGCAAGATGAAGCCACTGTTGCAATAAGGCAGCTGCAGAATGCAAAAGAAGGAGAAAGAAGAGGCACAAATATCTGCTTGCAGAAGAAGAATGAAATGCTGTGTCTCTTCTGAAGTGCCTCAACCGTGGGCTGCTTCAGCAGGTACTGAAGGCATGGGACTGCCTTTGGTGACTCCAGCACATTCAGAAAGAGCTCTTATTTTCATATATTCATCTGTCCATCCAGCAAGGCAGTATTTTTGCAAGAAGATATTCTGAAACATCTGCTTGAGCCTACAAGACTGTCAGTGGTTGTCAATCATTGACTATTTTTAACAATTTCTCCCCCATTGCTGGGTCTTTTGCAGAATTTCTGTCAGACTTTTTTCCTGTTAAAGTGGCCATTCCACCAAAAGATCTCACGGAATGTGGCGAAAACGGTGAATTCATAACACAAAGCATGAGAACATACTCTCTAAATGCCACAATTAATAAAATGAAAGTAATGTTTATTTTTTACTGTGGCTCTCATTAGATTTATATCTATGTAAATGCAGAAAGTGGTAAACCATTCTTTATGAATTTACCATGAGCTTTTCAGTGTGAGTGAAGATTCATAACAAAAAAAAAAGAAAAAAAAAGCATTTTTCAAGATATTTGGGGGACCTAGAGGGAGTTTTTCATTATATATGAGTGTTTTCAGTGTCATAACAAATGCATGCCACAGACCCTCAAAATGAAATGACCTGAGCTCCAACAGAATAAATAAAACTTTCTTACGAAAAAAATAGGGAACTAAATAGCAGAAATTTCTCCTTCCCTGACAGCTTTCCCCATTTGAACACTCCAGTCTAGAATATCATATTTAGAAGCAATGAAACTAAACTTGACAGAAGCTTAGACTGTGAAAAGTTATAAATAATTTGAACCAATCTAGGAGTTTGCATGCTCATAATTTTTATCACACTTCCATCCTCAAAAATATCATTAGACTAGCTGCTCTGTATTAAAGCAGTTCATCAGTTGAAGAAGCTGAGTTTAAGTAATATGTATGACATTCATGAGAAGCCATCTGGCTTTTGTAACATCAAGGCAAAATGCCTTTTTACTGCCTGATCTTCTGAGTGACAGCCCATGTCCTCCTTGCTTCTCAGGATATCTGCTTGATGTTATTTTAGATCCTGACTGTTCAATCCTCCCCTTCCCAGTTCCAAGTGATTCTTAGTGTTTTTGAATACAGTGACACAGAAATTATCTTTCAAAACTCTTTATTTTCTTCTTCTCTCCCACAGCTCTAGTGGGGGACACCTTCTACAACAAACATTTCTTTCACTTTGAAATGAAAAAGTCTGAGGAGAGGAAACACCAAACCTGGGACCACAGAAAGGATCTGTACCCAGCCAGGCCAGAAGTTGCCATGGGCAGCACACCTAAGAGCCACCATGCACACAAAAGTCACATCAGTGGTGGCCAGTGAGGAACAGGGATCAGTGCACAGTTCTTCCTCAGGGAGATATGTGCTAGATTGAGAGGAATGGAAGAAGGATTCGATTCGATTCGATTCGATTCGATTTCTGATGTGGCCTTGGAGTCCTCAATTTACCAAAGATTATCTGAACACTTCAGGAATTTTTTCTCTTAACACCACATCTAGAAGAAAACACTAGGCTTCTGATTCAAAGCTCACATCTCACCCTCGAGGCTGCTGACCACTACACACATGACCAAGGATGAGACATCATCTAACATGATGTTATACCTATTGTGATGGGTGCTGCCTTTGGGATAGTAGGAACGAGCATTTGCATTGCACTGGGAAGGGTAGGAAGCCCTTGCTTCCAGTCTGCTGTCTTGGGGTAGCCAACTCCACCAGATAGCAGCACAAGCCTGGGAATCTCCTTTGCTTAGGCTGCGTTCCTTTTAAACCTGCTTGCTATGTCTACACAGACATGCCTTTTAGTAATAGGAGACCAAGCCTGTCTTGGCTTGGGGATAAAGTAATTTATGTCTGTCTATCCACAGCTGGTCATGGGTTAAACTGCCCACATGTCAGCTGACAACACACACTCTCAGTGTGCAGAAAAGTGCTCCCACTTTTCTCTCCACAGTGTGCTGGTCTGTAAAAATTCAAACATATACCAACTATTTTGATAAGATGCATCCTTAGATAAAAATGAAGGATTGCTGGCATTACTGCAGAGGGTGGATTCACCCTGTGTGAATTTGTTATTTACAAGTATTTTTACTTTTACTTGCCTCTAGGCTTCAGGAAGGAGAAAGAGAACTGAGAGGGAATTGTAGCCAGGACGACATGCTGTTTGCAAGCCTTTGTTGTCTCTGAAAAATGCATCAAATACTTTGCTTGATAAGTTTCTCCCAGGCAATTAATTACAACAAAGGAAAAATGTAATTAATCCTGCCTGTGCCTCCTCTTCCCTCCACCTTTCTTGATATTCAGGAAAGGCATGTGAACTGAAGCTAATTTTGGTCCTCAGGGCTTGCCCAGTAGTTTCAGAACGTCAAAACAAGACTTTATGTTTAGACACAAGAACACAGATTACGGACTTGTCCCTGAACTGTTCACTTAGGCTAAATAGACAAGGGTTCCAGTCCACCCTTTGTGTGGGGGTTACTCTTGGGAACAGATGTAGACTCAAAAAATTGTATCTCTGGACATGCTGCCTCATGTCCCACAGTGTAAATTAGCTACAGCAGCCACTCCACACCCTTTCTGTGCCTCTGGTGGCCAAGCCCATGTTGAAGGCTAAACTCTTATTTCATTCACTGGACATCAAGTATTGTCACAAGAAATGTAGACAGGTGAATTGATGGTTTTGATCATCTTACAGGGGACCCAGTTCCTAATAAAATATTTGTTTTGGACAGGAGATTTAAAGAAAGAAATCCACTTCCAGACCTACAAAATGCATCATCAGTACTCACTTTGCAAAGTCCCTCTCTATAATTTCCAGGAATTGACTTGCTTTAGACAAGATGGAAAAGGATGGAATTAAGGAGTATTACTGTGATGCATGTTTCTCTGTAGACCAGTTTATATGAATTGAGAAGTGACAGACCCTTCACTTTTGAAGTTTTGAATAACTTTTGAAGTTTTTATTTACTATCACTTTTCTTCCCCCTGACTCCACACACAAAACTAGATCTGTGCAACTTAAGACTTTATATTTTATTGAAAATATGTTTAGAAATTTTCAACAACATAGATGCTGAGTAACACAGAATACCATACACTTAAGATATGAAAGTCAATGGGCCTTTGGTCACATTTTTCTATGGGTTTCATTATTTAATATTCTAGTTCCAGAAAGAAAGATACTGTTTCGCAATATCCATTTTTTTTCCTCCCCTAGAATCTCCTACCTTGATGAAAACAAGAATTGAAAAATATGTTTTCAACTATTTGAGTACTTATGTTGTTATCAAAAAAACCCAAACCCAAACAACGAAAATCACCAAACACACAAAAGAAACCACAACAAAAAAATCTTACCCCCAGGAAACCAAACCTAACCAAAACAGAAAGGATAAAAACCCAACAAAATACCAGCTAACCAACCCTATATAACTCCAAATTTCTACATTTCCCCACCAGTTTAAGTAATTATTATTTTAAGCACTCTCCTGGTAGATACATATTACAGACATTTGCTATAGCTCAGCAATGGTACATTGGAACTATGGGGAATTACACTGGCAGCCTCTCTGCAGCCCCACGCTACCTGAAACTCTTGGCTTTGTCCTTGTTCTAACTCTAAACCCTAACAAACACCCTTGGCCTATCTCAGCCATGCTCTGTGTGAGCAGCTCCTGGGGGAGGAATCCTTCTGTCACCTGAGCATCCTCGGGCAGCCCCTTTTGCAGCCCAGCTCCAAGAGCAGGCCTAGGCCATTGCTCCACCCAGCCACAGCACCAACCCAAGCTCTGGGCCATCTCAGAGGCTTGTGCCAAGGCCACACATGGGCACAGACAAGTCCTCAGTGAGGAAACTTTGCAACTTTCTCTGTCTTTCCGCAGCCCTCGGCTGCCACTTGAAGTGCTCGGTCTGTCTCCTGGGTAGCCTCACCCCAAGACCCACAGCCGTGACAAACAGAAACCAGTTTCAGGGGAGAGCTCTTACAAGAGCCCATGGTCTCATTTGCCAGGATCCTTCCTTCCCTACACCTCCTGAAGCTCTTGACTTTGTAGCTACCCAATTATTTACTGAAAAACAAAGGCTAGGCTTTGACCAAGCCTTAGCCAAAGACCAGCATCGTGGTCTGCACCAACCAATTTTGAGGACATCTGAGGACTGTTTTTGCAGTCTGCACCATCTTTGTCACCCCTGTCCAATCCTCCCTGGAGCTGGAGGTTTGCTCTCTCTCCCAGCCTTAATCCTGACCCTGTGCTTCAACAGAGTGCCGGCCTGAAATACTCATCCATGGACCACAGGAGCAAATTCCAACAGGAGAAGGAGAGGTGCTTGTAAAAGCAGTGGTGTTTATTTTCATTAACAATATATTTCATTTTATGCACAGTGCTATTAATAAGTTATAACTGTATATTTTTAATCTAGGAAATTATCCTGGAAGAATATTTTAACAGGGTTTTTTTCCAGAGTGGCTTAAATTACAGGAGCTGCTTTGCCTTGGGGATGCTAATATTTCACACTCCTATTAAAATATGGAGAAGGTGAAATAGTATTTCATTGTTAAAATTGTGTTTAATTTAGATTAAATCTAATACTTGGTGGAAAATATTAATTATTCTCATTTTATGTGCTGTTGCTTTATAGCATATTAATATACCAGAAGCACATCCACAGCCTACTACAAAAATCTAAGGTCATACAAATACAAAATTACAATAAAGAATTTACACTATGAACTAGATGTAGAAGAGTCCCTGTTGCACTTACTTTACTAGTGTGGAAAGTAAGAAAAAAAAAATCAAAATCAGAGTTTAAAAAAGGAGATGTAGGTGTCTAAACAGGGCCCGAAGCAGATTTTAGACAAAGCTGGAGTTACTGTCATGCAGCTTCCAGTCCACCTGGATATCTAACCTGGAATCATTCTGATCCTGTTGTTGCAGATACCTGGCCTTAAAACATCCTTAACACCTAAAAATTTTACTTTCAGACACACAAAGAAGAGCAATACTTTTAAGAGTCCTGTGGTACCAGATGATCACTGCATGTCTAAATCAAGACATGGAAAGTAGAAACTCCTCCTGAAGAAAACAGCCCTCAAGCGCCCATCTGGTTATTCATTAGACATTAGACCCTACTCAATGGACCAGTCTTTTACTTTATCCCATGGATAATAGAACAGAATTGAATTGCTGGCATCTTCCACACATTGAAGTGCAATTCTTTTTCAAATCTGTTCCAAGGCTTAATGTTAGCAATGAAATTACTTTTTCAAGGCTGATTTAAGTACACAGATCTGAGGCTGAGCTGCCAGCATTTGATTGCCTTTAGAAATAAAGGGTTTATGCAGAAGTTTTTATGTAATTTGTTGTAATTATTGTCAGCAGAAAATGCCACATTTGTCTCAGTGTTACATGTTAGGAAAAGAATTGTTGGAGAAAGAAAGTTTGGGATGAAGCTGTACACAGATCCAAAAGTTTTTTTAGCAAAGTTTTAGACTTGAAACTAAAATATATATACTTAAGAATGGTTTCTTCTTTCTAAATATGTGTAGGAGACAGTAGACAAGTTCTTTGTAGCAGGCATCAAGGAAAACAAGGAGATGACAGTCTTCTGCTTTTCTCTTTCCCACCGTGAGGATACCTTTGTTAAAGAAAGTATTACTCCCTCAGTTCTGATTCTTTCGTCTTCTTTTTTTAAAGTAAAGACTGACGTACCTAATAGAAAAGATGTATTTCTCCAGATTAAATTGTCAGTGCTCTGTCACTATCCTCTTGTTTGCTGATGCTTCTTTTGATGCCCTTGTGCTCAGGGTCAGAGCCATCCAAACCCCCAGCTCAGATCTCTGCTCTGCTTGTGAGCTCTTGGCAAGGCTTGGTCATTCTTTCATGGAGTAGAAGACACACAAGACTGGACTTGACAGTTCAAGATGTTTGGAGTTTAAAATAATACACAGAGCTTGAAACAAACTATTTGCTTGTTTGAAAGGAAAAAAAATGTTATAGAAATTGTTAAAATGCACATTTCTGAATAAAACTTTATCTGGCATTGTTTAGCTCCAATCAAAATTTCCCCATTAAGTGAGGAACATGCTTCACTTAGACAGCCATAAAATTTCCCAAAATTCTGGTCCCCACAAGGAAAATGCTTCATTTGGTGACATCAGGGAACTTTCTTTAGGACTAAGACATTCCTGCTGGTGAGCCCACATGCCTTTTAAGCAAGGAGAGATAAAACCAGGAGCCACTAAGCTTTGTAAGCATCACTACACTCAGCCAAATCATTGATAAAATGTCAAACCACTGTGCAGGTCAGACCTGTGAATGGGTGTTCCCCCTTAGTTTTATACCTTTCTGGAGAAGGGAGGTTGTGGTGACAAAAACAGCAAATGAGGCAAAAAAGAAGGGTCAATAATAGATCTGCATATATAAAACAAAAAGTAAAGCAATATTTGCAAAAGAAGTCAGTAATGAAAAGCAGAAGGACCAGTCATTTCCTGATAGGCAAGTAATATTTTAAATGATGGAAGGCACATTTGCTTAAGTGGTTTCTTTTGATTAGTTTAGGTGGTTGCTGAGCATCTTGACTTATTAAAAATAATGGTTTTGTTGCTTATTTTTCTTAATAAACTACTCAGGGACCCAAATACTGAGCTCAAAGATGTTGGTTCAACCTGAGGGTGAGGGAATCAGGTGTTCACAGCTTTAGCTCATTTCAAACCCCTGCAGGAACTGGTAATGCAGGACGGGTCTCCAGAGATATTTCAGCACGTAGTCCTAAAGAAATCTAACAAGAATTGGTGCCTATTATGTAATTTTATGTGCTGAGTTCTAAGTCACTCAGTGTCCTGGTTGCAGAGGTGGGGGAGGAGCTTAGTGTGGTGTGGGTGCATCTAAATTGTTATTCTGTACCACCCACAGCATCACTGGGGGCTGTGGTTTCAGGATGAAGCTAAAGAAACTCCACAAAACAGTTTTGGGGTGGGGAAAATTCAGAGGTAACCACAACTTTGGATTGAAAAAAAGAACCCCTTCTCTCCTTTTCTTCACACACCACAAAACTTCTCTTGAAAATTTTCAACAATTTGCTCAACGACGTTATCGTGAAATTCATTTCTTATGAAATAGCTTTTCTTCCTTGCTCCACTAGTGTTACTATTCAATTTTCAGTGTATAAATTCTCAAAGAATACATTGAATGCTTATTTTTCTATTAGATAAAAAAGTGTCACTTTCCATTTGGATAATTTACTTGGGCATATTAGAATGATGGAGGAAAAGAGAAACTCTCTAGTATGTGGATAACAAAGGGGAACAGAGAATAGCTATTCATGCAAAAATTTGGAGTCATGTAAATCATCAGGAATTTGGATTGCTACATAAACTGACAATATATGCTTTCTCTTGGCATAGATATTCATTAACTGTTATTATTCATGCAAGATGAAAAGTCTGCAATAGAGTTGGTGTATGATATCGGCTGTGGGATTTTTTTTTCCACGCTTGCCTTTGCCAGTCAATACATCTCATCTGTTAAGCCAACCTTGATCATGATATCATCAAAAATATATGAAAATTACTTGAAATATATTGTTTTAGAACTCAAGTGGCACAGGAAATTGAAGGATGGTTATGTGAAACAAGAAAATTGCATCAGGGCATCTTCATAAACTATATATTTGAGCCATTATTCATATCTTCCAAGAAACAAGATTGAGCAAGCAGGATAAGCTAACTAACCTTCTCCAATACAATTGGATATGCCATATATTTAAGACAAAGATACAAATTTTGATACACTAACACTGATAAAACCAATTTCTATTCCCATTTCCTCCATCGCACCTTCCAAAAAAAAGAAAAAACAGAAGGTAATTCTCAGCTTCTATCTACTTTTTCATCCTCTCTGCTCAGCCTGCAGGAATGCAGCTAACCCTCACGTCTGCACTGGGGCAAGGATTTTACAGTGGTAGTTAATTCCTACTGTTTAAGTCAATTTATGGTAGGTTTCCTATTATTCTATATATCGTGTGAGAGATGCATATCATGATCAGACTGTTATTTTTCTGATTTCCTTCATTATACTGGTGCTATGGTGTCTGCATTTTTGCCCAAGCATCATGAAAAGTCAGGATTAAATTGCACATTGTAAAGAAAGAAGTAACAGAAAAAATCGTAAATTAACTTTAAATCACTCAAAAAAGGATGCTCCTTAGTATTATTCATGAGGAGAAGAGTTTCTCTGCCAGAAGGCTGCCTCATTCTTAGCCCATTCTCAGAACTCAGTTTGTCTAAAGGGTTGCTATTATACCCTTGCATAGTAAACACAACATTCCTGTGTGACTGAAAAGCATAATATTAACTCCTATAAAAATAAACAGTCAATTTGAAAAAATATTTACTAAAGATTAGCAGCATTTCCATTTCAGAAGAGTTTTAGATTTTCTGGATAAGTGACAGAAACACAGTTCTGTGTTTCTACATCACTACTTTATTCAATGCATTTTAGCCAAGGTATTGGTGAAGCAGCAGCCTGCTTTTAGGGTAACCTGGTCCACAGAATGGTCCCAGTCTTGTATCTAAATCCCCTAAATCAAAATCTCCCTCTGCAGGACAATCCTACACTCATCTTACAGAGCCAAATTTATATTTATAAATAAACAACAAGACTTTTAGAGGGTCTGCATACAGCAAAGATGACATAATCAATCAAGATTTAAATTTAAGCAGCTCCACAGTTACCATGACTCTGAAACTGGCAGAAATTTGCAAATGAGTTTTTAAAAATAAATTTTAAAAATCAATTATCATCTAGTGGACCTGACAGCAGCTTATTTTTGCTTTAGAACAGATGTATAAACCATTCTCTTCATTACAAAGAAGTTCATCTTATTCTATTAGGTGGTAAGTGGAGTGTTAAAATTTATGTCAAAATATGCTGTAGTGTTTTATCTTTGAAACACAAGCCAAATTTACTCTGATTTAAGCTAATGCACATTCCTGAAAAATCCATTGACTGCAAATAAGGGTAGAACTTGGCTTAGCACATTCCCTCTGCATTGATTACAGTTTTCGTTGGTTTATTTCTTCCATTTTTTTAATAGTTAGTGTTTGCCTATTATTGCTGCAGTTGTTGACTTCAAAGTCCCAGAGAGTGAAATTATTTGTTTACTCAGACTTCCTTCTGCCTGTTATCCTAACAATGTCTGTTAACTTTTATTGATTAGTGAGGCACTAGTAACTTGGTCTGCTAAAATAGCACAGGGAGCTTGGATTCTCCTGTTTCTCATTTCCAAAATGTTGCACGGCCCCTGTCATTTTTACTCAGTTTGTGATCTATTTCACTAAATCTCACCAGAGATTCATGTGTCACCTCTACTTATATTAGTAACCTAATGACAATTAGAAAAAATAATAAACCCTCACCCCAGAAACCCCAATACAGTGCCTGACATCAAGAACTAAATCTGCAAACAACCTTAGGCCACCAGTTGACCTTATTATGACCACCTTCACCTTGGTCTTCCTCCCAGCCAACTTCTCAAGGCTTATTTGAGCTCAGGCCTCAGAACAGTGTTGTAGGTGTGCCCACTCCTGGCCTTGTCCTTTCCTGGTTTTCCTGGATTAACCTTAAGCCCTATGTTGTATGTCCAGCCCCACCTCAAGTTGCCCCTGACTGGCTTGCATTAATGGACACTGGATTTATTTTCCTTACCTCACCATGACTGGAATGGTTAATAGACCCTAAGAGCAACCCATCCATGTCCCCTGATCTTTTGGGACTGCTCTCTTGTGTCACCCTTGGCTCCCAGATCATTCCCTCTCTTGAAGCAGCCCTGCTCTTGCTGACACTGGTTATCTTTGCACCTAGATCTTAAGCTTTGACCCAGGAACTGAGAACTTATGTAGAGCATTTACAAAGGCAGCACGTTTGGTTAGACATTATCCCATGCAAACCACAGGGAATTATTAGGAAAAGAGACATAGAAAACAAGTAGGTATTCCTGTAGTTCTTACTGCTTGTGCCATGGTAAGAGGCACGCTGGAACAGATCAGAGAGTCATCCCAGCCCGTTATTTTGTCTCTTTCAGCCACAAACAACAGATGTGCAGAAAAGCATTCCAAAACCAGCACGTATCAAAAGATTCTTTATTACTTCTGGAAGTATATAGATACAGAAACATCTGAGACAAGGTGACCTCAAGCTTCTGAATATAACCACCCCGAGTGGTGTAACCTTTTGAATCCATTTAGATGTTAGACCTCTACAACATCCCACAGCAACGAGTGCCAATGTGATCTTGTCCATCATGTGGAAAAGTGCATCCCTTCATGGCAAGCCTGCTGCACGGATATTTTGCACCAGCAAGAAAACCAGAAACCAAATCAAAACCCAGAAACCAAATCTCAAGCAAAGCCACAAGAAAACTCAAGACAAAGCAGATCAAGGGGGGAAAAGGACCAGCAAGCACAGTTGTCAATTCTCAAGCTGCAAAGTAGACAAACAGCATAACGTGTGTCCTCCTCCACTTTTTATAATGGAGACAACCCGACAACGCCTTCCAGAAAGCACATTGCATGCAGCTCGAGAGCCTAAATAAGTCAAAGCTCTGAGCACCAGCAGGCCCGAGCCCCTTGTTTTTTTCCCTTTTCAGCAGAATCCAAGTGACAAGAGTTCAAATCTGTGATGTGCTTTATTTGGGCGCGAGGTAAACACTGGAGCCAGGGAGGGTTCCTGGGTGAAGTCAGCATAAATGCAAGGCATGCCTTCCCACGGAGCACGCTTTTTTGTCAGAGCAGTAAAACAACAAACAGCGCCGTGAGAAATAACAAGAAATAAAATACTTCGTGTTCTCATCTACCACAAATGTTTATCTAGCAAACACATAGTTCAAGTGCCTGAACTAGCCAGATTGATTTAATTTTTAAAAAAGATTATGCTGTGCTGACCATGTTCCGGGAGGGGGGGGAGGCGGGTGGGGGCAGGTTTTATTATAATCCATGGCACGTCGCTTCCCTGGCTGCACAGCAGAGCTTCCAGAGAGAGCTTTAGAGAGCTCGTCTCACTGGGAGGAGCAGCCTGCTCGCATCGCCACACAAACAGGAGCTCCTGCCCTTCGTGCAGGGCTTCAGTATTTATTTCTTTGGAGGTCTAACCACGAAGGTTACTAGAAAATGTTAGCTCCGATGAAAAAATATTTTCCCTGTTCAGCCATTTTTTCACTTCAGTTCACAGTCAAGATGTGACAGACTCTGATAGCTTTAGAGAGTAGCTGGTGGCATTTCAGCAATTGCTGGCTGTCAGTCCATGCTCACCTATTGACACCTGCTTGCAGATTTACTTTGAAGTGAGCAGACAGGTTAAAATGACTATCAAACAGAAATCAAACATTCTGCACTATTTTAATTATCAGGCTGTTCAGTGAATCCCTCCCAAGGGTGCAAACAATATTTCTTTTTTAATCTAAAATATACCATTCTTTTTTCTCTAATCTGAAGAATAGTCTCTCTGACTCTAAATGTCATTTAGCACGTCAGTAATGGATTTTATCTGCAGGCTTAACTATTTTCTTTTTAGTATTACCTAGTTAGCCAGAAGACTTGAAAAGAACAGACCGTAGTCAAAAAATGCTTTACCAAAACCAATTGAATATGGATGGTTATAAAAGTATGAAGACATATCTCTCCCCACTTACAGCAAATTTTTTAAATTAAGTAATTAATTCAAAAATACATTTGCCTCTATCTTCTCTTAGAATTTTAGCTATTTTCCCTTACAGAAGGGGAACTAAAGCCTTCATAATAACCCTGTGAATTGCTTACTCAGAATGCTGATGTTTTTATGTTCTGCATTTTTATGGGTCGAATTCATGCTTTAGCTCTCTGTTACTGTGGCATTCTGTACAGTCAGGGCTGTTAAATTATTTCAAGCCTGCAAGGAATAATAATAATGTCTTGGATTAGTGTTCTGTTGATATTTAACCTTAAAGGCTGTGTTTCTGAGAAAACACTGATATCATCCTGCCCCCCCAATACAGGGTGCTTCTTTTATCGGCATAACAAAGCAGTAGAAGATAAAACAACAGACAAATTCTGCAGTTTTTATATCTGACTTCTCTGTCTCAGCTCTGATTTCACCCACGCAAGTCTACCATCAGCACTATTTTGTCCTCTAACAGCACCCAGTTTTTTCCTACTGACTTGGGAAAAAACTCGGATTGTTGATTTACTGTATATTATTATTTGAATGTTTTTGTCACTTAAAAAAAAAGCCATAAAAAAATATAGTTTCTAGTTTTATCAATTTAAAAAAAATTTCCTTGCCATTTTCTTCAGAGGTTAGCAACACATACTAAAACTTCTTAATGTATTTCATCACTGTAATCTCCAGATCAACAGGTAGGCCAGAATGATTTTGCCTATTTCTCTGCTAGATTAAAAGGCAATATGTTACCTTGAAATGCTAGAAGTTATGCAATAAATCAAAGACCAAAATCATAATAATCATAATTCAATTTCTCTAAAGATCAGAGGCATGAACCATCTGAATTTCCTGACTAAAATAATGAGATTCTTCTGCAACTTTGTGTCTAGTATAAGCAGGGATGGCAACTAACTACCACAGAGCTGCTCTCTCACTTCCCTTCAGCCCCAGGTAGGATGCGAAGGAGAATTGGGGGAAAAAACGGTAAACAAGGTAAAAGAACAACAAAATTATGGAAATAAAGTAAACTCATAAAATTATACTCATAACAATAATACCAAAACAAATAATTGCAATGACAGGAGACAGAGAAAGGGAGAGAATTCATCTCCAAGATAAACAAGGGATGCACAATACAGCTGCATAGCCAATTCCCCCCAGTTTAGATACTGGGCACGATGCTCTGTACTCTCCCTCTGGATAGTTCAGATCAGCTGTCCTGGCTGTGTTCCCTCCCAGCTTCTTTTGCACCTCTGGACTGGCAGAGCATGGGAAACTGAAAAGTCCTTGACGCAGAGAAAGCACTACTCAGCAAGAACCAAAACATCAGTGTGTTATCAACATTATTCTCATACTAAATCCAAAACACAGCAATGTGCCAGATTCTAAGGACAAAATTGTCCCAGCTAAAATCAGGACATCTAGTTTAGTGCAATCCTAAATCTGGCCTTTCTCTTATTCTCTCCTACCTCAATGGTTTTATTTATGCTGAGAGTCCACTTACATGTGAAATTAAGCAGCCTTATTACAAATAATTCTCAGTTTCAGCAGCCTCTGGGAGACAAAATCATGTATCAACCATGACCCAGGTATGCCTGCAGAGCCATAAGGAAACATCCATTTGCATTCAGTTCAAGCACACACCTCCATGCAGTCGTTTATTTGCAGTGCTTCAGACCCCCATGCATATTTATTATTGACCATTCCTAAAACTATTTCCCAGAATGTCCAAAAGATCACAGTAATTTGCTAATCCTGGCAGAAATTTGCAGCCAGAGAGCACTACTGTGTCCTGAATTTTAATGCTGATGTCTATCTGCAGTAGCAGCAGGCACTCCGGGAAGCCTATGGAAGCTATAGGCTCCTGATTTTTTTTGGCTAATTCTGTCAGATTTATGTATTAATGTAGTAATTAGTCAGCTAAATCTTTTTCATGTACCACTCACCTGATAGCAAAAACAGGGCAGTTTGCCTGATGGACTTGGGAGCACCTCATGCTCAGGAGACACATATTTGGCTCTACAAGCCCTGACTGGATTCTACATGCAGGACAAGCACTCTGGCCTGGAGTATTTTTCCAGTAGTCCCAAAAGAGTAAAGCTGGATTCACGTTTTAAGAGAACAAAGGATTTTCTCCATGTTGTCACACGAAAATTAGAAACATTTTCTAGAGCTGAAGAGCTGGCAAAGCTGCAGGCTTTGACTCACTCAAGACAAGCACAGAAGCAACACCATTAATTTCTTATGATTAGCCATAATTTAGGCTAGTTGCTGAATGTCAACTCCTAGCATATGTTATAAAACTTTCAAATATAGTTAGCATGGAAGTTAATTTCAAGAATAATCCATGATGAACAAGTTATTTTCATTGGTTGTTGTATCTTTGTATTTCATCAGCTGAGATCAGCTAAGACAGGCAAAGTAACACAGCCTCTGTTTCTAGAAACCTGAAAATACCAATAATGTTTAAACTGCAGCCCCTTAAATCATAGAATGGTTTGGGTTAAGAGGAACCATAAAAATCATCTAGACCCAACCCCTGGCATGGGCAGGAACATTTTCCACTAAATCCAGCTGTCCAAACTTTCATCCAGCCTGGTCTTGAACCAGGGACAGGGAATCCACCATTTCTATGGGCAACCTGTTCCAGTGCCTCACCACCCTTCTCTATATCTGAACCTAGTCTATTGCAGTTTGAAGCCATTCCCCCTTGTCCTATCACTACGTGCCCTTATAGAAAGTCCCTCTCCAGCTCTCTTGTAGCCTCCTTTAGGCACTGGAAGGTGCTGTAATGTGTCCCCAGAGCCTTCTCCAGGCTGAACAACCCCAGGAGCCTCAGTCTGCCTCCACAGGAGAGGTGCTCCAGCTCTTGGGTCATCAAGATGGGGTCATAATATTGCAGAGGAATTCATCTCCCACCAGAAGTATCAAGGCTTTTATGTCTTTAAGGCTTCATGGAAGAGAAGTGTTGAATTTCAGCAGACTTCTGTCAGCACTGCAGAGGCAGAGCTGCTCTCCAGCCAGGCGGCTGAGCTGCCCAGCTCTGGGGCATCCCAGGCTCACAGTGTTCACTGCCATGTCAGTCTCCCATCGCTGATCACTTGGGATTTGTTTTTCAGCCTAAACAAACACCACTAAAATCAGATCTCCCCAACTGACTGCAGTTCTGCTAATTCTTCCTTTTCATATTTGTACCTTTTTTGTGAGAATGGATATAAAGTAACATTAGAAGTCTGGTGTCTTGCTTTTATGTTTTAGAAGAGATCAGAGTCCATCAAAATAGAAGTACATTTCTTCATGCTGTATTAGAAGTTCAATAAATTTTCATTAGTTCGATATCACTTTGATATCTCTGAAGTGCCCAAAAAATTAAAATATTTACATAGTGTCAGAATAATTGAGATTATTATTAAAGATTATGGGGGGTTTATGCAAACTATGTTTTATCACCTCAAAAAGATGACTTGCATGTCTTGTGAATCTCCCAAATTTATAAAATAAGGTGATTAGAGCTGCATGATTCCAGACTAGTGAGAGGCTGGGAACTGAATCACAGAGAAATAACCCACATTGGGCATTGACAGCTATTCATGATTATTGTTATTTTCATCTGGAAACAACTCTTGAAGAATCAGCACAGCATTCCCTTACAGGAATTGTTTGTGGCCAAATCATATTTGATCACAGAGACCAAAGAAGAGCAGATTTTTATTTCTTTTCTCAGGCACTGAACCCAAATAAGTGTTGACAAACAGCTTTGCATGTATTCCTAACAAATCTATACTTGAGGGCTGACAAAAAAAATACTGCAAACCTCATTATATGGACACAAATGAAGTAGAAATGCAGAGGGGTGGTAGAAATAAATTCTGTGCTGGAAGAATTTAAATATTCACTGGAAAGAGAAAGCAACAGATTTACTCTTGTGTGCTTGTCCAGCTGTGGGTTCCCCAGGACACTGGATGGAGGGCAGCAGGAAGGGCCACCAAGACAGGCTGGGGCCTGTGGGGCTCCAGAAGAGGCTCACAGGAGTTGGGTTTTATTTTTACAAAGTGAAGCATCTCCTTCAAGAAGAGAGACAGTGTATGTTTGGGGGTTCATGCTGTGCCCCATCTTCTGCTCAAACTCCTGTTTCTCTCCTCTAGAACCACCTGCACTTTTGCCAGCCAGGTCTCTGAGGCACCCTGGTTTCAGATAGGAAAATCCAGGCATAATCCTTTATTGCATTTCCACCTGAAAATAATTAAAAGCTCAAGGGTATTTTAACAAGAATGTGCATTTTTAGGCCCTAAGAGACAGCCTTAATTAGTCTGATCTTTTGCAGGCACTTTTAGTTGAAGCAAATTGAGCAACAACATCATCTTAGCTTGCAGTTCACGCTAAGATTTTTCTATAGTTTCAGCAGATACAAAACTCAGCCCACAAACTTATCCTCACAGTCAGCACAATCTGTTTGCAGGGGTCTGGGTTTGCTAAACTGTTTCCACTTCAGTTAAAATAGAAATCAAATTAAAAAACCAAAACAAACAAAGAAAAAAAGCCCCAACTAAAACAGTGCTAAACTTAGGGTCTGTTCACAGAATGGAACAAAATGCCATTTTAAATATCCTGGATCCAGATCTAAACAAGCTTGCACACTTATACCCATGACCATACTGTCACACAGAGCTGCTGCAGCCCCCTCAGCAGTAACAGAGCTGAAAGTAGCACAGTTTGTGCTTTGGAGTGTTTGTTAATGTACAGCACCTTCCCAGCAGTTTTTACCAAATGCTTCAACTGCAGCAAGTCATCATACCCAACAACCATGTCAAGGGCACTGCCACGCTTCAGACCTCCTCAGACTTCCTAAGTACAGCTCCAGGAGGACCTTGGCAGTGGATGGCACCATCTTAAATCTAAAGCAGTGTTAAAAACAAACAAAAACCTTCTCACACTCTTTGCTAGGCTCTTAGGGGTGTCTGTGGAGGCAGTTTGATCTTGGCCCTAAATCAGTTTAACCATGAACATGTAAGCAAAAACCTAGCACGTGGTGCCACAAGAATGTGGGAACATCTTTTCTTGTTTTATCTGTGGTGGGTTTGCAGTAGTTCATGAGAAGTGAGCTGAATGTTGGATCAAGAGGAAAATGTTCTTCATGCACAGCCATTCTTACCCTACCCTCCAAACAGGACGAGCTGTCAACAGAGGATTTGAACAATAAAAAATACAGTGAAAATAGAGTAATTTAGTGTCCTTCCAACAAGGAAAGCTAATTTTTTGGACAACATACACCTATGTTGTTGTTATTTCTAAAAAAATAGTCTAACACTAGCTTTGAGATTGGTTTATCTACAAGTAACCACAAAGCAGATGTTTTCATAATTTTCTTGAACCATTTTAAAATCTTCTACAGGATAAGCACTCATGCAGAAAGTAATACTAGGGCAATTCACATGTGAAAAACCTTTCCAGGCCAAATATAAGATCAAAAATCTCACCTTTTTTTCATGCTTACTACATTAACAACTACCTAGGGACTTACTTCCTGGTTGACACAAGATGTATTTTGCATGTTGTAGAGTTTAGCACACGTTAAGCTGGAAAGTCCAATTTCTAAAGAAATAGCAAAAATGAAAAGCATTGCATAACTTACAGAGCCACTGGGGAGACTCTCTGGTTTTGACAAGCTAATGTCTTTCAGCACCCAGACTCTTGTGCGTGTGCGGGCACTTCCCAATATATAATTTGTTGTTTGTTTTTTTTGAAGAAAAAAGAAAAGAAGAAAACCCCAAAAATTCTGCTTTCTTGCCATATTTTTCATCTGTGTAATGTACAAGCCACAGCCATGATCTTCATGAACTGCACTAATGGAATGAAAAATATTTTCTCCACCCTAAATAACTCATAATTTAAGCCTGTAGGGCAAATGATAGTGAATGTTGAAGTATCTTGCTAGCCAAAACATAAACAACTGCAAGTATGTTAGGTTCCAAATCATCTTATGTTTTCACTCATTCCTCATTTGATGAGAAAAACACTCCTGCTTCCAGCCCTGAGAACCCTTAACTAAATGAGGAGAGAGTTAATTTACCTTCTCTCAAATCCCACACAGCTTGTGAACAAAATCAGGGCTATTTATCTTGCTTGTCTCTGATGTCTCCCTGCTCTTCAAGGCTCTTTGCTTCTTTCCTGCAGCCTGTTAGAAGGAACTTTCCTTTAGGTACAAGAACCTGCTTTAACTAATTTACAGAGAAAATAAGTTGTCTGTGTGCACCAAACCATAATCAGAATAGGCTCTCTAACAAGAGGCAAGGTAGAGAGTACTCCAAGAGAGTAGGAAATAACTTGGAGTGAATGATGGAGGAGAAAGGACCAATACAAGATCCAATATAAAATAAAAGGGAGACAAAATGAGGTCAGTGAGAAGTCAAGACTTGCTAGGAAACAGTGGTGTAAATATGCCTATGTGCAACATGTGAAGGGAAAACAAAGAGCTGCAGAGCAGGGGAGCTAATGAAGGCAGCTTTCCTATTGATTTCTGTCTCCTGCTTGCTGTCTTAGCTACAAGTTCTGACTGAACCTATCGCTACCAGGGGGGATTTTGTGAAGTCTCTCCTGTCTGGACTCCCTAATGAAGCTCCTGCTAAGCAGTAAGAGAACCACAGTTAGTCTGCATCTTTATCTGCCCACCTGTTTTCATGGGCCTTAGAGAAACCTCGCTTTTAAATTGTACTGAAAGTAACGATGGACTAAAAAAGCTTCTTGGAAAGGAATGGATGCACAGAGAAGCATATCAATCCTGCACAGCATGGTTAAGGTAGAGATAAGCCTCCTACCTCTGAGAGTGGGGAAGATAAAAAAGAAAAAGGAAGGGAAAGAAAAAACCCCCATGATTGGTAGAATAAAAATAACACAACATCAAATGAATTAGGTCATCCACATCACGCCATGTAGAAAAAGATCCAGAAATTTTTTAAACACACAGACATCCTCTGCTGTCCTGTAGCCCACTTCAACCCCTTTGCTTCTGCTACTGGTTGTACCCAAGTGGACTTCAGTGCAAGATTCCCAAATACAGTATGACAATTTGGATCTGGTGGCAACATGAGCTATCAAGCCTAAGCATTTGTTATGTAGATTATTTGAACTAAGCATTTCTACACAGGTAAGCATTTTGTCTTCTTTAAAAGATAGCATGGTAAATCAATAATTGCAAAATGTTATTACATTATAACAGCAGAAGGTATATGTAGAGCACTGTCTGGACTCTATTAGAAAGTTTAAATTGTCATATATTGGACATTATTAAAAGGACCTACATGCAAAGAAGGGTCCTGCTGCTAATATGCTGAATCAAATGGCCATATGAACTGGCATTAGTCCTGTACCAGCAAGCAGCACTTTATTGCAAGCAGAAGTCTCCCCTCAACTCCATTCTCCTGTCCCTGCCTCCTGCCACACTGCTTGCTCTAACCATGGTAGAAATCACAGTGACCAGAAACATACACACATTCCCCTACATTTTATTTTAAAGGTACTGCTTTCTTTGTGTTTTGTCCTTTGCAATCATATCAATCTCCTTACACTGCTACAGTATATCTGCTTTTGCTTAGCCTGGGAGACACATTCTGGATTTCTTGGTCTCCAAGGGAAGGAGGGAGCAAGCCAGCTGCCAAACTCCTGCAGGGACAGAAATGTTCATTCCGACGCCGTGCTGGTGCAGCAGACGCTGGGATGAGCCAACATGCACTCACTGTTTCTGTCCCGTCCCACCTAAAATAACGAAGGGCAGGCAACTTCTGGGAGCTGCCCTCGAGATGTGCCCTGACAGGGCTACAAGCTCTGCAGTGCAAGGTGGGACAGCAGCAAGCTGGAAGGGCACCTCAGTATTGGAGAGATGGGGCAGAGCTGCTGCCGGCACACAGGAAACCACCACCTCTCCAAATGGTAACTGCAATCAGAAACACCCACACACAGAAATGCCTGAGTCAAGATAATGGAGTTCAAGTAACTCAGGGGATTTGTTTTGTGGGGATTTTTGCTTGTTTTTAGTTTTTTCCTTTTTTAAAGGACTTTGATCTAGCACTTCAACCTCTCTCCACTCTGTACCACCTTGAAGTTCTGCTCTCTCCCCTTTGAAAAATGACAGCTGAACAGTAGCACAGAAGGACCTTCTGAAGAGCCAATTTCTTCTCTGGTTGTTTATGGATTGTTATGAAGAATTTCCCAAACACATGCTACCAGCAGACTATGCAGACAAACATTCTAGCAACACAGCTGATGCATTTGAGGCAGAAAAAGAAGTATGTGGAAAATGTAAAATCAGCCATGAAGCAGATCCATTCATAGAGAAGAATTTTTTTTCAGATTAAATCAATTCTAAAGCTATTATATAACAAATATCTGAAATGTAGTGTGTAACCAGTTGGCTGCAATTTTTGCAGCCAATCACCTACCTCCTATGTTTGGGTTTAAGGATAAGAATTTAGGCATTTTGTTGGTGGGTCAAGAGAACTAGCTGGGACCTGGTTTACAGCACTAAGCAACAGCCCTGTGTCCACTTGCAGGGTTCTGGTTCTCTCCTCTGGCACAGGCTTACAAGCCTTTTTTGAGAAGCTATTCAAGCTTCAATCTTTGTACAATCATTGCTGTGGAGAACTGTTTTTCACCTCCTTTACTGTGGGTAAGCAAGTAAGCAAGTTGGTAGCATAAAATACATAGACAATTTTGAGCAGTTACATTCTCTGATTTCTGACTCCTTTCCTAAGTCATAGATCAGTCACAATATTGTGTATAAGCTTGCAGTGATTTTGTTTTTCAAAATCTGTCAAATTCAGTCTATGTAAGAACAAAATCAGGATAAGGAAGAAATCTCCTTCTTTTGTTTTCAATTTAAGAAAGTGCTGCATGATGGACAGCTCATTTACACTGCTGCCCATTGGCAAATTGTTATTACACTATTTAGACAAAATTGTCTTTTTGGCAGCTGTTCATTAGTGGTAACTGCATTATGTACAAAATAATTTGGTTTAGAGCTTCTCATTTTATTTTTGTAGGAATTAAGGAACAGAAATGGTTCCAAATGAATCAGAGTATGGATACCTAATTAGCAGTAATCGAAGTTCAACAGATTATCCAGTACTTTGTTGTCAGTAACCAAGAGTGTGGGCCCTCCTGCTAGCACACAACACGCTCCGAGCTCACATCTATCAAAGCCATGCAAGGCAGCTTCACCACCTGTCTTCTTTACGATCCTTTTCTCATCCCCTGCGCATAGAAAACAGGATCTAACACAACCACAGAGCTGCCAGCTCTCTGGACTGGGCAGAAAAGAAGGGACTGAGAGCCCTCTGACTCTCCCCTCAGATACAAATCAGCAGTGGAAACTGCCTTCAGCAGCCTGGGGCTGCTCATGCCATAGGCATACTCTGAAGCAGGTCCCAGCTCCTGCCTCTGCCTGTGCCGTTCTGAGCTCCCCAGGAAGTCGGTGGTCAATAAGAGGTGCTGCCAGGCATGTAGGCAGGCTCCTGACTGCTGCCCTTCTAAAATTCACATTCTTAAATATGAAATAGGGTGGACTCATTCAGCTTCTACCTCTTGGAGAAGGAAATACAGTAACCAAAGAAAATCTCACCTTACCCTAAAAAGTGACCAAACAAAACCTCACCTCTCCATTTATACTGAGGCCCATGTTAGTATCATGGTTTCAGGAACTCACAGTACTAAAGGCTGGATTTTCCCCTTGTCACTTTCCACGTGTCTCTCAGGAACTCTTTTTCATACACTTTCCACTAACAGTGCTCAGTAACCAGCTGAGAAAAACTTCTTTGGTAGGTTTCTTGCTATATTCATTTTTTCTTTTATTTTTTTCTTTTCCAGAGCTGCTTGCCGTGGTGACTAAGCACTAGATTTGGTTATACCTGACTTAAATCTCCACTAATTTCTCTTGCACTTGTTTGGGCAAAGGAAAAGTTTCCCCACTAATGTTTTCAGTTTTCTAGACCAGCACAAGCTGTACCTAACCACTTTGAACTTCTGTCTACAAAGTCCATGGCCCAAATTGGCATCAAATAAAAGTGATTTTTACCATGGAGATGGTAGAAGCTGACAGAGGTGGCAAATATATGTCAGAGTTTATATGACAGAGCTGCAAAGCCAAAAGGGACTATTTGTAAAAGTATGATAAATTCTGGCCTTGAGGATGATCGATGGGTAAAAATATTGTTTTAGCATACTGTTTCTAATCTAGGACACCTGAAAGGGGGGATTATTAATGACATCTCCTGTGGTTCATTACTTCTGCAAGGAACAAAATTACTTTGTAATTTCAAGATGAGGAGATTCTGCACATATAAGCAATAGAGTAAGCCTGTTTAAAATTATAAATCTTGTACACCTGTTTAGACAGGAGCATAGTTTTGGTCAATGAAGGGCTTTGTGCAGCTCTGTCCCTACAATAAAGATGAACATTCCTTAACTAAAAAACCCTCATATATTGTGGTATATACCACGTGTGCTTCTTGCACAGAATAGATAAAAACGTGGGAATAGAAATAAAAGCTCCTCTGTAAATCATCTGGCCCAAGCCCTGCTCCCCAGCGCTACTCCGGAGTTTGATCAGGTTGCTTAGATCCTCAGCCAGACAAGTTCTGAGCATCTCCGGGTTCTGAGGGTCTCCTTGCCTGCTCCCCAGCTTCGTGTCATGGGTGAGCTTGTAAAAGTTGGCTCTGCCCCATCATCAGAAACAAAGACAATGCATTTTACTGCTTCTTCTGCTGAAATCCAGAGTATCACTAGTATCCAGGCAACAGCTGTTGACCATTACTTCTGAAGCCCAGAAATCCAGCCAATTTGTCACTCTCCTGGTTGTTCACCCATCCAGTCTGAGTACACAGAAACCATGGGAGATCTTCTGGAAGCTGTATTAAAGTGGAGGTTTGCCCATTGCTCCCACCTCATCCACTGGAACAGACACTTCATGATAGTGGGCAATGATGTTTGACAAGCAACATTTTCCATAGCAAATCCACACAGGCTGTTCCCAGGCACTTTCTCCCTTAAATAAGGGAGTGTTTTCTCTGCTGATAGCTCCCCAGTTTCTCCTTCTTCCTCTTTTTAGAACATGGTTGTTCTTTTCCAGTGAGAGGAAACCTCTCCTGACTGCTACAACCCATCTGGGACGATGGCGGTGGCCTCACAGTGACATTGGCCATTTCCCGTGGCACTGAGCATGGCCACTGCCTCAGTGCTCCCTGACTGACCTTCCTGCCCTGCACCCCTCACCCAACACTGCCCCTGGGCAAAGGGACCGGGAGGAACAGGGTGCAGGCAAAAGCAGGGAGGATCCTCTTTGTCCCCAGGACTCCCATGTGATCCAGCAGCAGGGCTGCCCACACAGAGCAGTTTCACATGCCCCAGATGACCAGGCATGTCAATACAAGCACATAATCTTGTGGTGCTGGGCATCCTCCAGCAGATTTCTGCCAACTGGCTGCAGCAGCCTGCTCACTAAATCACAGGTCCTCATAAAACACAGGCAACACACAGCCCCTGCCTCTGTTTGCCAGTGCTGCCCAAGAAGCCCAAACAACTCCAATGAAATATGGGTTTGAAGTGTAGCTTTATACAATATTTCATTTTGAGTGAAAGGAAAGATGATTTTTTTTCTTTCATTTTGATGTGATTTCTTCATAATGTGGGACTTAAATTTTTGATGGAAGTCTTAAGGTCTAGGGGACTAAAAAAACCTGCAAACACAGATTACAGAGGTCTAAATCTATCCAAAATTGGAGTCATAGAGCATGGAGTGATTTTACTGCTAATTTTTACCACTTATTTAAGACTTTCATCTCAGTGGAGTGCAAACATTACATTTTCAGAAGATACCAGTACTTTGTATGCAATAATGTATCTTTCTTGGAGATGCTAGTGAATTTAAACTTTAAAGATGAAAATAATGAAAATCATTCTGAACAGGTAATCTGGCAGAACTGTTCTTTGCACCCAATTTATACCAGCATGCTTAATAATACATTAAAAAAGTTGCATAATTACTTTATAAATTAATTAAAATGTTTGTGGAGATAAAGAGACCCAGTATGTATCTAAATCATTACATAATTTGGATTTTGCCTTAGATGTATAGAGGTTTAGGAGCAATCTTCTGCTGAATGGGAGATATCAAGAGGACAGGACTCCTCTTGGTGACACAAAGAGAAAGAATGAGAGGCAATTTTTTGAATACTGCAGCAGGAGAAATTCTAGATGGACATAAGAATAAAAGATTTTAGTTCAGCCTTGAGACAAGATGCCTCATAGAGACTGAGAATACTCATCCCTGCAGATAACCATTTAAAATTTATTGTAGACTCTTGAGGGCAATTTTATGGACAATATTGTTGTCTGCTTTATCTTTCCCTCAGCTCTGAGATACTGCATTCTTGAACCTGCACTTGCATAAACCTTAAAGGGGCACCATCACATCCAAGGGGAACTTCACTCTAAATTATCCCCTGCTGTCTGGGGACAGAGAGAAGCATCCATTTGCAAACTGAACAAATAAAACACTGGGATTTTGAAGGAAATTGATGGTAAGAGACATTCAAGGAGAGTCTGACTCCCTTTTAGGGTGATGTTATCATTCTGTGCTGATAGAAAGCATTCTTCGCTTTCTCAACAGTCCATGGGAGTGAGACAATAAAAACATTTGTATCACTATTATGCTTAAAAATCTGAATTCTAAATGTTGACAGGACTGATCCTCATTTACACTTGGATCCTATTTTTATTTCACTACAAATAAAGTTGATCAAGCACTAAGAGTTGGAATTGATACATTTTAATACACACTGGTTCAGAAGGCCAGAAAAGGCCAAATGAGGTATTCAGAGCGTCCCTTTCCTTTGAGGTAAAGCACAGTACCTCTGCCAGGATTAATCAGGCTTTGGCCCTCTAAACATAAAATAGCAGCTGGCCTAAGGCTCAAAATAGGGGTTAATTCTTCCTTTTACTGAGATTGCAGCTTGATCAGTACTTGAAATTGTATTGCTCTTCTTTTGTTTCCCATTTGGAACAGCTAAACTGAAAAGACACCACTCATTCATATTCTGCACATCAAGGTTCTCTCAGCAATCAGGAGGATTGAAACTTGAAAGCAGTACATTTAAGGACATGGCTAAGGGTCCTGGATTTATTGCAATAGAACTCTCACATGCTGCATGTTCTATTACCTCTTGTGCTGTCATTACTGCTGTTTTCAGGTTTTAAGGGTTTGGGGTTTTTTATGGTTGTATTTTAATTTTAATTATGGTTATTCTCCTCCCTTCAAATAAATTATCATTATGTCTTGAAGTTCCTTCTAGCACATGGTCAGCCTCTCACACATCATTTTCTGTAAGACAAAATACATCAACAATGCAAATTGCTGCTGACAATTTATGGACACACTTGCCTCTAAAGATCTTACTCCTTTTTGTTTTAAGCCCATGAGAAAGAAGACTAATTAATCACTGTGGATAGAAAAGTCCTTTTGGTTTCCAGGAAAAAAATTAAAGAACAAGTGAAATATGCTTTTCACCTTGTGCCTCAGCCATCCCTGCTACAGGCTTCTCCCAGTTTGATTTCATTCAGCCTCCCTGGTAAGAGAACTCTTAAACCCTTTCAGTTATTTGTTAAAGATACGTTCACTCACTAAAAACTGGTTAAATACCAGCTTGTTTCTTATGTACCTTTACAGTAGGAAGTCCCAACACTATCTTAATTACATATCTGTAAACACAGAATACGAGTTTAAATAAAAAGAAGCACCTTCTGCATTCCATCTGTAAGAATGCAGATCCAACAACTGGTATCCACAGCTTCTTAGTATATATAACTTAGGAGCAACAATCCACAAATACCACAGCATATATCAAAGTAGAAAACCCTACTTCAGATAAAAGTGACCTCCATATCAGAAGTACCACAAGTTATTAACAGTAACATCTCATTCTTCCCAAATTGATTCTGCTCTGACCTGTTTCCTTAGTTTTGTCTTGGAGTGCTCTGGATTTGATTTCAAGGATTACACAAGCAACATAATTATATTTTAGTCTCATCCAAATTTCAAAAATTTCATTATATTTTTATTGTCCTTCATGCTTAATGGGAGAGGATTTTTCCTGAAGACAGGCATTTTAATCTGCCCACATTTGCCAACATATTCACCAGGGTTTCGCAGTGCACATATAAATACAGAATTGGTTTAAAACCGCGCTCCAGACGCAATCTCTGCTTTGCCTTGTCCTGCTGGTGTACAACAACATCACGAAGTCTGTATTCTTTGCCCTCTCTCAAAAAAGCAAGCCTTTGTCCTGAATTCATCAGGTGTCATTGAGGGATGTAATGGTTCCATGAAGCTGGATAATATTTGTTAGATTTTTAGTGCCACTTTCAAGATCTGAATAAAATGGTGTTTCCTGGGTTGGACTTCCCATCTCTCTCCTTTCCAACAAGGTTGTGTGTGGCTGAGATGGAGGTGGAGCAACACATCTTGCCACACAAGGCAGCAGAATAGCATTGGGTCCTCCCATCACACCCTGGAGGCTGATATCAAGCCAGGAAAGGTTGAAAAACTACACGATGACTCAAAAGATGAATGTTTGCCACTGAAATACAGAGGAACATTTATAACACTACCACCTAAACTTCCGGCTCTAATGTTTGTTTTTAAGCCATCCACAGTGAAATGTGAGCAATACAAAACCTTACTCATGGGTTATGGAAGTTTACCATCTACTAGTGACTGAGTCATCAATTTTTCTCCTGCATAACACTGGGAAGTCTAGTATTTCACCCAAGGTTTCAGCTTCCCTTTTAAAAACTGCACGCCAACTCAGCTGAACAAGCCTCCTTTTGCTTTCCATATCCAGAAGCTGGGAATATACACAAATGTCATCCTGCTTCCAGAAACCTTCTTTCACTGAAGAAAAAGGCAAGTTCTACATTTTCCTGAAACAGGAATTCTCTGTGAATTTTGTCTACAGATTATCAACCCTCCAGATATCCTTCACACGCTCCAAAGTTTCCTGCTTTCAGCCTCCAGGGATGTAAGCCAGATGAGACCCTCAGGCTGCCTTGCAACACCATTTAAAAAGAACCCAATTGTTTCTAGTTATAATGTGAAAGTCAGGCTGCTTACTGAAAAGTAGCACAAAGTTTTGGCTCATAAAATGCACATAAAATCCAAAGAAGCCACTTTCATCGCTGAGATTCTTCCAACAGAAATGTACTTGTTCCTGTTGTGGAATAACTTAATTTTGAAAACTACAGTGCATGGCCCTTGAATATAGTTCTCTACCCAGCAGTTATTAATGAAACATATTTCATTAATGGGTTTCAGGCAGTCTGGTGGATGAATCACTGTGATTGACTGCAAAACCTGCAATAGCCTCACAAAGGTGAGGATTTCACTTGATATGCTGCAAGTGAATGGAATATTCTTGATTATACTGTGGTACGCTTGGGAACACTTTTATGGCCTGTGTATCACTGCTGGTTATCACAATGAAATACTGATTTCCTTCTGGTAACTCCTTCCTAAACTTATAGAAACTGGGACAAAACATTGATTTTGGAGATAAGAATTTGTATGCAATTAATTCCATGTGATTACACTCCTTTAATGCATGCAAAAGTAGAAATTCTGCTGCCGACTTAGAGCAAAGAGCTCATATTTTAAATATTTCTATAGAAAAGGTCTCACATGGAGCTGGAGGCTTTTTCTATGCTAACAACCCCCTTTTTACTTGATTGTTAGCACCAGTTCTGTTCCCTTAGCACAATAGTCTAAATATGAAAACACTTGAAAGTTAGCAGCTAAACCCAAGTAATTCTCAGGTTTTGTTAAATCAGAAAGCAGAGCTGTGTTGTTTGCATGGTAACAATACATGCACAGTATTTGTAGAACACATGGGATTGCAAGGTGTCATCTGGGGACACTGTCCCTATTCAATGTCCCTATTCTGGGACATTTACTGTGAAAGTTAACTAATGGCCACCTTGTGGGCCAAGGATAGGTGCTATTAATCCATCAATGGATGTTATTATGCATGACCATAGGTCATGTTTAATATTTAATAAGTGCATTTCAGGCTATCCTGGGCCACAGGACTCATCCAACAATTGTTATGATTTGCATTTTATTAATTGTAAAGAACTGCCAACACAGCTGTGGCCAAGTATTAGGTGATGCATATATTGGTGCAAGGAGAGTAGTTAAGAAAATGAGATTTGTGCTGGAACTCACATGAAAAATTAGAGGTTGAGAAGTAATCAAGTTTATTACGTTAGCACCAATATACCCACACCATAATTTTATCAGCTACAGTATTGTCAGCTGAGTACTCTTAGAGGGGTGGTGAGCATCCTTTAATTATTAGATTCATTATTTATTGCTACAAAGACTACACAAAGCATGCTTTACCGTAGTTGTGTTTGTTTCCTAACAAAGTTAGGCCCCAGGTTCCTTAAGTGTTATGAAAAGGTGTCTGCAGTATCATGACTACAAAGAACTAAATTAATATGAACATAAAACAAAAGTGCCAAAATAGAATACTCAAGGCCTGGGTGGATTTTAACTCAAGAAGACCTGAGTGAGTTCTCTCTCCTAAGGCTCAGTGAGATTACTGAGTTGAAAAGGAGGTGACTAAAAAGGTTCTGAACTTGCATGAAAGTACTTTCACTGCTCTTATGTCCTATGCAGGTTTAATTCTGCCCTGCAGATGTCCAATTATATTAACACTGGATACACTGCTTTCCCAGGAATGCAAAATTGCTTGATCACCTATGAACTTTTCTTACAGCTTTTAAAAAGAGCAGCAGACATTAATAAACACCAGATAGCCAAAACCAAAAAAACCCAACTTGCCAACAGGGAATGTGATTGTCCTGATGTATCCAAGCTGCCCCACCTGGCACTTCTGCTGTTTCCATACTGGGTGTTCTGGATGTCTAAGCTGGATTAATAAGAAGTGCCAATAACAAAATGGGAAAAAACCCCATCTGTTTATGAGCTCTCAATGTCCAGGTGCAAGGCTTAGAGTGAAATACTCCCACGTTCTTCTGCTTTATCATTGAGGAGCTTGATAATGGTTGACAAGTCCCTTCCTGTTAGGAAAATTTCTGATAAAGCATTCATATCCTGGACCCTACAAGCTAAAGACCAGACTGCCATGGATTAAATTTCCTCCCAGTAACACAAGTGTTGGAAAAACACATTTTCCACTGAATTCTCTCACAAGAAGAAACAGCAGTTTTAGACCATGAAGGTATTGAGGTAAGCAGGCAGTTCAATGGGGGGTGTAATTAAAAATTTTCCTGGGGTTCTCTTGGAGATTTTCAGATACAAACATGGCAGACTGAGTCCTATAGGATTTCACAGCAGGCACATCTACACTAAACCATCCACATTGATACATCTACATTGTAAACGTGTAATGTACTGTCATTATCCAGCATACTTGACGAAAAGAACTGAAGAAATAGCTAGACAATAGCTCTCAAAAAAATAACACACGGGAAACATATTTCAAAAAAGCAAGATCTCACAAAGATTGTATCAGGAGACTATGAAATTAGTATTTCGCTAATAAGGCTGCCCCTATATTCAAGCATAACAGAAAATTTTAGGCCCAAAATAAACAAAACATTTGGGAAGGAGTTAATTTTAAGCAAATAAATAAGCCTAATTCAATGTTTAGTATTAAGCAAGTGCTTATACTCATTGCTACATCCACATGTTTTAAGCAATCAATATATTCATGATTTTGCTGTTTCAAAGTTTTGTCAGTATTAATACAGGACTGAATAACATGATTTTGAGTGAGAAAAAAATTTCCTTCCTGTTCTGTTCCCTTAATACTTTCAAGGTAAATACTTTCAAGGTCTTGGTAATCCTTCAAAATGCTCAAGGTCTGGCATAGAACCATGTTTCAAAAATATGTCCCCTTTCTACACCTAATCAAAATTTGAACCTATTTAGCTAGGGGATGGTCTATTGTTAGCAACCCACTTTCCCTTTCTCTTTGACCTCAGAGAGAGCTGCTGGCAAGTTGAATTTTTTTATTAATACTGCCTACAAGACAAAAAGGTCAAGAGCTGTATAAAGAGATTGGCTTCTTGGAAAAATTCTTAGCAGGGCTCATTGAGAGAGCATTAAACTAGACTTGAAGGGGGTTGTGGATTTAACTAGACTTGACAGAGATAAATTGTGCAAAGGAGAGAATTATAGTGACCACCCAAACTGCAAAAGGAGGCTTTAGAGGGGACACCTTCAATGAGTACAAGCACCCAAAAATGTACCCACAAGACAGGACCAGGGGGCACCCCTTTTCAACCCTACTGGGAAATGGAAACAATTGAATGCTTCTGTGAGATTCCTGTACACCAACACATGTGAGATGTGGAACCAACAGGAGGAACAGGAGATGTGTGTGCAGTCACAAGGCTCTGATCTCACTGTGGTGACAGAGATGTGGTGGGACAGCTCCTGTGACTGGAATGCTGTCATCAAGGGCTACATGCTGCTGGGGAGGGACAGACCAAGAACACACAGAGGTGGATTTGCCCTTTGCATGAGGCAGCAGTTGGAGTGTGCTGAGCTCTCTCAGGGTGGGTGACAAGAGAGGCGAGAGCTCACGGGTCAGGACAAAAGAGCTGGCTGGGAAGGGGGATGTTGGTGTGGCTGTTTGCTCCAGGCTGCCCGAGCAGGAGGAGGAAGTAGGTGAGAACTTCTACAGGCAACAAGAAACAGCCTCACAGTCACAAACCCTGGTTCTTGTGGGGGATTTTCACTACCCTGACATCCACTGGAGAAGCCCAAAAAATCCAGGACATTCCTGGAAAGCACTGATGATAACTTCCTGTCAGAGGTAGTGAAGGATCCCACAAGGAATGGTGTGCTCCTTGACTTCATATTAACAAACAGTGAGGGCCTTGTTGGAGATGTGAATATTGGGGGAATCCTTGGCTGTTGTGGCCATGAGGTTGTGAAGATCAGTATTGGGCGAGGAGGAAAGAGGGGAGCAGGATTGTAACCATGGATTGCAGGAGAGATATCTTTAGCTTCTTCAAGGATCTTCTTGGAATAATCCTGTGGGAAAAAGTCCTTTGTGGAAGTAAGGCCCAAGAGAGTTGGTTGATGGTCGAGGATCACTTCCTTCCAAATCAAGAACGATGCATCTGGTGAGCAAGAAATTGCGAAAAGGGGGCAAGGGACCTGCATGGATGAATAAAGAACTCAAGGGCAAGAACTTCCACTCACCAGATCAGTCGGAATATAGAAATCCCCTAAAGGAAAAGGAGAAAGCCTTAAATGCTCTTTATTACAAGCAGTTTATTAACTGGCCACCTGTATAGACAAGAACAAGCCTAAGACTTCCAGATAGCCAAAGCTGTAGAAAATAATTCCTCCTTGAAGTAAGACTTACACTTTTAGATGTGGATACCGTAGCTTTTAAAGTTATTTTCAAACTTTAAATCACCAAAGCTGCCCATCTAATGACATGAGAAAATCAGGACTTCTCAGAGTTGATCCTTAGTCTCTGAAGCTCATGGCTCAGGCCCCTGCTGCCTAAGAGCCATCTGTTCAGATATCTTACAGAGCCAATGGGAAGAGGCTGCTCAGCACCACTCATCCCACCCAGCACATCCCAAAGAACCTGGGCTCCTAAACTGGGCCCTCGGGTCAGTAGAATGAATTTTTAGCCAAACACACAAGCTGACTTCTGTAGTCTTTTACCCGGTAAATACTATTTCAATAACTTTTTATTACGATTTATTCTGCCAAAAAAACATAATTCTAAATGACTGCCCGCTCTCTGCCTCAGCTCTCAGAACACCAAATGCTGTTATATGACAAAATTTATTCATGCAAAATAAAACAACATTAAAAAAAACCCACAAAAACCTCAAAAAACATCCTTTGAACTTAAATTTTTCACCCATTTAGGTAGCCCCTTATGGAGGACAAAGCTTCCCACAAATAGACTTGCAATTCAATTTTGAAAAATACATCAGAAAACTGAAAGCAAACAATAATTTTCCTTTTGTCACCGAAATTGTTTACTTTGAAATTGCATTACTTTCTCCTGCTTTGTGTAATATTTTTCCCCCTCCACTTTTTACCAATGGAAACGTTATCTCTTCATCTTTCTAGAAGAATAAAAAATCATTTCCCTTACACTTTCTAGTCAGCTTGTTCTATATTCTTGTGACATATTTTCCAAACCTGTTCAAACCTGACCAAACATGCTTTGTACTGTATCTTCAAGCCTCAGGTATCACTCTATAAAAACCTAGCAAGTTCTCACAGTTAGACCTGTTACACTAATTGATTAATTAATTTTCTATAGCACAAGAGCCAGCTGAAGTGTTCTAATAATGAACAGGAAAGCTTGAGTTTCTCTTCCTTATAGTAACAATTCATTGATTTAAGTGTCCTGGTTTTGACAACAAACTGTAATCTGAGTAACTTCAAAGACATCCTCAGTACTTTTAAAATACTTTTCTGCATTATCAATGATATGGTAATCCTAGTCAATTTTTTTTTTCCAAATGTTCATTTTTTTGTTGTGCATAACGTACTGAGGACAGTGTTGCTCCTTATGGAGAGGAGCAAATATTATATACTTTGGATATGCAGCCAAGAATCTTGTCTGAATTCAGTTATTTCTGGACCTCAGACTGGCTTGATATCTCATGTAAAGATTGTTTCTGAGCTAAACTCAATGGCTACACCCTATATCAGGCTGGTAATGTGCAGGAGGGAGAAAACACCTTGAATTGTTCACAGGTAAAGTGAAGATCACAGCAGCAGCACACAAACATGGGAAGGAGGGGAACACAAGCAGAGAAAACATCTGAAAGTCACAAACTGGTGGATTTGTGAGTGGCAGGAAGATCCCAGATCTGCGTGTTCTTGAGCACATGCTGAAAACGAAATGTTTGGGGTTTTTTTAGTTAATTCTCTGAATTTGAAATAAGGACTTCTGGGCTCTGATATAATTCCTGCTGCATGCAAGACTTAGACCAATTTTTTTTTTTCCATTGCTCTTTTCTATAACTTATTTTATGGAATGAATATCATAGTTTGTCAGTCGCAGTTCAGATTACATATTCCCCCTGCATTTACAAGATGGTCTTTCATAGCATGCTCCTGTGACTTCAGCCTGTTTCTTCAGAGCCAGCAGTGCATGAGGTGTTGCCAAGTGTTAGCATTTTTTCACTGTCATTCTGTGATCTTTTGTACTTGCTGTTTCACAGGGTTTGCAGAGGAATCTCAGTCCTCCCTCAAAGACTGTTCT
>VWYO01000866.1:140629-161338 GCA_013400275.1 Rhadina sibilatrix | reverse complement strand
TTTTCTATGGAGGAAAAAAAAAAAAAAAAAAAAAAAAAAAAAAAAAAAAAAAAAAAAAAAAAAGACTGAAAATTTAATGCTTTTTTTCATTTAATGATTTATGAGTCGACCCAAAGCTGTTTAGCAGGTAGACATTACTGTCACCACCATCATCTTCTCTCCTTGACCACCACAGGCTGCCAATCAACCAGCACATAAACAGAGGGGCTCAGGACCATGATGTGCACAGCCAAGCTGGGGACCCTTCACACTTTCCATAGTGAGATACAATCATGAGTGAGTATGACTGAGGATCCTCAAGGCTCCCTCTGCCCCTTTTCATGCATTGCCCCTGCAGCCTTAAAGTCATGCAGATCTGCTCATAAAAAAACCATAATTGCCCTTAGGCAACTTGTTCTGTTGGAAATAATTGAGATAAGAATAACAGGAAATTGGTAGATATTGGCAATTAAGACATTTATTGTAATTGATTGTATAGCATGCCTTATGTTATTATAAGGTTTAATAATCAGAAGCCCATAACAAAGTCATCTTTGGCTGTGGAGAACTATGACCAATATGTGCCATAAAAATAGGAGCATCTGTAGTCATTGATGTTCTCTGATCTTCTAAATGCATGCTGGAAATTGTATTATCCAAGATAACAGAAAGGGAAATGTCTTGTTTCAGAAATAGTATGAGCATAATCAGATTTGAGAAACCAAATGATTTTAGTAATATGGGGCACTGTGCACTGAGAGCAGAGAAATGGGTTTGTGATTATAGTTAGCTACTCTGTAAATGACAGAAAATAGGCCACAGGGACTTCATCCTTCGCTGTTAGCATGATTGCTATTTTTGACAATTCAATAAAAATTGTGTTTCTCAGGTGCCACACATAGGAAATATGAAATGGGCTGAACAGAGTAAATCCAGTCTGGCCAGTTGCACTCTAAAGTTACTTTGAGGGAAAGAACTTCATGAAACTAAGTCAGTGAAAGTCTGCTCTAGGAGTCATGTCTTCCTTAATCAAGTCATTATATCCCTGCACTGTTCATATGTGAATCCTTTGTGTATTTTAAGCACTCTTTTCCCAGCTTTTTTGTGGTTTTGTGTGTGTCCCCACACACCACTGCAACTTACACTTGTCAATCAGCATCTCCTGCCTTAAGACTTTTATATGGCTATCAAGATTTCTGGGGCAGGGAAAATCTCTTTATTCCATGTTTACAAAGCTCCTAATGCAGCAAAGATCTGGTCCAGAACTTTTTTATATAGGTAATGTGGCAATTTAGATAATTAGCAACTAAAAACAAAAACAAAAACAAAACAAAAACAAAACAAAACAAAACAAAACAAAAAAAAACCTTCACAAATACTACATCAATAATTCAATTGCAGTAGAAGGAATCAACTGTTTCTACTTAAAGGTAGATCAGTCATAGCTACAAAAGCTTGGAACTCCAAGCCTCAGGATAGCTATGGATTATAATGGTGTTATAGATTAAAGACAGAAGAAAACTCTTTTCTATACTGGAATACCCTCCTCAGAAGTAGGAAGCAATGACCCATCATAGGGGCAGGATGCAGGACAAAATGGATCTTGAGTTTGTTCCCTCTAAAATGACATATATGTAGAAGATTGCAACATTAACACAATTAAAAGAGAAGACCAGGACATGCCCAGCAGTGCCTTATGTTTTACATCAGTCTATTTTTGTCAAGCGTAGTTCTTATTAATTCCTTGTCCTTTTTGTTTAATAAAGCAGTGATCTAATGTTCATGCCACTGAACACTATATTTTCCTTCCAAGGAAGCCATTAATTTATAAGCCACAGTTTGGATCCTTAGCTGCTTGGAAGATTAACAATTATACGCCCTTGTATATTATTCAGAACTATGTTAAAATAATTGTCATATTAGAAGATTTGAACTAATCTGGAAGTTTATATACTACTAGTTTTACATTAGGCTGTGAAAAGATACTTTCAAAGACTTTTTAGAACAAAAGATGCTAAAATGATATTTAAGACACTTTTCTATCATAAAATGGTAGAGACATTTAGTCTATCAATTATAACTTTCATATTATTAAATCAGACTCCCTCTGAGTTAGATGAAGTTAGTAGAGACATAAAATCAGATTTTGGACTTGGAGTCAGGAATTGTAGCATACTATTGATTATGTTCATGGCACAGGAAAAAAAAGATGATTGACTGATTGGCAATGATTGACTTCTCTAGCTAAAATATTTACAAGATTATTTAGCAAAGAACTTCTTGATCAAGGTGGAACCTAATTTAATATATTTTGCATTCTCTCACCACACTTCACAGATTTTCTCAATTCAGTGAGATTTTCTACCGAGGTATTTCAGACAATAAATCCAGGGATTTGTATTTCTGTGTGGGTACATATTTTTAGCTACTTATTACAAGGTAAATTTTTCTTTTGTGTTTAAAACTGAACTCCTGTGACAAATGGCCTTTCAAAAGATTATCTGGCTGAGAGACACTTAACACCCCCATGTGCTGATGTTTCACTGAGCAGGCTTTCAAAACAGGTTTTAAATTACATATTTTTGAACAAGCTGATTTTTATGAAGGAACAGCTGTTGAGTAAAGAGAAGAATGAGTAACAGAAACAAAGTGAAAATGTGGGAAAACTGGCAGCAAACGAAACTAAAAACACTTTGGTGAATGCCACCACACCTCAAGGGACCCTCTTGTTCGTAAACAAAAGGGTATAACCTCTCTTTTTTATTTATGCATCAAAATATAGTTTCTCTATCTCCTGCTCAAGTCATTTCAGGTCAAAGTTTCAGCAGAAAAAGGATCAGGCAAATGCAGCACAGTTTTCTGCCAGATTTGTTACCTGGTTTGACTAGTCCAAGCAGCTTTAGGGAAAGCACAGGTCCACAGAAAAGCACATGGATTGTGCACAGGGAGAAGAGTTCTGAGGTTAGTTTGTGAAATCTCAGTCCAGTACAAGGGCTGCTGAGGTCTACACACAACTTGATCATAATTTTATATATAAAGAGCATCAATACAGAGCAACAATAGATAAACTTGAAAAGTAGTCACTCTGCATTTCTCTAGGCGTACGCAAACAAAATTCCATCCGCAGTTACAGAAAGGGGATGCAATAAATAGTGTGAATGGTTTTTAGCTCCCCTATTTTTAAATTCTAGCACTGCTAGTCCAAAAGAGAGGAGGTTTTGTGATTTTGTTTGTTTGTTTGTGGGGTTTTTTGGGTGTTTGTTTGGTTTTTTGTTTGTTTGTTTTTTTTTTTTTTTTTTGGGGGGTTTTTGGGGTTTGTTTTGTTTTTTTTTTTTTTGTTTGTTTGTTTTTTTTTTTTTTTTTTGTTGGGGGAGGATGTGATTTGGGAGTTTAGGAAGGGGAAGGTGTTTGATTGTTGTCTGTGGCAGTTTGGGTTGGGGTTTTTTTGTGATTCCAACTTGGCTCAAAGATTTTTATCACTAAATGAAATGACAGGATGGTGAAACCCGTTGGGGAAGAGCAGCTTCTCAAAGGAACAGTTTGCCTCACCATTCCCATTAGCTTGTGAGCAAATGTTGTTTCCCACTATGGGTAACCAAGCAAGGACAATCTGATTTAAGGAACAGCAGCCATTTCTACAGACAGTACAAAACACACTTCAGAAGCCTTTCCCCCAAAGTCACTTTGAGTCTTGGGTTGTGCAAGACTTTTGGGGTGCCAGAAGCCCCTCTGGGCAGGAGGGGAGGGAGGGCAAGGCACGTGTTTGCTCCACCAGAGCAACAGAGGGAGAAGTTCCATCTCCTCCCTCACCTTGCCCTGGCACAGCCAACCACGCCAGGCATTGGGCAGGTCACCATTTGGGGAGGGAGATTTAGAGACCATCAGCATCCCTGGCTCATTACTGAACTCATGGCAGGGGAAGAGGGAAGGTGGAGGTTGTCAACCTTAATTAATGCCTCTTTAAACGCACTTTACATTCCTTGCCTGACAGTGTGCTTCACAAAAGCCAAGAGCTGTTGTTGTTATTAACAACTTGCAATATAAGCACACTTGGCCTGATTTTCTTCTCCCACACAAAAAGCTTCACACTTGTTTAGGTCCCGACTGGGATGGAACAAGGAGGCTTTCTGTGGTCAGTGCAAGGGGAGGGCCCCAGAGGTGCCCAGAAGAAAAGCCAGCAGGAATATAAAAAATGATTTTGGCTATGTGCTCCGTTTCTTAAAGGGTCAGAATCAAAACAACATCAATTGTATAAACCTTTGCTTCTGTCAGCTTCTTACTTGGTTGAGTGAAAAATTGTCTTGTTTGGGAAATTATTTTTTTCACAAATACTTTTTTTCCTTTTTACTGTGTCAAACTACTTATGATACAGCTAGAGCTAGGGAGACATCAAAGAAATTCTGCTGAGAAGCTTTGATCAAGAAAAAAATGAACCACAAAAAAATAGGAAAGAAAGGAGACAGGGCTCATCAGCTTGGATCCTGAAACACTTTTCTGTAAAGCATTAAGATATTTCGAGAGGAAAAAAAATCCCCACCAAACACTAACCAGTTCTCAGATCAGTCCCAGAGGTTATAAGCTTTAATGTTCTGCAGGTCACAGGAGGCTCTTTAGTTTGTCCTTGATCCTTTCAAGTAGCTGGAAATGAAAACACAGTGCAGAAGCTGTGGCTTCAATTAGACATAATATCAAAAAAGGTTTTATAGCTGTTCCTTGCTAATGAGGAAAAAAATAAGTGCTCTGGAAGAACACCACCCCACCCTGCCAGCTGACGTCAACAGAGCAATCACACACATCTAAATATCATAGGTCAGGGTAGCTCACAAACACATTTTACACCTTTTCCCTTTATTGCCTGGCTCCTTCAGAGATGAAGCTAAATCTATCACTTTTCTAAGTTTTTAGGGTTTTCCTCTCATCTATTTAGCACTTCAGAAAAAAAAAAAATCAGTTAAGAAAGAAGATACTGGCTTTTCGTTTTCCTCCCTTCTCTAATAACCACAAAATTCATTTCCCCCCGCCTCCCCCCTTCTCTAATTTCTCTAAATTACACCAAGTAACCAAAACAGCTACTCTGAAATCACTGTTATTCTGACCAGTATGCCCTAATAGCAGAAAAGAGATGTCCAAACTTTCCCTGGAGAAATAATATTAATTTTGGAGAGGACATGGATGAGGGAGTTTAAACATCAGTTCCAGTCCTCATTCTGCTTAACATGGTTTGTTGAGTGGGCAGGTGTTTAGGACTATGTGAAGCACCTCTGCCTTTATTTTTCTGCTTTTTCACATAACTCAGTTTACTGTTTGAAGAGCAGGAGGATATCAGCACCAAAACCAAAATCAAACAAACAAGAATTGGGAAAGAAAAATAAAGGATCCTTATACATTTAGATCAGATTTTAATAGCACAGCAGCTTTAACTCCTGAGTTAATATAATGAACAATGATCATGCCAGCTTGGGTCTAGGCATGGTCAGGGTCCATATCCACAGGATAAGAGTGCCTAAAAGCAAGGCTGATGGAATGAAGGACTACTGAAGCTCCTTATGAAACATCTAAATATTCTAGTCTGCAGCAAATATCTTGAAAATATCTGTCCAGTATACAATGGAACTCAGAAAAGGACCAAGAATGTGGAGTATTGGGTTTTTTAATGATCATTACTGTAGCCCCAAGTAATCAAACATCTTTCAGTAAAAAGGTATTACTTGTCCTATATTTAACAAGAGAGTGTTAGATTCAGTTCTATTGCCCTTCCACATGTGCAAGAAGTAGTCTTTTCCTTGCATCAACACCTAGAAAGAAATTGTGTATTTGCTTGGAAACAATTTTGCTCAAAGTTACTCGTAATTTAAATAACTTATCAGTTACTTTCACATACTATTATTACTTAAAATATAATGTGAAATATACAGAATACAGTGATGCCTTCAAACAGTAGCTCACAGTCAGTATTTCACACATCAGCCCAGGGTAAAGTGCAATTTGATGCAAGGTGGGAATCTGAGCTCAGCTTTCCATCTCCACCTTGAGTGTTTCTCAAACATGAGATATGCCTTGAATGAGTCAGGTCTGGTTTTTGGAAGGCAATAGCTCCAGCCCAGCCTCACAGCAAGGCCTTGCTCCCCTCCAGCACCAACACTGCGGCTGTCTTCTCTGGTGACCAGAAATAGAAGTGTGGGAATCACACAATTATTTACTAGTGAGGTAAAATACTGGCAATTTCCATAACTGAGACATAACTGAAATAAAACAAACAAACAATTTCTCAGAGAGTTATCTGTTTTAACTTCTTCAAACTTTTTTCTAGAGTCTTTAGCACTGTAGATATTTTTTACAATCCTCCTAACCCAACCTGCTCATGGAATTGCATAGCTCTAGCTCTTATAATGGAAAGTGTCAGAAAACTTTCCTAACACCCTTCTTTTTTTTGTTAGTTATGACTTTACAAAGCCCTAATCACTCTATGGATTTTGTGTCAAGGATGCAGACTCCCTAGATCCTATTAAGAGTGCCTTTGATAATCATTTGTTTGCACATAATTAGTAGAGACTTTCTGGCCCTTGACAGCCACAATGTTTAAAAACCTTGCTGAGTGTAGAGTAACCATGCAGAGCCCCTCCTGTTGAAGAGCTCACACATTCATTAGGATAAAACCAAAGCTGAGCATGCCCTAACCCTTTACAACCCCTTCATGTTCTCTTCCCAGAGCAGTGAAATGTTTGCAGTTTCCAGGCTTCTTAAATTGACTTTCACCATGCCTTGTCATGTAGATGTGCAATGAAAAACACCAGTAGGAGAACTGGTTCTGTGGAAAGCTCCAAGCTCACAGCTTTGCAAGCCTGTTTATTCATCTCCATCCTCTCCCCTGTGCCATGCAGAAGGGAGCACAGGCACCACAGTTCAGACTGCAATTTACAGCACTTTTAATTGTTAAGGCTTTGAGGAAAAAGCCTTTTGCCCGTAAAACTCAGGCCCTCATTTTGTACCCCTTGCACCAAATATCCATTGTTATGATTGGCATTTTCACAAATGACCATGAAATTCCAGCATTAGAGCCACTCATTTCAGGAACCATCACCCCACAAACGTTAGGACTACCACTATTAGTAATAATAACTTCCTTCAATACACATCCCTGGCTTTTTATTCTTTTACATAAGAGGGTGAAGCGTTTCCAATCAGACATTTCAAAGTTTAAAGTCACCACTGCTCTGATGGTGTTTCCTGGGATGGCCAATAGCTACACAGGTGTAGTGACTACTGACAGTGCTTTTAACTTATTAAAAAAATAGGAACTGAATGGTAAGAAACCTGCTCTGGGTAGCTGCTCTTTGAGGTGGGAACATTTAATTTCCAATTTAATTTCAGACAGAATAACTGGAACACTTCTATTGCTCCCTTTTCACCACTGCATGTGGCAGAAAAAGAGGACAATTATTAGGCATTCTATTCCAGGAAAAAATCCTGAAGCAAGTTGCTTGAAATTACACCTTAACTTTTTACCCCTAATGATAAGATCACCACCATCTGTAAAACATCTACATACATGTAGGTGTAAAATTCTATAAATGAGTTTTAAAAATAAATCTGCTTTCAGAAATAATTAACCCTCCTCCATCATTCTTTCTTTTCTGGGTTAGAAGAGAAAAAAAAATCATAAAATGTTTTAGCTACCCTCAAGCAAAGGTGTGGGGTTATGCTGGTGGTATTCTTATGTTTGATCTCTACTGAATGTCAGCAAACCTCGCAAAAAATTAAAATTACAAGGACTGAACATTACAGAAGACAGCAGGTTCATGAAGCCCTGGAGAGCTGCACAATCTCTGTTCATATGCTAAAAAAGGCAAGTATAGAATGCTTTTTATTAAGTCCTTAATTGTTGAAGAACAATGTAATATAAATAAAATATATAAATATAAACCTGCAGCTTTATTTATACCTTTCCTACCTAAACATTGTATGTTTAGTTCCTCAGAGGACAATCAGCAGAAGTCATGGTTGACTCTGCAAAGTAGCAGAAGAGCTAGGCTTACTGGTTTGCAACGAGTAGTCAGCAAATAAGTTAGTAAACTGTCTGGAGGGTTTTTGGTAATTCAACAAGGAAAATAACCAACTTGATTAAGTGGTCATCCCTGAAGGATCTCAAGATACTTTAGCAAAAAAGCACCTGAAAAAACCCCAGGCCCCATCATCAGAAATGCTTTAATTAGAAGCAGTCATGCAGCCTTTATAAATGTTTTGTATTCCAAGAAAAGCTCTAGAACTAGATCTGAAACCCATTTTCATACTTGTATGGTTTCAAAATTCAGCGGAATTCAGATTTAAATCCAGGCACATCCAGGTAAGTTATCTAGTGAAACAAAGCATGACTCTTTCTCTTCCCACAGAGCAACTGCGAAGGATAGGAGCTTTAACTGGATGAAGGGGGGAGAATTCTTCTCCTCTTGAGCATAGCAGAGCATATCACGTTTTACTTATATGTACATTACACATTACATTAGTATTCCATGCTTTATTATGGGTTAGAAGAGCATTGCGTGTGCATGTATTGCAGCATAAAAACAAACAAACAAACAACCAAACAACCAAAAACCAAAACAAAAACCACCAACCCCAAACCTAAATCACTGTCATAATGTAGAAGGGTATAGGTAAAATTTGCATCCAAGTCAATTTGAAATTCGGAATAAGCCTCTCCTCTCCAGCAGATAAAAAGAAAATCAAGTAACTTTAAAGTAGTAAGTTAAGAAGTAAATTCCACCTGATATAATAAATGCAATCCAAATAAATAGCAGTATCTTCTTGAGATGATTTTTTTCTCTGTTTTCTTTCAGACTCTTTTCCCTCTATGAAGAAGAGCACAAGGCTTTTGTCTCAGTCTTTACTTCAAAATACACAATAAATCTTCAAAAACTTCATTTTTTTAAAAATAGTACCTCCATTTAAGATTAGTATTGTAGCCTCATTTACTGTTAGATGAGTCTTGATTTCAGTGAGTTGTTGGAAAACTTCATGTGCACACCTGAAAGGAAAACCCTTTTTGCATCACAGATCCTTCAATGAGGTCCACAGCACACAAATGGCCTCAGCCAGCTCAGATACCAAAATCCTCTGATTCCTAACAGAGTGGGACACTTGCCTTTCCATCTCAAATGGGTAGACTGCTTGACATTAGGTATCTGCTCTCTAAATTTGTACCACAAACAGTGATCCAAAACACAATTTCCAAAAAAACGAAACCTCCGCTAACTAAACTTCAATTCTCAGCAATAAACAGCTAAAAGTACACTTGCTTAAAAATATTTCTAGAAAGAACTAAACTGTGTTTCTAGGATCTATAGTGCTGATTTAGAATATTTAGATCATCTAGCACTCCAAAAAATGGCTGGAATAATTTGATTTCTTTGAAAGGCAAATAGAATATTTCCTTGAAGAAAAGGAGAAGATGCCTGGTTTAGTTGAAATGTATCTCCAGGGCACACTTCTAGAACTCAAACTAATTTTTTAACAAACAAATATAAATTATTCTACTGGCTACTTATGAAAGTCAACAGAAAAAATATGTCACATATAAAATTGTCAATACCTACTCAAGATTTGCATGCTCAGTAATTAAATTTAGACTTCAAATGATGATGAAAAAGCCTGCATATCCTTGGAGAATCCAGCTCTTAACATTATCAACTATAAATATAAAAATAAACCCCCACATTTAAATTGTACTGCTTGTCCCTACAACTAAATTAAAAGCAGAATCAGACACTGAATTGGTAAATCCAGTGACATAAAGTCCCATTTTGTCAGAGATGATCATTAGGAGGCAGAAAATTATTTCCCATCTCAATAGAAACAGAAATGTTCTCCAAACTTATTTTTTAATTGTCAGGGAAAATACCCCAAGCAAAAAGAAAAAAAAAATAAAAAATGCAGGCATCAAAACTCTCTTAACCTTTCTAAAAGACCAAATATGTTCTGGGCTTTATCCTTGATTAAAACAGACATGCCACCCATGGTCCAGAGAAAAGCAACATACTCTCATCTGAACTTCTACCTCTTTGGTTCAAAGGATAATATCTTGACATTAATCAGGGAAATACAAAAGCAAAACCAGTCAACAACAGCAAAAAACCCACCATCACTTCAGCATGATTTTCAAATAAGAGAAGTTTGGCTGGCTTAGACCAAGCTGTAGAAATACACCTCTGTTTGCAGCACAAAGTGAGCATTGAGATTCTTTGCTACTACAGCAGCAAACCAAACCCAGCTACCAATGGCTGAGGTGCTGCCACTTTGAAGACAGAACCATGAAAACACAATAGGGAGTACTGGTCATTAGAAAGAAAACAAAAAAATCCTGATTTTGTCTTGTTTTACGACAAAATTTGTTTTCTATAGCAAGATCTTTCGTGATGATTCACACAAACTCAGGTTTTGCAAAGACAGAACCTATTTTTAGGCTGGCTGTGTCCAGAAGCACTGGAAACATGGTTCAACTCTCCCCAATTACCCAGGCTACCTTCCAGGCCAAACAGGTCCTTGCACATTTACATTACCATCCCCTCCTGGATCGAGTTGAAGATTCAAAAAATAAAAAGCAAGTTTGAAGAATGCTTGTAGTTTCTACCCTGACAGAATACTGATACTCAGAGAGATGAAAAGCCTCATTTTATCCAGAGGGCAAGAATAGCACAGACAGGTGCTGGAAGCTTTCTGTGTTGTCCTACTCCCCAGAAAATAACGAAACAGCAAAGAACTTTGAAAAAATCCACAATGTTTATTAATTCCAATGGATTTCAACTCCATCTTCTTTCCATTCAAATGAATATTGAGCACCCAATATAACATCCCTGATGATGATGATGATAATAATGCACCTTCCATTTCCAAAACACTATAGACAGTAGTAGTTCATAGAGCAGTACACCTGTTCCCAAACACAAATGTCTTTGTCTTTCCTGCCTCAAAGATCTCTTCTTAGTAAAGGAGCTAAGAGGGGTAGACATGGGGTTTATGGTCAGTAACATCATTAAGAGAAATTGTGGTGGTGATTTCAGAGGTATGAAACTTTTGCTTGAAATGTTTGGCATCCTCGGATCAGCTGTACTAAATCTAAAGAATTTCCTGCATAGTCCTTAATTTTTAATAAGTCTTCTTTTCAGGTAAGGAAGACTGAGAAAAATAGTTCAACAGTTAAATTTCTGTAGTCAGTGTTCTGCATTCCAGTACTTTTATATTCAGAAATGTTTCATTGTTTCTGGAAAATAGCTCCAAGAGCACTAAGGCACGTTTGACATAATAAAGTTTGACTGTCTGTCTAGTCACTTGCTTCAGCTGTAGATGTCCCATGAACAGATTTGTTCTCTCTTCTAGCTGCAAAAGTTTCTCTGACAGCTATAAATGAGACCCAGAGCCAAGGAGATTTAGTGGAGCCAACAGTTTTCCCCACAAAAAAAACCGACCTGTGTATCTAGGTATTTTCACATCATTCAGAAACAACAAAATTAAGACCAGGTGAAGAAAGAAGTGACTGTTTATAATGTTAGTTTGGGTTTCATTTAATCTAATCTATAATAGTAGGATGAAATGATCAGATATTTCTCCAGTTAGTATTCCATCCAATCATTTGTCATTTCTGTTCGAGGAAGGTGGGTGAAAAAAGGTATCACTTGCAGGCAAATGAACTCCTGCTTTTCGAGAGTCCTCTCCTGGTACTGGTTAACCTAAAAGTAGCTCCAAATGAAGGTGTAGATTTCTCAAAGGCACTGCCAAAAATCTGATGTAAAGCTCACAGACATGAGAGAGTCTGGCACCTATTGACATTTGAGCCACATAATCCATAAGAGATTTTATCAGCAGTTTTGAATACCCAGAAATATATTATGTAACTGATCTCACATTAAATTTCTACCAACTTGTCTGCCTAAGCTAATAAAGACAAAAATTAGAAACCAGACTCAGCATGCCAGGACAGGAGCAAGCTGAATAAGTTTGCAGTTTTCATTATTACTTGTAGTGAGTTCAACAGGATAATTACTCCAGAGCTTAAGAGTGTCACTGCCAAACTTCAGGTTATACAAATAAATAAGCAGTTGGATATAGTTTAGAAAATGAATAGACCAAAGCGGATGTTGTTTACAAAAAGCTTCAGTATTTCAATCTTTAATACCCTCTTGCTATTGGCAGAAATAGAACTACATAAAGCTGCATTTAGGGAGACTGCTGAAAATCCGATGGTTGCACCAGCCTGTTATAATACTGTTACCTTTTCCCTCTTAAAGTACAATTACCCTCCTAGGTAGTTCAGTCAGACAGAATTCTAGTTACTGTTAGAGTCAGTGTAAAGCAGAGACACCTAAAACAGCTGCAGCTCCTTTTGGAGCTGCACTGTTATTGAGACCATATGGCCATTTTGCTGGTGGTGTTTCCTCTTTTATTCTCTTCTCTTGACAAATATTTTATCTTTAAATGTGCTAACATCCTTCAGAGCTGGCCTGAACACTGCTGTATTTTTATCCTAAGATGCTAACACCCTTACACATAATCAAAAACCAAGGGAAAAGTGTGCAGGTGCTCAAAATCCACCCCTCTTTTTCTTCATTAGTGTCAAGATTACAGCACAACCTGAAAATAAATTACAATCTTTTTTACAATGCACCTTTTAGTGCTAGAACCTGTTGCTTGGAATCTCAAAGTTGTTAACTTCCAGAGTCACCAAGTTCAAAAATTCAGGTTTTATTGTTTAACCTGACCCTGTTGAAGGATTTGCCAATAAGGCTGTGCAAGTAATACGCAGAAATTAAATTCACTTAATTCCAAAACTAAACCCTGTATGACCTCACAGTCTAAAATCATTTAACTACCTGATACAGGGTTTTGGGGAAAGCAACCCTATGGATATCAGAAAGCTGAAGAGGAGGGTTTCTTCAGGTCGTTGCTACAGAAGGACAAAGTCAACATACAGTTTAATTTCTTTACAGAGTACAGCTCTGCATATCCTATTCTAAACAATCTTGATTTAATTTTGAAGTCCTGTTTGCCAGTTGTTTGACTACATATTAAGCCTAATATGTGTGTCCTGGTTTCCTCTGGGATAGAGTTAATTTTCTTCTTGCTGTGTTTTGGATTTAGGATGAGAATAATGCTGCTAACACACTGATGGTTTAATTGTTGTTGAGTAATGCTAAAAAACTGCCTAAAATACTTGTTGAAATAGTCTAAATCAAGGAGTTTTCAGTTTCCCATCCTCTGCCAGCAACTCAACTCACCAAGGGGATATTCCATTCCATAGAATGTCTTGCTGTGGCGGTCATCCTTCTTCCCATCCCTGCACTACAGGAGCCCCTGGCAGGCATTGACTGAACCATCTGAGCCCTGAAATGCCCCTTTACCAGATCAGCTGGGCAGCAAGGCATCCCTGCCCATTACAAGGAGCTCCTGGAGGATACAGGTAGTGCAGGAAACAACCCTGACCATAACAGGAACATCAGCTGCCTGACCAAGCTGGAGAACAAAGGATAATCAGTCATCCCCTGACAGCCTTGGGACACTCCTACCCCAATCATAGCCCAAGTGAAGCAGGACCATTGTTTCCAGTAGTTCCCAACTTGGGATATGTGCAGGATGGAAACTTACTGAAGTTAATCACCTTGCAATCTTATTAACAGCAGTCCCAAAAGAGGCCCGTGGAGCTCTCCTGGATTGCAGCTGGCTGTGCCAGCACCTCCCCCTGCTTGGAACACCTCTCAGAACCCAGAAGCCCTCAAGTCTGCCACACTCAAAGGACTATCACTGACAACAAGGCTGATAGCCCTGCCACACAGACTCCTCCAGGTGCAGCTCATGCCTGGTGAGAAACACCAAGGGATTGGCTGTGAGTATTCCTTGAACCCTAGGGGAGCTTTGGGTAGGTGCCTTTATACAGATGGGACACTCTGGTTCGTGCCTGAGATGTTTTGGTTTTCTGAAGTTTTCTGAAATTCTTCTCCCAGAGAGTTTTCTGTCAACAAGAGACATGTTTTTCTAACTGTAACCTTTGTTTACATTCCTTTCCCTAGGAGGGACTTCTTCTTGATGTCCCTCTGGTTTGACCAATGTGATTGAAGAAACTTGTCTTTGCTTCACCAATTAAGTTGTTCTCTGTAAAACAGTATAAAAGGGAAAAGATTTCCAGAAATAAAAAAGTAATTTTCAGCCTTCTGAAGTCAGAGTCTGTGTTGTTGTGGTGTACAACAGCATTACAGATGTGTACACACAACACTAATTGATGATGAGGGCTGTATTGTGAATGAGTGTTGAGTGTTGATATGAGTGTTGTTATTGTGAATCTATAATGAAGTCATTGTTAAAATGTAGCAAATCATATAGAAATGCTTTGTTTAAATGTTTAATTCGCTGATGGTTATGTGCTGATAAGCCCTTTTGCACCCTTATCTTTTTTGTACCCATATTCTTTGCACCCTTTCCCTCTTGCATCCCTTGTCCTCATGTAAGTCATTCTAAATCAATTCTAATTCAATTTTCTTGTGTGTCCTTCCTCTATGTAGTAAGTAATAGAGTGAGCCTTGCCATTGATTCATAAATTCATATTAGAACTTGCTTTTTGCTAGTGCTTTTGATGGTGATTCTTTAAGCAGTCCAACTGCTCACCTGTGAGACAGTCCCAGGATATAAACTGGAGGGACTTGGCCAGGAGCCATCCGTTACTCTTTGGGGACAGGCTGGGCATCAGTCAGGGGGTGGTGAGCAACTGGGTTTGCTTCACTTTTTTCTTCTGAGTTTTATTACTCTCTTTATCTCCTTTTCATTATTATTACTATATTTTACTTTATTTCAATCATTAAGCTGTTCTAACCTCAACCCATTAGTTTTACCTTTTTTTTTTACCTATCTTCTAAAATTTACATGAGAAACATGTGCACAACTGCTAAGTCTCTAAATATTTTAAAAATATTTGCATATTTCTGATAAGAGGTCTGGTTTAAGATGATTTTGATGAAATGCAGAAGAGATTTCAGCACGTGACAGTGGTTCAGTGGAAAAATCAAGCATCTTATATCTACCCTGGAATGGTCCTTTCTGGAATGAGAAGAAAACACTGTGCCACAAAACCCAGCAAAATTTACTGTTCAGTGGTTTTCCTGGTAAGGGGAGAGAGGGATATAGAAATAAACAAAAATTGAAATAAAAAAAAAAAAGAAGGAAAAAAAGAAAAAAAGAAAGGAAAATAAAGAAAAAAGAAAGAAAAAAAAGAAAGGAAAGAAAGAAAAAAAACCGGATAAAATAAAGAAAAAAGAAAAAAAGAAAAAAAAAAAGAAGAAAAGAAAAAAGAGGTGGAGAAAAAAAGAAAAAGGCAAGGAGGGTGGGAAATGGCTTGTTTTATTGTTCAGCTGTCATGGAGAAGAATGCCACATGCCTCCTGTAGTTAGGATCTTTCACCAAGGAGTCATCTGTGCTGTGGTCTTGCCAGCACAGTCACAACATAAAAACCTAATTTCTCAGTTTTATTTTTGGGAACAGCAACCTGGCAGCAGCATGCTTCTTTTTGGGCACAGGCCATTATTTTAGTCCTTGGTCTGATGTCTCTTCCAGCACTTTCAGAGACAGGCTTCAACTCTTATTTCATTCATGCAAAAATGCAAAATTTCTTACAAACCTCTACAGGCAGAGATAAGAACATGGTCAGACAATCAGCAAGGAGTGACCCCAGAAATACTTTGCAAGTTGACATAAACATGAAGTTGTCAGCGGGTGACACACACACAAACAATTCACAGCCTCTCCCGGGGCATTCCCACAACTCCTGGCTCCCTCTGCTTGTGCCAGGGATGAAGCTCCTCATACACATACCCAAGGAGACTGCTTTGCACAGAGGGAGACTCTCAGAGAGAGATCTGCCTTGGGCTGGAGGGAGCATTTGCAGCTCCCAAAGCAACACCAAACCACAGTGTAGTCAGCACAAAGAGAGCACCAGAGTGGAATCAGGCTAAGCCAGGGTAGAATAAAGGGAGGAGGAAGTGTCTTTTCCTTCCAAATGCAAAAAGGAAGATATTATAATCAAGAGCACAAGCATCTGGCAGATGTAAACCAGAACCTGGCAATGTTTGCTCTTTAATCCATTTCTCTGCAGGAAAAGTAAACAAAACATTTCTAAGTCTATTTGCCCACAGTATCCCATGTGGCCATCCAAAACCCCTTGGCTCCAGGCGCTGTACTCTCCTGCACGTGGCTCTCTGTGTCCTAGTGCCATAGCTGGGCATCAATGTCAATAACCTGTCCATTCTAAGCCAGGACTGGAACCTTCACACAAACACAAGAGTGAGAGCTGGTGTGCTCTGAGTGAGGGGGAGCACAGCCTTCTCCAGAGGGATGTGACAGAACCAGGGGACTAAACCAGCACAGAAGGAAAAAGTGATAAACAACAGTTGCTTGTGGGGAAGTTTCAGACACTAAATCTGTATGTGTTGGGTTTTCAAGGCAAGGCTTTGGTAGCAGGGAGGCTGCAGGGGGTGGCTTTGGTGAAATGTTTCCAAGAGCTTGCCCTGTGTCCCACACAGCCAGCCAGCTCCGAGATGGACACACCACTGGGCAAGGCTGAGCCTGTCAGCAATGGCAGTGGCACCTTGGGGATTATGTGCTCAGGAAGGGTGGGAAAAAACTCTGTGCAACACCAGTTGCAGCTGGAGAGAGGAGTGAGAATAAATGAGAGGAACAGACCTGCTGACACTGAGGTCAGTGAAGGAGGGGGAAAAGGCGCCCAAGGCACCAGAACAGAGATTCCAGTGATGAAGACCATGGTGAAGCAGCTGTGTCCCTGCAGCCCATGAAGGTCCTTGGAGGAGGAGACCTCTACCTGCAGCCTGTGCAAGAGTCCCACTCTGGAGCAGGTGGATGCCTGAAAGCAGGCTGTAACCCAGTGGGAAGCCTGTTTTAAAGCAGGTTTTCTGGCAGGAGTTATGGGTCTATGGGAGACCCATAGAGGAGCAGCTGGTTCCTGAAGGACTGGACCCTGTGGAAGGGACCCACACTGGGGCAGGTCACGAAGAGCTGCAGCCTGTGGGAATGACACATGCTGGAGAAGTTTGTGGAGGGCTGTCTCTTGTGGAGCAGTGGAAGAGTGGGAGGAGTACTCAGTACTCCCCCTGAGGAGAAAAGTGCAGCAGAGACAACGAGTGATGAACTGATCACAACCCCCATTCCCCAGAGACACTGGTGGGGAGAAGGTAGAGAAAATCAGAAGTGAGCTTGGGGCCAGTAAGAAAAGGCACAGGATGAAGGTGTTTTAAGACAGCTTTTTTTATGTCTCATTATCCTGCTCCACTTTGATTGGCAATAAATTACATTAATTTTGCCGTGAGTCTGTTTTGCCTGTGACAGTAATCACAGACTGATCCCTCCCTCTCCTTACTTATCTTGACCCACAAGCCTTTCAACTTTCTTTCTCTCCCCTGTCCAGCTTAGTGTGAAATAGTGAATTTGGTAGGCACTGAGGATCCAGCCAGAGCCAGCCAGCCCACCAGATCCCAAAAAGGAAGGCTTGCTGTGTGGTTTTTTTAAGAGCCAGAGCAACAAAGCCATCTAATATTTTGGTTGTTTGTGGTGATTTTCCCTGAATTATCTCAGTATTGTTTCTGTATGTCCAAACCTAGTGTCACTCATTTCAAAACCACAGTTAGCTTTTCTTAGTTTGATAAATTCACCTGACAGCCCTCCAGTTTTTATTTATTTAGAAAACAAACACACACACAAAACCATAAAAAAAAAAAATCTCCCCTGAAAACCCAAAACATTCTAACAGAGACACAAAAATAAGACTGGGAACAATGATATCGTTCTTCACACTGCATCAGTTCAGATGAATTTGGATCAAAGACAAAAGAGAATAGAAAATAAAGGGCCAAAGAGGGAATTTAAAGAAAAGCTAACTCACACAGGACTTCTTCCTTTAGGAAAATGGGCTAAAATGTGGACTTGCTTGACTCCTCTTCTGAGGAGCAGTAGCATACACTGATAATTACTTTGTCATTGTAATTATATCTGCCAAAACCCCACATTCATTAAGTAACCCTTAGCAATAAACTTGAAAAAGCTTTTTTTTCCAGCAAGCTATCAACATAAAACCCATGAAGAACTGTAACAGGCAACTCATCTGATTTTGCACAGTGCGTTTTCTTTTCCCCTAAGCATTTGATTAATGTGCTGCTTCTGCTCAATTTTTCTCTCTGCAGTAGGGTTGCTGCTGGATTCCCTACCATCTAGTTTACTTAATATCATTGGGACATTTCCTATAGCTCTCCAGGAATGCCATAATTGTAGGAAGAATATTAACTTGTCACCATCAGTCATAATATTTTCTGCAGCAGGCATCACTAACTTGGCTCAAGTACAAAGGAACATCAGACTTAACAAAATTCTCACTTCTAGGTTGGGAGAAAAGCAGCAACATGGTGTGCTAGAAAATATTAGTTTCTTGGATTGTGGAGCAGTATAATTCCCTGCTGCCTGTCCCTTGATTCCCCACCTGGATGCAGTCCACTTCTGGAGAGGCCACTCTACTTGGCAGTCACATAAACCTACAGTCCCTCAGGTCATGGGGAATCTTAGTGAGAAGCAAAACAACAGCAAACCCTCATCCATCTTTTTAAAACAAAACCAAGAAAGCAACAAACAGAAAAACCAAAGCAAAACACCGAGTCAAGACAAACCTTCCTTCCCTTTCTCCAACATGGCCTGAAGTCAGTGCCCTCCCAAAACAGGAGCAAGTGACCACAGACAACCCTCCCCGCCCTGTTTTAGTTCACTCACCACACTTTGCCAGGTGCACTAGTGAGGATTCAAGGGCTTTTCAAATCCTCACACTTCCATGTGTGGAAGTGGCTCTGGCTCTCCATGCAACCCAGTGACCAAAAGACCTCACCACCACAGCCATCCTCACCTCTTGATATCACCTCTACCACCACAATCAGTTCCACCACCACCACTAACACCTGCAGCACCTGGTGTCCCCTCCCCCACCAGAACTGCCAGACCAGAGACTTGAGGCATAAACCAGGTCCAACTGCAGGTCCCAATCCCACCATACTTTACCAGAAGACTTGGGTCAATCCTTCCCAACCCAGAGAACAGCGTTCTTGGGATTAAGCAACTTTCCAGATGCAGCCTGACTCCTCAGGCTGGTACCCAGGGATGTCTCCCAGGCTGGAGACTCTGCCTGCCAATCTCTGTCCTGGGAGCTGGTTAACTCTCCTTCGCTCTGCTTTACTGGGGCAGTGAGTCAGCAATAGGGCTCAGCTGTGTGGGACTCGCTACCTTGCACCTGAGCTGCAGGGCCTCCAATGCCTCACCTCCATCCTTTGCCATCCTCCACTTCAGTTTCAAGCAGGAGAAGTGAAAGTCCTGCCTTGATGGCCTGACCTGTTGCCCCATGGCTCAGTGTCCCTTCAGGGAGGTGTGAACCCATCTACTCCAGCTAATGAAGTTCAATCTGCCAGAGAGCTCGAGGACAAGAACCATTGTGTAAAAAGGGGCAGTAGCAAAACCCACCTCAGCCTTCTTTGACTGCACAGTAAAAAGTCCTACAAAGTGCTTTGAGGGTTCAAAAGCTCAGTAACACATTAGTTCAAGGACTGTGAAGAAGCATGTCCCAGCATCCTGACACATCTTGAACACAAGGATGGAAATCTGCTTTTTTGGCATTTCTGTTGTTTAAAACAGGTCTAGATGTGAGGATTAAATGGGGAGCTAAAGGAAATAGCAATTTAGCAAACCCTGGTGCTTCTTATCAGATGGCAGGAGAGCTGAGTTGCTGCTCAGCCACCCCTCACTGCCACATCCCTGCATCATCAACCGAGTCACGTTTAGCCTGGCTAATTGTGGGCAGGTTGAGGGCACCAAGCTTAAGCCTCCATCTGATGATCTGAGAAATTTTCTTGACTGCTTTGTTGCTCTAGGGCCTCAATAATATGCACAGGGTTCTGGGTCCCTATCTGGGGATCAAATGATGGAAAATTAGGTTCTGTATTTACTATTTTTAGGTACATAAATTCTTTATTGGACCTAAATCTCAGAGCTGTACTGAATGAAGGCATCAATTATTAAGTCTCACTTCAGTAATTAGTCTTTCATGTTAGCTGAAAAGCTTAGCATTCCCTCATTTGATCAGAGGTCTCTGTCATTTCAGATTTATTTATGTCAAGCTTGATCTTTTAAACTTGAGGACTTATGAATTGGAAGGAAAATGTTCTTTAATATAATAAAAGTGAGGGCTAAAAGTTATTCTAATGTATGCTAATTAACTGCATATTTTATTCCACAAAAAACCCCAACTGGTAGTTGACAGGTGCTTTTACATACTCTAAGAATTTAGCTGCACAGAGGTCACTCAAAAATGGGGCAAGACTACATGGATCAGTCCCACCACATGATATTCCAGCCTCATCTCTTGGGCTCGTCATCTCCATGTGACTTGCAAAGCAAAATTTAGACATGCTGTGTCCTTTCCTTTATGAGACTTAGATACATAAAGATTACCCTAGAAAGTGTTTTCTCAGGATGGGGGTTTTAGGTTTTTCTTTTAGACAAGTGATACCATGACCATTTTTCCCCTCTATGGGCTTGAAGGCTTTGACAAGATTTTCAGGTGGCATGAGGAGCGACATTGGGGAAGGATGAAGATGAAGCTGAGTTATTCCCCTTCATCCAATTCCTTTTCCCAGCTTAATTTATTAAAAA
>VWYO01000866.1:122774-140589 GCA_013400275.1 Rhadina sibilatrix | reverse complement strand
CAAAAAACAACAACAAAAAAAAAACACCAGCAAAACAAACAAACCTCATCTGTCAGCCTATCTATCCTCCAACATATGGAATAAACCAAGAGTGACAAAGATGGGACACGCACTCCCTTGGGTGGAAAAAGCATCTTTAGTTGGTTTGGCTGCTCTGCAAAATGAAGAACCTCAAAAGAACATTGAGGCAGCTGTCCCCTCACCTCCAGGCAGCTCAGGACATTCACTGTCACTCATTCAGAAATTTGCCAGTTGAACCAGCAAATCTCCCAGAAGCTCAGGTGATTTGAAGTGCCACAGTAAAGCAACTTTTCTGCTCCCAGCCTGAATTCATGCTTTGTCAGTGTGATACACAGGGTGCATCTTTGCAGTACAGAGCCAGCAGAGGAGCTCTGAAGGGAGCAGAGGTTGCACAGCTTAGCACAGCTCCACTTCAGTGCCCCTCATCACCACAGGGATTGGCTGCAAGGTGTCCACAGCAGCTTTTGGCCCTTCTGCCACTCAGCTGCAGGGACAGAGAGCTGAGGTGGCTGCAGACCCCCTCAGAGCTGAAAATGAAAGGGGTTTGTGGATCTGATTGCAAAGCTGAACGAACATTCGGGCAGATTAGTGATGTCATTACACTTAATTGCACTTGTATTAAGCTCCCACTCACTGCATAAATTGTGCTTTTGTGATTATTAAGCCTTGATGTTGGTTTAGAGCAAAGCCTTTCCTGCAATGTCCTCACTCTCCCACTTTTTTTTCTGAAGACAATATCTCTCTGTGGGTTATTGGAGCAGAAGCAGTTGTGATATTTATATGCAAGGCTCAAATGCAGAAAGCAAGGGAGAAGAAATGGCAAGAAAACACTTTTTTTTGGTATTTCCCTTATTCAGAAACTACACAATAGCATAATTTCAAAAACAGGATCAAAGAAAATGGTTGGAAAGACATTTTAACAACACATTTCATCCAAATTTTAGAACCCTAGAGAGGCACACAGCAATTCTCTCCACAAACATTGTGTTCCTATTTTTTTGTCCAATCCTTCAGTTCCTTTGGGTAGGAACTACCCTGTTTTACCCTATTCCAGGAGGAGACTGGGGGACAAAATTAGTCAGAGATATAGAAGATGAGACTGTAGCCTCGGATTCTGCTCAGATGGAAAGACATCCATTTTAATAACTGCTTCCTGTGAGAAAGCTCTCATGTTGCCTTTTGTGACAGCTTATTTGACATGAAGAACAGGACTCTGCCTCTTGGGCTTTTGATTCTTGGAGGCAACACTCAAAGCAAGACTCTCCTTTTATATTTTCTCTTGTATATTTTTTTATTTCATGTACCTGCCCATGGACTCGGATTTTTCACCCCTGAAGCACTCCACCAATCTGGCTACCTCATGTATCAAAGCAGATTCATGTCCAGCATTTTACTGAAATTTGGCAGCATAGCTTTTAGTAAATTAATAATTATTGTCATCTCCCATGAAAGGGAATATAGAGGTAAGGATTGCTCTGGCCTCAAGCATGGGTCCACAGTGTATTCCCCTTCATGCACTTTCCAGGAGTCTGTACTCATAGGGTTGCCTATTCTGAAGAAAAATTAGGATATTTAAGGAGTGCTGGTTTCCAGCCTAACACTAGGAAGTTGCCTTGAGCCAGCAGTTCTGCTCAGGGGAGTCCAAACCCCAAGTGCTGATTTTAATTTTACGTGCCTGTCATTATGATGATTTGACAGATGTTTAGAGTGCTCTCAAATAAACCTTACAAATAAAATTTACATACTTATCTGTGCTTCCCATACTTCTCACTACTATTTATTTATTATATTGGCACAAATCATTCCCAGCAAACTGCATTAGTTAAGAATTATAGCATCATCCTAATTCCATGAACGCACAGCAATTTTTTTTAACATCCTCTTTCAAAAAGATTTCTTCTATAAGCAGCAGATTTCCTTTTTTCAGAGTCCCCTGCACTTCACTAGATATCCAAGGCAGTAAACAAACCAAGGAATCAAGGGAATGTGAGAAGTCCCTGGCAGTCTGCAGGGTGGGGTACTCACGATAGCTCATTTGCCTTGCCACAAGAGAGAATGAGACATTTTGGCAACAAAGCCATTGAAAAGATAACTGCATGATCCCATTATGAATCTGCATTTCTACAGTATGAACCAGCCATGAACAAAGAACCTCTTTGGACAGGGCAGAGAGCAGAGCAGAGAGCAAAGAGGTGACCCTTGTCTCCAAATCCCAGGACAAGAAAGGGATACAGAGAGATATGGAATATCTCAGCAAAATAGAAACAAAGCAAAACAAGTGATCACAACAAATTTGCTCTGGGCATGCCAGCAGCCATAAAGGACTCTGTCTTTTCACCACTGTAAAAGGAAATTTTTTAGAGACTGAAGAAAAGGGGAATAAAATACTTATAGAGAGTTTCTCTCAAGCAGAAAGGGAAGAATGTACTGGAACTCAGACCCTGAGTTCAGCTCAGTTGGTTAACCCACGGTGCTAGTAACACAAAGAGTTGTGGGCTCAATCCCCAGATGAAACATCCACTTAAGAGATGGTCTTGATGATCTTTGTCAGTCTCTTCCAACTTAGAATTAATGGAATTAATTTCTATTAATTAATGACTTCTGTCATTCTGTAATCTGCAGCAATAAAAAGAAAACAAAAAAGCAGATCCAGAATGCTTTCCAAGTTGGGTTTTTTGTTTGGTTGGTTATTTTTGTTTTTAGTTTTTTAAAGAGACATCCCAAAGCAATTGTTACCTATGCTAAAGAAGTTAATCTTGCTGCTCCCTGAGTAAGCCCCAAACTGGAATAGAGTACACAAACCTAGCTCTAAACTTCTTTCTGACTGCTCGACAACACAAAAAAATGTAAAATAAAATAGTAAAAGATAGAAGAAGCCACATTATAGTGGTGGGACATTGCTGGAAAATACTGAGGAAAGAATGAATTCGCTGAACGGCTGGACTGTTTTGGGTTTGGGTTTTGTTGTTTGAGGATTTTTAAAGGAATTTACAGGCTAGTGATTTTTAATTCTGGTTTTTATCGTTATCTGTAAGATGTCAAAGGAATGCAAAATCAAGTGCAAAGGACCTGGCTTTAGAGTACCCTGATTTTTCATGCCAATTTGTAATAAACCCTTATCTCAGTTACAGCTCAAATACAGACAGACTATTGAAAGCCCCCAAGATAATAACTGTCTCCAAAAAATTGGTATTACTTCTTTGAAATCATTTTCAGTTTCTTTATTTCTGAGTTATTGGAGGCTTACAGACAGTTTTGAACCCAAGCTATATATCTGCAGAGATGAGACAGAACTTCAATTGTCAAGGTATGTCTCTCACACAGCTCCTAAATAACACAGGTGGAGAAAAGGACACTTGAGAACTTGATATAATCACCACAGCTTTCCCCATTGTTCAGGTTAGTATCCCCTGTCTTCCTCTTCTTCCAATTGGCTTCAAAAAAGGTTGGGTTTTTTTTGTTTTGTTTTGTTGGTTTTTTGTTGTTTTTTTTTTCCCTGCTAAATTACCAAACTGAGATGCTGGAAGAGGTATGTAAGCAGCTTTACACTTCTTGCATGCAATTCCAACAGCTCTCTTAGGCACTCCAAGACATGGCAACCCCATGCTGACCTTGTCCTCTTCATGCACCATGTCATGCCATGGTCTCCACAGCAACACATTTGTTTCAAAATTTCTGGCATATTAATTGGGAAAACACTAGTCAGATGCTTATTCCTTCTTAACCATTTCTCTCTTAGGTTTTTCACAAATAGCCATTTTTCACCTACACTGGAGAATGTTTTTTAACTTCAAATAGGACCAAAATGTGCAAACCAGAGGCAATCAGCACATAAATTTGTCTCGATGAGCTACATTTATTATGCAAGGTGCCACATTAAAATGCATGAAGTCTTTTAACTCTAGCCCACAGACACTAACAGAAACAACAACAAAAAGAACAAAAGGAAAATATCCTGATTTATCTTTGTAGCTAGTGGTGCATTTCTGCACTCTGCTTTTTCTGTACAGGAAACTGTCTTTAGATTTGTAATAAAAAGGAAGAAATGTTTATAGTGTGCTCTATAGTATGCTTAACTGTGTAGTTAAAGGCTTTACAAGTTCTCCATTGTAAACCTTTACTCTAGGAGCAGGCAGCTCTGTTAAAGGATGGTAAGTATGTAGCAGTGTGCAAATGCAGCCCTTCTACACTGACAGTAAAAGTTTTTTTCTAAACCTGATTCTGTGATCACCAACCAGCTGGAATTTGGAGGAACTTTTTCACTTCTAATTCTCGAGGAACTGTTTTCTTGTGTTTTCTGCCTACACAAGCAGAAACCACTTCCAGTGCTAATTCTGTGCTAGTCTTGCTCATTTAGAGACAAGCCAAGCTCAAAAGCAGCATGCAGCTGCAGTGGTAAAGCAAAACTGCAGCCTCTGCTCTGATCTTGGTAGAGCAAACAGGAATCCATTTTTTTCCAAAAATGTTTCCCTTCATAAAACAGTTTTAAGGACTTCATATCAGCCAAAGTGAAATTAGTCCAGCATTCAGGTGTGCCTCCTTCCGAAGGACTGCAAGTTGCTCCTAAACAGCCAAACCCATCTCTTCTTACTCCACCTGTGCTATACGAACAAGAGAGTGTGAACCCCTGTCAAGCCACCCCATCACTGCCAGCCAAGTGGCACCCAGGAAGGGACAGTACCTCTACAGCTGGGGCATGTTCAGAGCTCGCAAAAGAGCAAGAGCACAGTGATATAACGCAGGCTACACTCTGACTCTCTCCTGACAGTCCCTGAGGACACCGAGAAATGAAAAGGTCTTTGTGTCTGTACCACCTCCACTTTATGAACTACAATAGTACATGACACAATTACTCCCACTTTCATTTCTCACAGCAGAGCCTAATTTTTTATGCTTCTTTTTGCTACAAACCACTGTGGTATTCTCTATTAAAAAAGCATTCAGACTTTGTGACTTATCAGTCTGCAGTTCAGAAGGGCCAAGCCTGCAACTCCTGGGCTATTATTCTGTCCAAATGTGCAACATGATGCCTTCGAATCTGAAAATCACTTCTCTTCTGCTACAGGACAAGCAAAGTGAAAAATAGTCCTGAATGCCAATACATTACAGAAAAGGGTATATTAACTACAACTGGGATAGTTAAAGCAGAACTTCTCTTTCTCACATCCCCTACCAGATCTAGTGGGCTTTGCATGCTTGAGTGCATGAATATTATAATTTTGCAGAAAAAGTAAAATCCACACAAAACAGAAGCAGACCTGTCACTGGTATAAAAGTTAAAATCAGCAGTACAATAATGTATTCTCTCATGTTCCCATAAGACATATCTATTCACTTTCCTAGTCACTCAGCAAAGTTCATCTCAGTATCCCCTGACCCAAAAAAGACTAAAATACATCTTCCACAGCAAGTGTATTGGTTCAACAAAACTTCTCAGAACACCCTGTTTAATTTGAAGGATCAAATTAATAGTGAAAGAAAAAAGAAATGGAGCTAACACTAAACTGCTCTTTAAGGAGTCTTTTCAGGCTGTTGATTCTCTTCTGAAGAATATTGTTATTTATTATTTGTGACAAATAGTACATTCCCATCAGGATCTCTATTATACATGTGCTATATGCCTTTCTCTGGAGGATGAAGATCTGGCTGCACATAATTAGTCTTGAGAATTAGCTGTTATTAACAATTGAATTAACACAGTCAATCCTTCTAAAGGAGTTTCTCACTAAGTACGTTTGTTTGCCAAAGTCGAACTAGAGAGGTCTATATAAACACTCTTGTGACATTCCCAGAAAAATGAGTGCACCCAGAGAATTTAATGAAACTACTACTAATAATTAGTATCAGTGCAGGCAGAACATAATACCTCAGTTTTAACCACTTCTAGTTCTAATACCAGCAGCCCAGTCATAGTGTATTGATCACAAACCACGGAGATGAGTTGCTTTCTTCATAATTATCTGTCTCCAGCAACTAGAGTAGGAAAACAGCTAATATTCAGAAATAACTAAAACAGGCAATCAATAATATATTATTTATTACATCACCAGTGCTGATAGACTGTTATAATTCATAAATAGTTGTGAAGTTTATTGATTTTTCTAAGATACTGACTTAAAATTGAGCTATATTTTCAAATCACTGAGTTTACATGAAACTATAGTCATTATACCAAAGTAGGTTTTTTAGACAATTTAAGAAGATGCAACAACATCAATACATATTGAAGGCACAAATATATCTGGGTCCAGAACATAAAGCTGCATATGCTACTATGTAAGTTGTTATGCATGAAGGGGACTTCGTGTTCTACAGTAAGTAATGCACTTGTTTACAAGCCTATTCAATATATTCCTCTGAAAATTCCTATAAGCATGGTAAGCAATGGCCTAAATTTGAAGTACTCAAGTTTTCAAGTGCAATAAAACTATACCTATCAATTCTCACAAAGGCTCTTTACAATTGTAACAATAATTTGGCAAAGCAGAGAACGCTTGCTCAAATGGAAAAAACTGACTGATTTTTAATCTCCTTGTAACTCAACACTTGTTATTTCCAATAACAGGAAATCAGCATCTTGTCTACTTTTCCTGAAAGGAACACTTTATTCACTATAAGGTTACGTTGCTCATTTAAATCTGCAGGGCAACAGAAACAACAACAAAAAATTTTAATGAGAAAATAATTAAATCCGGAAGTCATGCAAAATGTGTATTTCTCCACACATACAAAATCCTTTCCTTTCAAACATTACTGCAGGGTAGGAAAGAAAAGTTAATTATCATGTAACTGTATGACAGGAATTTATTAGAAGCATATACTGCTGTATTTCAACACTGTAGGCAGTTTCCCTGACGGGAAAATCTCCTTCCTAGGACTTAGTTATAAATGCACATCCACTTTTGATGTGCATGCAGATTTGACCAAGTAGATCAGCCTCCTTTCTTCTGCAGGGTATGCTGTGTTCCTCTTTAGAGGTCATTGGTGTAGAAAAAATACTGGAGGAGCAAGAAATCCAAACAAATGTACAGAACTCCCATTCACCATCCTGCTCTCACAGTGTGACCTAAGGAAGGTCGGTTTTAGGTCAAGGGTGGAAGCTTTAGAGGTTTAGCTTTTCTGTGGGTTTCTGTTACCCTTGAGCTTTCCTCCTATAGAATCAGGAAGAGGTGGAGAGAGATAAACACGGCTGGGATGCTCATGAGATTCACCAAGCTTCTGGGTTTGATCCTTCCATGCTTTTCACTGCTCTGACAGTAGCACCCTAAGGCTCCCAAAATATTAGAAAAAGAGGGAGAGGCAGCTTGGGGCTACAAAGCGCATGGAGGGGATGCCAAATAAAGTTTCTTGCCCTGGTACTCAAGCAAGAATGGAGCGTGGTACAAATTCTCTGCAACTCGATCTCCCTGGCTCTCACACAGGGCTACCCAAAAACTGACAGTTTCATCAACATAGACAATTTATCAGGTACAGCATACCAAAGAATACAAAAAAAAAAAAGACAAGAATATAGATTATCACAGCCAACAGTAAATAATATAGATCACCTCTAGCTACCCGTTCAAATTGGTTTTAATAATGAAGTGTTTACTGTAATGTTGAGAAATAAATTTTTCTATTAGGTGGCACAAGTCTTTATAGATTCTTATGTGCCACAATTTATCTCTCATCCAGAGCATTTTCCCAATGCCTTTTTTTTTTCAGCATAAAAGAAAACAGCCCTTTACCATTTTCACAACTTGCTTAAGTACCAAGCATATTAGCAGTCTGAAATGTTTCCATGTATAGGTGACAGAAAAGGTACAAATGGATTCTAATTCATGCTTGGGTAGCTCCATAGTTGGAAGGGAAAATGAACTATGCAAAATTTCCAGAGACAAAGAAAGACAGGGTTTTTTTAATACAAAATCTGCTCTTATGGTGATAAAGAGAAAAACCTTTGAGTTCATCAAGTATTATAAATTAACTGAGCCATCCTCAGCCTCTGTGGTCTATCACTGTGTGTGGAGGGGGAGAAAAAGATTTTTCCAATGACTTTAATGACACTGACATGTTTGAATCATGACAACTCTACCTACCTATATCATCTGGATTGTGACATCTTTTCTCCTTCAGTTATTAAACTTCCAAATAAAAGATTTATTTATTTATTTATGCTTTTTTCCCCACAGGTAAATCTCTTTTGATAAGGGAGGATAATTTAGATCTGTTATGAAAGGGGGAAAAGAAATATATATAAGTTAACAGGAATTTTTTTTTCCTAGAGATCATATTCAAAAGTCAAAGCAAATAAAAATTGAATAGGTTTAAGTATCCATACTTGTATCTCAAACATTGCCCCAGGATCTCCAAAAAAAAAAAAATCTCTTTTCAGCAGGTCCTGAGACTCTTTAAAATGAAAGAAACCACAAAGCTAAGCACTTCTGGAGGTTGGTAACTGGAAACAAGCTGGTTAGAAGGATACAAGGCTTTAACCTAAGATATCTCAGGGAATCAAGGACAATAAACTTTGAACATCAGCTGCCCCTTTGTGAAAAATCAGTTATAAAAGGCACTAAAACATGCCCCACACAGATCAGATTGGAACAGTATAAAAACCCCAGTCTTCCTCACTTACCACCAGGCTGGTGTAGGCTCTCATTCCCCTGGCCAAGACCTAATTAAAGAGGCCTGTGTAAAATATTCACTGTAGAAGAAACTGCTGCAGTATGAAAGGCTACAGTCCTTAGAGCTGCTTGTCCACACTCTCTGCAGAAAGGAACCAGCAACCACAGGAGCACCAGCAGCACAGAGGGGCAGAGCCCCCTGCACCTCTCTCAGGGCAAGGATGGAGCAATTGCCAGAAGCTCTGTAGCACATGATGGAAGAAATGGAACCCTGATAACTTTTTGAAACAAAATAGCAAGAAACACAGCTTTAGGTATGACAAACAAACGGCATAGTTTTTAATATCAAGGAAAAAAAAATAATAATTTCTGTGCTGGGTAAGTCAAGCCTTTATTGCTAAACCAGCTTAAATTAAAGCAGGTGGCAAACTGCTATACTCTGTAATCAATGAAAGCATAAAAATCTGTTTCACAAATTATTCCTTAGCATTCCAGTTGTAGCAAGCAGGAGATTCAGGAAATCTTATTTTAATTAAAAACTTTATTTTTCATTACAATTCACAGTTTATACATGGCAAGAAGAACCCTTGCCATGTGGACATTCAGAACACTGTGCTGGGGAGACAAGGGTCTTTGTTATAAGAGCATTGCTCGGTGCTGTGTCACGGAATTTTCTTAGTTTTAAAAGCGTACTCTCTGTAAATGTTAATTGACTGATATTTACACTGAATTTACATATTAACTTATATTTATTAGAAAACAAGCTAAGCATCCAAAAAACATGAACATTCATATCTTGCATGTTATCTAATGGTCAGAGATGCTGTAAGATTTGCCACTTGAATCATGCCCAATCAGCAAAGTCCCATTCTTTTTTAATTTACAGAGCCTAAATTTTTCTTTAAGGCCTGCTCTATTCATTTTATGTACAGCCAGGTTACAATAGACTAACAAAAGGAAAAAAAAATGCAAAATTATCCATTCCATCCTGCATTTCTTCTGAATCTCATGTACACCTATAAGCAAAACAGAAGGTACAAAATTAATGTGTTTTCTTAAAACCAATAAAGAAAACCCACAGTCTGGTTTAGATCTGCTTCTTGTCAGCCTATCCTGTCTGAACAATCATCGGTATTCAGATTGTGCTATTTATCAGCTCTTCTTCATGCCTGCATTGATATTCAGAGCCATCTCTATTTGAAATGTAGAAAGTCACAGTGATACCAGTTTCGATTGCATTTCCACATTAGCCACAGCTCTAGCACAGGCAACCCACGTGACATTCAGGAAAGCATTCCACCAGGATTCCCGGGTAAAATATCATGTAGCCTCTGGGGTGACTTGGCTTAACAAGGAAATTAAGAATCCTCTTCATACCAAATATGTGGCAGAAGGTTTATGCTTATTAAAAATAGCTGTTTTCTTCTGCATTTTTTTTTTTTTTGGATGTGATTATTAGAACACAGCAATTTAAAGGCTCCCCCTGCCTCTCATCAAAACAGTAATTTTTATTTGCTCTTGTCATCTACCAAATAATTTAGTGATAGATAAGCTGCAGATTTTTTTGGTACATCTGATGCAGAGAAAAACAACTGCTGAACACTGCTTGGAAAACTAAGACCTGAAAAGGGTCTGCAAATCCTACAAGTCAGTGTGAACAGGTATCAGCTAGACCTGAGTAAAACAAAATTGCTTCTGGGGGATAGGTTTGCAACTTTTGAAACTGCAGTGCCTTTAAATTTGGAGCTAAGAACATCAATTGATGATTGTTGAGTTTTGGCATTCATTCATGCTGGTTGGTATCTTCACAACAGACAATTTTGAAACACCATTTCAAGAAGAACGAAAGGCTTAAATGAAATACACTTCTCATGCAAAAAAAACCCAAACAAACAAAAGTTGTACAGGAACTGTAGAGGTTCTGGTTCTTCAAAAGATAAGGCACTGACCAAAATTTCTTAGGTAAAAGGCTGCATAAGAATTTCTTGCCATTTACAAATGTGTTGTAGTCCAGAAATGGTCCATTCCTAGGCTCAGTAAGGTAGACCCTGAAATTTTAAGGACTGATCCCTCAAAGCTACATTGTTACCATAAACAAGTGAGATTCATTCGTGAGGCCATATGGCACATTAGAAGTGGAAAACAGTCTGGGCAGATAAAGGCAGAAAACATTGCTTGTTCCAGCATCTTTCGGAAACAGCAGTGCCATTCGTCTTTGTGTCTCTGAAGAGATGCGATGGTAACTCGGGACTGTAGTTTTTCTGTGGAACTCATGCACACATGTAAAATGCTGCTAGCACTGGTCATCGACAGGGTGGAGAAAAACGGTGTATGGCTGGTCTAAGCCAAGAGCTTCCCAAGGGCTGGGATCCAAAGTCACGGCTACTTAATGTTCTCAATCACGGCTATCTCTTCTGCTGCACAGTGCGGCGTCAAGCCATTCATGTAAATGCTGTCCGTCTTTGTCAGGGCTGGCAAGAGGTCCTTCTCGCTGGTCAGGTGGTTCACTGACAGTGTTCTCTTGCAGGGGGTCAGGTCTTGGTTGTGGTTGACGGCGAGTTCTGCAGAGAGCTTCCTTTTGATGGAGGTGGCCCGCTGGAACTTGTCGTAGATCTCCACGCTCAGGCGCCGCCGCGTCTCCTTGAACTCGGCAGTGACGTTGGCTGTCCACTCCGCAGCGTGGGCTCTGAACTCCCCGACCTGCAGTAAAGATCAGGAATAAAAAGGAAACATTATGGCACCAGGGACTTCAGATACTCTTTGTCTTCAGGAGCCTGGTGAGAGTGCAGGGCTGCCAAAGAGCTGCCCCTGCTACTGGCACAAATTCCTCATGCCAAAGACTCACTCTCTTATTGATAGCAACTAAAGAAGGAACGTTGCACTAGTAGGAGTTAACAACGATTCCAAAAACACAAATAAAAATATTTTCTGCCTTTTTTTTTTTTTTTTTTTTTTTCTTTCCTCNTTTTTTTTTTTTTTGTTATCATCAGCAGTCAGCAATACAGGGAAGCTGCAGAGGCTTGACAGCTGCACAATACCCAGCTGGTCAGGGGATGCTGAAATCCCAGCAATTCAGGCTGTGTTATGTATTTTCACTAGGGTAAGGGGTTATTTATGAGCACTTTCACTGTCTCTGGAAAGATCCTTGGGAGACTTGGCAAAGAATTTTCTGGATTTAGACAGAAAAGCTTTTTTAAAGTAAACCATCAGCTGTCTGCATCCTCTTTTCTGTGCTTGCTCAAACATAGCATCAACACAGCAACAGTTAAAAGTCACCTCAGTGGCACATCTACTTCTCACCCTGAATCCCAAATCATCCTTATTTTTCCTCAAATACGGCATAAGGTAAACTGAGCAGATCTAGTCTGAGGTAAACTATGGCCTGTCATTTATTTACTGTTTATATTTTTGCACTTGTATTTCAGTTAAACCACTGTTACATTAAATAAGTTGTGGAGGTAACTAAAGGAGCCACCTTTTGATGGTATCTTATATTATAAGTCCAAAGGAAATAGATTGTTTCTCTTTAAATCTCTTCTCCCTCAACAGAGCTTAATACTGGGAAGGTCCAGCACAGGGAATACAAACTACTCATAAATATAACTCCAAAGTAAAGCATTTCAGGAGAATTTAACTCAAATAATTTAGTCTAATTGGTACTGTTCAGTCCAGAATTTCAATCAATGGCAAGTAAACTCTGACTTGGTAAGCACAGAAATGAAAAAAGAATTTACACAAAGAAATATAGGGAGCAAGCCATCAGAGAAAAAGCCATAAGCTTATTCATGCTTTGCAGTGCAGAGGAAAACAGGAATATAATGAAGGTAAAAAATGTCACTCCTGGATGAGCTGATTAGAGTTTCAGGACAACTTTCCCCCTCCAGAAACAAAACAAGAAGATCTCTTTACCCAAGGGTCATTTTATTACATTCGTCTCCACTTCAGTGAATTACACAGATGACAAATGTGGACAAATGTATATTTTCTAAAACAAGGGTAATTATCTGAAATACACAGAGGACTCACCTAGCTGAATGATTATTAGTATTTAATTTGTGCAGCTAGGATCAGACATACTGCACTTCAGATCTGAAAATAATGAAATCTGCAATGCTGAAACATCTCAGCTGCTCCAATTTTTTTACTTGGAGTAAACAAGCAATAAAAATATGATAAATAGTATCAGTGCACACTCTGAGGCAGTTTTCTCCTTTCCCTAAGCCTTACTAAAGGCAGGCTGCCCAGGCCCTGGAGAATGGCTCTGTCTAGGGGAGCAAAGATCCATTACACAGGCCTCTATTTTACCCTACATATGTGTATCCCTCATCAGTTGTGTAAGCATTTAACAGATCAGATATTTTGCTCAGGCACACATCTCTGGCACTGCATGTGGTCACGTTCAAGAGATGCTATCAGGACTTAAAATTGTGTCTCAGCAACTTCTTGGAAGGTACAATCACCTTGAACTGTCTGCCCATAAACTTTCAAAAATTTGTATTTATTTATTTATTTATTTCATTTTAGTTCCCATGTGATTTCATGTTCGTCCAGGAGAGAAAATAAACTGGCCTTGCTTCTGAAGAAAGCAAGTTTATGTGACCTCTAGGATAGGCTCCTGGTGATGCACCTGTTTTGCACAGGGCAAGCTGCTCTACGGCATTCAAGTTACTCAAGAGAACCTTAAAATTGTAGTTGTTGGGATACTTGATGTCTGAATTCTAGTGCGACTTCTTTCTTTGGGGAAGCAAGTTTGTGCAGCCAGCTGAAGAGCATCAATAAATGTGCCTTTGGAGATAGGCTCATTCCAATTAAGGTGGTGTGGAACACTAACATGGTGGACACAGTTCTACCTGCCCATACACCAAAGTTGTGATGTTGGTTTGTATTAAAACCACAGGAGAAAAATACAAATTGAAACATGCTGTTATTAATGATAATAAAATCAAGATGCATTAGTAGTAAAACAGAGGGGATTGGAGCATATTAAGAACCAGGAGTTCAGTGCTGTGTGAACAATGCACCCCCCAAATCACTGCTTTTGGCCCTTACTTTTCATGTGAACTGAAATGCATTCAAAAATGTTACCTCTTTAAAATAAAACTCTTAATTCCATAGCACTTACAGATTCAAGCAGGGTTGTAAGAAAAGGGTTATAAGAAAAGAAATATGCTGGTTTAACTACCAGTGTAGACTAGTAACTTGCTTATATAATTTGATCCATAAGGACATATCTGTAATATGTTCAGGTACTTTCTGTCCTTAGGTTCTGGCAATTTAGCACACTGCATTTCAGCTCCTCTTCATCTGGAGTCTGACAACCAAAACATGTTTCATGCAGAGCCACTGAAATGCCAGTTGCCTATGCTACTCACAAAAAAAAAAAAAAAAAAAAAAAAAATTCTTGGCATACCTACTGTCTGTAAAAACAATTTACTTTTCTCCAGATCTCTTGCCTCATTACAGCACAGCTCTGTAGACTCTACAGCTGTCATAGTTGGGGGCAGTGTGACATGAGGACAAAGCTTCTTAGTCACAGAAATTATTGACAGCTACATAGTTAACATAAGGCTGAATGTCATAGAATATTTCAGAAGCAATAGGAAAAACATGTCGCAGTGATAGCACCTGAGTCAGCCATAAAAGAAGAAGCACTAATCTGGTGATGCTTCTCACTTTAACCTTCAGGGAAGAGGAATGCCAATAGTAATGAGGACATGGTCCCTATCCCAACTCTGAATTGACTTCCTCCACATCAAAATCCAAATTAGACTTCAAGGTGTTAGACATATATCACAAGGAGTATCAACCTAGCTACACTGAACATCAACAGCAAGTAACTTTATTATGTATTTAAGAAGCAGGAAGCAGCACCCTACTGCCCTATGATTTCAGGGAAAACAAGTCTCAATAACAAGTTCTCGAGAATTATGGTATATAGTAACATAACTAAGCATTCTACACAGCACACTTCATCATAGGAAAAAAAAAAAAAACCACAAACAAACCAACAAAAAACCACAACGAGAAACAGCAACAAAAAAACAACAACAAAAGACAAATAACCCCAAAGCAACCCCCAAAACCACACTCACAACTTTTCCAACAAATGAACAGCATTGACCCACTTCCTTGCCCAGCCCAGGTTGCCTGGCCTCCATCTACCACTGCCAGGGTATTCCACATGATCTGCACCATATCCAACAACCCTGTGAGGATGTCTCAAACACCACAGTTCATCTCCAGTGACACCTCCAAATGCCTGTGCCAATTTATGTGCCTACCTGTGGTGGAGATGTCACATTTACTCTACTAGGATATAATGAGAAACTGTCTCTGAAACATTTGTGGAGAGTGTTCTACTCATCTTGTTAAAGTCACTATTGGTTTGCTTTTTGGTTTGTTGGTTTGGTTTTTTGGGGGGGGGGCGGGAGGGGGAGTGGGTTGTAGTGCAAAACAGATATCAATGAAGTACTGCATGAACTTCCTGAATGACCAAAAAGTTCCCAGCCTGCACACATACATGATCACCAATATAACTTCAATACAGATATACTGGATTTGACAGAACTAGAAAGAAAACATGGATGTTAAGCCACCATTCCTCCACCTACTCCTGCCAAAATCCATCTAAATGAATAATGTCCTAGAACTGGCTCTCAGTCAACAACTCTAGTAGGATCAAAAGTTCCTATTCAGTTTCATTGCAACTGTGTTTTAGCCTTCTGTCCAGTTGAGCTCCACACTTGAGTAAAGGCCAACAGCACAAGCCAGAATGTAAGAATGTCCAAGGGGATGCCATTATTGAAACTAAAAAAACATTTGAACATACTGAAGCACTTGCTTCATCCCCAGTACATTTGCTCTTTTTCCCTATACTTGTCAGGAGTTTGAGAATCTTTCTGGACACTCACAAAATTATGCCAATACTAATGCATGCTAAACTTCCCACCATTTGGGAGGACCACTCATCCTATTAAGCACAAGCCATGTGGCCATATACAAGTAATCTGTATTTTGAATTAACGCACATCTGTGCTCTAGTAGAAAAATAAACAAACAAAAGCATAATTAAGGACATCCTTAAATAGACCAAGACCATTGCACTTGCCTAGCTTAACTTTGCCTTAGTTTTACCTCACCATCTGAGGGATATTCTTCAAAAACCCCAACATCCCAGTATAATCTGTTAATCTACTTCTGATTACAGAGGGGGAAGAAATATACCCTGTTTGGATGGAGCTCAGATATATGACATGAAAGCTATGATATACTCAGGAGGAGGTAAACCACTGAGTAGCAAATAAAAAAAAATAGTGTTATATATATGTCATGCAAGAAAATGAAAACATATATTTCTTAGTAATGTGTGCAGCCTTTTCTGTCATAGCTGAGCATTATGTTGTTTCCCTTTGGCATACAGGGCTCATACATCTTATGATGAGTATGTTAGTGCAAGCCAAAAAATTGAATTTAAAAAGCAAGTAGATGAGAGCTGGAGGTATCCATTTGACTACATTTTAGGGTGAAAAAAAAGTGCCCTTCCTTACAGATATTCTTAACGGTCTAGATGTTCCTCAGTATATAATTTCTTGCATTTATCCCTAATGCATTCTCCGAATTTTCATAGCTTCATTTTTCCTCTCCAGTGTACTTTATCCTGCTACTTAAAAATAACACATCCAATTAACCTCTCTATGATATGCTACTCAGACAAAACTAGAAAGGGCATTACATGTCAAATTATGCAGGCAGCAGAGTACAGAACATAACATTTTGTCTTAGCTCTCAGGAAATTCAGCCAGTGTTCACAGAAATTGTTCCCAAAGATCCTTTAAAAAAATGTAGGTACAGAGAGGGGTGATGGGTTTAACAACTCAGCTGCTGGGTGGGTTTATCCCTGAGTGCATCAGAGGGGTTGCCTACCTGCTATCTCACTTGCCTGCACTTCTGGGCAAGCATATGCACCTTTTCCCACCCAAGTTGCTTCTGGACACAAATTTCTATTCACCACCACAATTTCTACAGGTTAGAGAAGACCAGACTGCAGAAGACAAAAAGAGAAACTTTGCAATTTTTTTTTTTTTGTGAAACCTGCGAATTTGCTACACTTTAAAGGAATCTCATTTATAGTCCACATAAAATTCCCAACCCAATGACCTAGCTTTCAGTATTTCTGCTATTATAGTGTTATTAGTACATAACCAAAATACCTGTGGACAGGTGTTTGGGGAGGAGTGTATATCTTTGTCTTCAAAGGTAGACAGCCACAAAATGCAAGAAATGCCACAGGCATTAATGAGATACCTATGCTGAGCTTTCCCAGGTCTGCCATCTTCTATGCCTTCATCCTGTCAGGACCTCAGGTCTGTAGCTGGGAGCTCTTCTTCACCAGGTCTTTAAGGTACCAGATTTGGATTTCAAGGTGAATGGCACACAGAAAGCAATAAATGATGCCTTTTTTGGTTCTACTCACTGGTATAATACACATCCCTTTGTTTTTCAGACAAATATCAGAGGGGAAAGAGACTCTCTTCTTTAAAATTTTCATCTTCTGGGGTAAGACTTCAATTACATTGATGATTGTATTTTCGTAGCCATGGTGGTCAGAAATGTTTTGGGAACAATACTGTCTGGTTTTTTACTGGATTGTTCAGTCCTGTAATAAGCAATACTTGTGAGCTCATTCTGGTGAGCAATGATTGTTTTGTTTCACCCACATAACTTCCATGAACACATTTGATGCCTTGGATGAAATAAACCACATTCTCCAATGGGAATGCAGAGCCCACAAATTTGATTATTTTATTTGTGGAAGAACATCCATGGTAGCAGCTGTGGGAATATGTTTTGTGGAGATATAACAGATGGCAGATGCAAGAAATGGCCTTTTCCTCTATCATGGTTTGATTCAACAAAATAAAAACAGCCTAAAAGTCATGCCTACAAAACAGAACCAGATATACCAGGAGTCAACATGGTTATTTTGCTTTACTTTTTGTTTTTCTATAAATATGAAGACTGCTATGCTAAGTATTTCCTCAGAACTGTTGTTGAATATTGCCCATCAGATACCTCTTGGCATAGATCTGCGTGTCTGTAGTCTCAGTGGTATAGACAAGTTATGAGCCTGCCTATCTCAATCCCTATTGTTTTGCTATATTATTAACTTCCAATGATAAGGATTAAAA
>VWYO01000866.1:95861-122743 GCA_013400275.1 Rhadina sibilatrix | reverse complement strand
TAAAAAAAAAAAAAAAAAAAAAAAAGAGAAAGATCTTGACATTTTCCTTTAAAAATCAGTTCTATTTAGTGGTTTCAGCTGTCTCACAGAGCCATCCAACCCCTCTTTCAACCTGGTGAGAGTGAATGACATGCACCTGTATTAGCCACAAGAAACTACTTAGGTTTATAGAAAGCTCTACCAGCAGAGCCTAAGGTGGTTCAAGGGAACAGTGTGTATCCTCTGCCTGTGCTGTACAGCCAAACACTTGGCTGCAGCCAGGAATAGCAAACATTTTAAGAACTATACCAGAAGCATAATGAAACCCAAGCCGCAGGTAGATGAAAGACTGCCTCAACTTTCTCCCAGAGGAAAGAGACAACAACTGTTCATAAACTCACAGGACTTTTTTTAGCTTATAAAGATATGCTATAAGAGAATAAACATTAAAAAGGACTTTTAATTTTTAATTGGTAGTAAGGAATGATTGTAATAACTTCTTGATGAAGTCCAAGCAAGAACTGCTCATTTCTTAACTTTCTAGTGTCAATAGCCAGACTGATATTTGTGTGAAATATTAAAGCTCCACTTTGGCTGTTCAACACTAGTATTCAACCCTGCACCTATCCCTTGTGAAGGGCAGTATTACATAGCTTCTTTGGTCCCTTCTATCTGCAATTGCAAAGCATTTTCCTCAGTGTCAACACACTTGCAAGGGAGTTTTACTGAGCTCGCTTTGTCTGGGAGCTCATCCTCAAGACAGATATCAGATTCATATACTCAACATCAGTAACATATTTGGGAGTCTTTTCCTAACAATATCCAAGCACTGAGATTATTAAAAAAAAAAAGTTTTCAGGAGTGTTAATCATGAAGGTGTTAGCGATATCTTGGAATATTTTCAGCCCACAATAATGAAAGACCACAGATATATTTATTGTTGTAGCAAAGGATCAATTACATCTTATCTCCAAAAATCAAAATTTCTCAATGCAGACCATCATAACATGCATGCTGGGAATCTTCATGGATAATTAACTCCAAGAAATGCCATTGCTATAACTGATGTCTCTTTAATCAATTTCTCTTATTATGAAGTATAAATCTCTTACTCTAGTTTTATTTTTGCAAATTCAGTAGCTCTTGCCTTCACTCCCTTGCTGCATCCAGCCTTCACTGGAATAATTTTCTTCTTCCTTGAACACTGAGGGAGAGCAGGGCCAGGCATAGGGACTGGCATGAGAGACACTGACAGTGTCCCCATGCCCTGGGCCATGCTGCTCCTCACAGAAGTGTGCTTGGCAGCACATCTCTTGTAATCAGCACCCTGCCAGGGCCTGGTGCTCAATATGCAATAACAAAACAGCAGTCTCTATGCCTGCTATGCCCAGCTAAGAGGCATGACACAAATATAAATATAACCACAGCAAAACTGTGGAGACGTTATATGTGTGTGTGCTGAATCTGAAGTGAAGCAAGCATCACATGTCCAAAGTACACAAAACTACAAGGAAAGATCTCAAAAAAGTGTCAAAAGCCATCAGCTGTTTAGTTTTCCTGGAATTCTCAGAACAAGATGTTCCTTCGTATTCATTATTGCACATATTACCACAGCAGACTTTTAAAAGACTGATCAATATAGAAACTCAGTATTACAGACTGTTGCTAGGGCAGATTCAGGAACATCACCAGGATAACTTAAACTCATAGAAAGGAAGAGATCAAATTGCATTCAGAACCAGGTCAGTCATTTCCATTACCTCCTTACACCAATAGCACTCTTTATACATCCCTGAGACTCTGGGATGCTATATAGAGACTCTACTCCCACCTTTTATTCTGGGTTTATTTTGGTTGGGGTTTTTTGTCCTGTTGCTAGTCAAATTTGACTGGAGACAAGCAGCTGTTTTGACTGTAGAAAGATTTTATATTTCTCCCCATCTCACAGAAATTATTGAAAACAAACACCTTTTTGAACATGGTTGTTCCTTCTCAAATAGACTTTTCTGCACATCTTGCATGTACTGGCAAAAAAACCCAACAAACTCCTAATGCAAAACATATTTCTCTTCAGATGCTTCCCTTGCCATTTTTGTAGCTCTCTGCATTCTTCCTGAATTTAGACCACGTATCTAGGGGTTGTTTTCCAGCAAAACACCTTTTAACAACATCTGCAGCACTAGCACCATGTTCCTACAGAAACTCAATGATTCCCTGCTTGCACATCTTAGAAATGTTACCCATATTAATCACTGCCTTGCAAAATTACATTGCACATGGCATTATAGTGCCATGGCTTTGACACTATATTTGTCTCCCACAAATATTTCCAATTCAGTGCTTTCTAGGAACATACTTCCATCACATCAGCCTGACCGATTCAGTGAACTTGTGGGTATAAAATTTGTAAAAGTGCTGCAGTTTGGTTTGGTTTTTTTGGGTTTTGTGATTTTGTTGGGAATGTTTTCAGGGTTTTTGGGTTTTGCCTGTTTTTCTTTTATGTTTTGGATTGTTTCTGCTTTCTTTTGCCAGGAAATGGGAGGGTTGGTTGGTGGGAGGGGGTGGATATAAAAAAAGTCCAAACAGTTGTTTTCTTCAACAGGAGCTGACCCACCTCACTTGAAACAATGCAAAATGGACCAGAAAGTAACTCTTATCACCAGGCTGAAGAGTTATTCTCTACCATATTCATTTCTAAGTGAACAGATTTTGTTTCTTAAAACAGGGAGAACCAAGTCAAGAGTTCATTGAACAACTGAGCAAATTCCTCCTCCTCTTTGGTCATGCACCCTCACTACACAGCCTCTGAGGACAACCTGTCTTCCTGGAGGGTGAAAACCCTTCAAAACAGTTTCTCACTTGAGTCCACTAGGTTTTTTTTCATCTTTTCATGCATACTGCCTACATCTAGGGTCTCTCTTCTGGGGATATGAGAAATGGGCTCAAGTTCTCTTTACTCTGGGTCCCTTATGCTGGGTGAGCACCTTCAGCCTGAAGCTAATAAAAAGACAACAAATAATATAAGGAGTGTAATATTCTCCATGGCTTCCTCATGACAAATCTAATTCTGTTTTGACAGACTTGAGTGACAGCTCTGTCACTGGTGCCAAGAAAATTAAACTGAATGATGATTCAGATGAGTCAAATTTGTTGAATTTGTTTATAAATATCAAGTATAGCAACTGCCACTTGAATTTCCACAAGAAGTGAATGTGCTGTGTCTCATGAAATTTTAGGCTTGGTCTTTAAAGCTGGGTGAATGGTGTTCAATTAAAAAGGCAGACAAGCAGCATGAAAAAATCACTTGTCCAAACTGAGCTGATGTCTAACATAAGTCTGTTACCTGGACTCCTGATACTCAGTGAAAAGAACAGGCCCCTCCATGATCTATAACCCAAATGCCTAAGATTGTTGGTTGGGTGGGCATTTTTGCTGAAAATGCTGGACTTCAGAAGCTGCTGCATACAGAAGTAAAAGAAAAAAATATGACAAGGAAAAAATCCTGCTGAAAATTTAGCTTTCAAAAAGACTAAAATCAGAAGACTTTAAAAGTGCTCTGAGTAATCAGAGTGTAGAGAATAATGAAGAGGAGGGAGTTTAAGGCAAGCTGCTATAGCTGAGGCTGAACTTCAGAGACAGATCGCCTACTTAAGATTACAGCACACAGCATGTTCCAGTGACTTTCTGACATTTCATCTATCTTACTGTATGAGCTGCTTCCAGATCAATCCTTCTAAAACTCCCACTTCTGTCTCTACTTGTCTTTCACTTCCCTCTGTGTTTGATGCATTCAAAATTCTCCAGAGTGTTTCAGGAGACAAAAGACACCTGAGCAATTGAGTGACATACTGGTTATCTGGATTTTAATATCAAAATACAGAAGTTCTGTGCACTAGTGCATTTCTGATTAGATTTATTTTTGTTTTTTCATCTCAGATCCACTTGCATATTGCAAACTTTCCTGGAAGTATACTAAAAAAAAAAAAAAGACAGCTGTTTGATTTTGTTGAAACAGTGAAATGCATTATTACTTCAAAGTCTTATGTAAACTGCTTCTATAAGGACAACACAACTGCATTAAAACATATGAATAGAACTATAGATTTTAGGTGATATTCGTTAACAACATGCTTCCTCCCTGGAATAAGAAGGACTTCCCTTCATGCCTCAAATATGCTGATATTTCTTGATACTTTTTACCTTAGACTACAGGAAAAAGTAAAAAAGAGATTACAGCTACCTATCAAAAGAGAGACACTTCTGATGATTTATAATTTTGGTTACAGGGGGGAAGTAAAGAACAACACTTGCAAACTCTCTGTCTCGTTCTAGCCTCAGGTAACATTCTCTAGATTTTGCTGCTGGGTCTTAGACTGCTGAAACCAGCACAATTGATCACTACTGAATGATCTGCTCCTTCCTGTATCTAAAATATGTTAGACTACTGTTTTCTTCGTGTAAAGTAGGATGCAAGTCCTATACAAAGCCTTGTTTATTTGTTGATACCCATAACAATCTCCATAATTTCCAGGAAGATTTTCAGCATGCTATTTCCTAGGAAATGCATTAAACTCCTTCAGTTTTCAGAGTGCATTGATCTCAGTTCTCTAGATTTTTTCATGGGCTCTCTATCTCAATAGGTTTTAATATATAACATTGTTTCCCACTTCAAAGGCTACTTTTAGGTATAAGGGGCTATTTCTCCAAGGACTGACAATGTTTCCCCAAGACAGTTAAAAAATACACCCCATACTTTGAACTAGGGTTTTTCATTGCACTCATGGATATTGGAACTCCAGAGAGGTTCCTCTGCTATAACCTGCATCCACAGAAGTTGGAACAGTCCATTGTAAATTTAGATTTAACTGGAAAAAAAGACAAGAAATTCAGTCTCATCTGGCTTCTGCTGCACAGAGAGGCTTGATAACTACATTTCCACTAAACTCCTTCAGCATTTTACTCAGATTTTTTTCCCAGGCAGATAGCAAGAATGAGCTAAGAGCAGCAGTTTTTATCATAAAAGGAAACCTGTAAAAAGTGAATATTTGTAAAATGCTTATAGCAAATCTTATTCAAAAATTGTAATATATTTATATTACTTTCTTCCTACAAAGTTCCATTAGGAAAAAAGATGGATTTTTTTTTTTTTGTATTTTCTATCACACAAGATATATCATAATTCAATTCTCAAACTGGTTTCTGCTATCCTTAAAACTTTACAATTTTAAACTGCTAAAGCATTTTGTTCCTGCTATGAATTCTCACATGTGTCTGAGCAATGGGTTAAGAAGGAGGGAGGGAGATTTCTGACCATCAGAGATATGATTAATTGAACAAATGGCACCAATTATGTTATGTCTGTGTTTAATCTAACCTAACACACATGAGACTTGCACACAGCAGAATTCCCAATACCTGCTTCAGCCAAGAGAATTCTGATATATCTGAAGAATGAGGTTTTCCTTGCTGTAGACAAAATGAATAGGCTTGTTTAGGCTATAAAGGTGAGAAAGAATGAAAAGATGGACTAGGTTACACATTCCCAGTGCCTGAGAAAAAAAAGCTCAGTGCTGCACTGCATAACCCGGCAAACAGTTCCCCCTGACAAAAATAGGAATTTTTGATGTGTTAGAGGTATTCTTGGGTTTCTTCAATTCACGTGTCTTTAAATCCTTCCAAGAGTTAATCTATATTAAAATAGCTTCACAAAGAGCTACAATTTTCAAACATCCTTAATATACTATGTGTTATATAGTGAACTATATAGTCAGGATACTAAGATCTCTGGATAAGATGGTGTCTGTATAACAGAAAAGGAGAAAACTGAGGTTAAAGATCAGATTAATTCTAGGAAGTAGTGTGAAGAACTAAAATGTGTCAACAGGATCTGAGAAAAAATACAGCAAAAACAAGCCTGGAGAATATTTTTGCATAGTCCCAAGTTGTAGTCCCTCTGTCACACCATATTTTTTCCAAAACATCCAGACACAAACAACCCATGGAAACTAAAGACAATTTAGGAAATGCCCCAAGTTGAGAACAGTTAGACACCAGGAGACTGCCCAGAGGAAACATCACTTTTAGAATCATACAATATCCTGAGTTGGAAGGGACCCATAAGGATCATTGAAATCCAACCCTTAGTCCTGCAGGAAAATTCCAACATGTGCCTGAGAGCATTGTCCAAATGCTTTGTGAACTCTGACAGGCTTGGTGCTATGACCATTTCCCTGGGGAGCCTGCTCCAGAGTTCTCCTGCTTCTTCCTATTGCAGAGGGGAAAATGGGTGAGACCAACCTAATTCTGCAGTTCAAAATAACCAAACACAACCATGCAGGTTACTGGCATTTGAAGTGATGCACTGGTTTCCCTGCAGCCAGTGCTAAAGGCACCCTCAGTGCTTTTCTAGAAAACAGAGCTGTGATCCTGCCAGCTGTTGAACCTGCAAATGGGAGCACTCAGGTGATACCTGCTGCTCCCTTTCTGTGGAGGGCACTAGTAAAGCCCATTGTGGAAGGGAAGTCATAAATACCCTTTCAAATTTACAGCATGTGGCAAAAGATGACGCTCTTGAACTGAAACTGTTCAAATAAATATTGTCCTCTGCTTCAGGGGCTAAGTGGTTATGAATTGCCTGCTAAAAGTGTACTTACAGCAGACCTGCCACAGTGCTGTCTCTACCACAGAGCCACGAGCACAGCCAGGGCAATGCAAAAGGGCTTCCCACCTCACATTCCTTACAAAGTGGGTTTAATCCTGCCAGAGATCCGTGCTATGACCATTTTGCCTGCTGGCAACAGCACCCCTGCTCCTGCTCAGAAGGTGGCAGGCACCCCGAGGGGCTGCAGCCAGTGCAAGCACGTAGGGGTAAGGTACCCTGCAGAGCAAAGGCTTTGGGAACTCAAGGATTGCCAGGAATACATCTAGGCATTGATGCCATGCCCTGCAGCTAGGAAAGCTATTTAAAACAATGTAAGGAGCAGGCCACTGCACAGTAGCCGACATATTCATTCCATCAAAAACAAATTAGAGTTTTTATGTTTGAGTAGCATAAATCAACTGATGCGTGCAAAAAAACTCAAGCTAAATTAGAGGGAAATAATATGTTGCTTCAAAGAAAATTAATTTCTCTGACTTCCAGTAAAAGCTGAACTATGCACGCTACAATTGAAGGAAATTTTATTTACCCTCTAACATTTTCAAAACCAGGACACTTTCTTAAATGACAAAACTTCAAGTAAAACACTGTTGTATAATTGAAATAATAAATACAAGTGAAAACAAGTGAAATTTACAAGTGAAAACATATTTCAATTGAAAGCAATATACTTGACTACAAATATCAAGTAATTCTGTGGAAGATATATGGTAAAATACACCCAGAGATATTTAAATGATTTATTCCAATACCTTGCATAATATGAAAAATTTATTTTCTTACTGCTATAAAGCACAATATCTCAAATATAACTACTTAAGTATTTTCTTTACATACCTGCATCCCTTATAGAAACAAAACAATGATTTTTGCCTTAAAAATTTGTCTACATTCTACTACCTAGAACAGTAGTCTAATATTTTTCCCCCATAAATCAAGTGCAACTCTTCATGCACACTTAATTTAATAATACATTTAATCTAATTTTCCATGCAGACATGTGAAAATAAAACTCTATGTTTGAATGGACTGCTATGCTATGTAGTTCCCTGCAGTTTGAGCTGCTACATTCCTGTTCATAAACAAGCAGCTTTGACCTATGCACCCTAAGAGCAAAAGAAACTATCAGCTCACCTGACTTTCTATTCAAAGTTTTTTAAAAGGAGTATTTCTCCCTCTTTCAAAATATTCTTACCTCTTCCTTTGTCTTTTTTGATATGACCCTTAGCCAGTCTCCAATCATGCTGAGGACAGCTGCAAAGTAAGCAAGCCCAACGAGGATCCAGAACCACACCACTGGCTTGTAAAAATCTAGATATTCAATATCTGATCCTCCTGAAAAACAATACAGTAAAAAATAATTCAGACTTAATAGCTGTAGGTGCAAAGATTTTTTAAATTAATATTCCTAGGGGAAAAAAAGTTAAATTTCTTATACTTCCTGTATTTTTACCCATGCAAAATTGTTGAATTCAAACAAATTATATAAATTAGTTCACTCTTGAAAGTAAGGTCTGGCGTATGCAAATTTTAGACAAAGATGGTTAACAATTCATAATAATTATTGAATGAACACAATCTAATCCAACTTCTGATATACTGCCATTTAAGATAGAGGTCATTGAAGACAACTTGAATGAAATGACTTCCCACCTGCTCCAATTAATGACGTTCTACCAGAGTTAGTGTTCCAAAGCGTGCAATGCGTTCACATCTTGAGAAATCTGGTTTTGCAAGAACTTTAAAACATATAAAACCTTCAGCCTCAGTAAAGAAAGAGTAGCACCTGCACTAACAAGTCTCCCTGGTGGGTAGGCAAACATTATCATCTCCATTCTGCAGAAGGAAACCAGAGCGCAGGGACTTCAGTTGCACTTATCATACCCACCCTCCCCCGCCCCCCAAAAAAGAAGTCTTCTGAAGGCAACTTTTTTGAATGCAATAAGCACCAGTCACTTCTTTTCAGTGTTAAAGTATAAAAAAGGATACATTTCAGAGGTGTCTGTAATAGAGCTTTCAGGTATAATACAGCTATAAGGAACAGATGTGTTATTTCCTCACAAAAAAAAAATTATGTTCATCCAGAGCTCTTGACAACAACAAATAACTCACATTTCCCATCTTGCCATGTAATAAAACAGAAGCCTTAAACTTGTAATTCAGCTGTGTTACAACAAATGAAACCAGACTTCTAGTTTGGGTTGCTGCAAAAAGTTTGATGTTTCTGCCCATAACTGAAGAGACTCTACAGTAAAACCTTCTCAAGCACATTAAAGCAGCCTGCACAGGTACATAATATTCAGTTTTATGTATCTGCTTCCTATACTGATTCAAAGCAAAAGAAAATTTTCCCCAAAATATCAAGCACCTTTTTACAGAACTGAGATTGACTCTAATGGAGAATAATCTCTTTACTTAGCTTTATTATCACAGAGATTGCCTGCAAACAACACAGAATTTTACTGATGGCTAGCCTTATATGGAAGCCCTCACAAATAGAAATTTTCTTATTTTCGTGTCAATAACACCTTTTCATAAAAAAAAAAAAAAAAAAAAAAAAAAAAAAAAAAAAAAAAAAAAAAAAAAAAGTTGAGCTGCAATGGCTTACTCAACTACCCAAGAGATGAATTCATATTGTGAAAGTGGATATCCTTTCATCCTTTGCTGTCAAATCCAAGCAGAGGTAGAAGACAGGGCTCTGTTTGGAACAGAAGACATTCAGCCACTGAAGGGCTGAGTTTGTCACAGCACAAGACAAAACATCAAATCATTTCTTAACAACATCCATCTCATGCCAATCCAGTAAAAAAGTATTTTAGGGATGATTCACCCAAAATTTGTTGTAATTCAAAAAATGGTGGATTACCACTATGTCTTTGCTATAGTAATGTAATGCTATAAAATATTACTATAAAATACAGTAATAAACCAATAAACCACACTTAGTGGTTCACCCTCTTCAGCTATTCATACAATGCACAGGAAGTATCACAGAGAACATCCACGTGGTTGGTTTTTAAATTTTGGCATATAATGTTTATAAAGTGAAACTGGGACCTAACTCTGCCAGTCTGCAGGAAGCACTTCCTTCACACTGATACTTATTTTATTTACAGCAAAGTTAATCACAGGGGCAGGAGTTAGGACATATTCATGTTCAACCAAGCTTTCTGTGCTGTCCGGCCAGGAGATGGCTCCATCTAGCCATGCCCGAAGGAGCTCAGCTTTCCTGACGTTAAAGGGACAACAGCTAGCCAAAGAAATACTCTAGGATAAGGCTTCAAAGCTAAAACCTTTATTAGCTGATGAGCTGAATTTCAAGGAGACCTTGGATGCTTTTGCAATTTAATCAAACCTCAGGGAGAGAGAGACATACCTGAGGATGTTTGTCCTGACATAAATACTGTTTCCTGTGATGTTTAAGCTGCCATAATGAAGTTATCTGGGAATGTTATTAAATAAAATTTCATAGAGAAATGTGATCACAACTCAACTGCACTGAATTTAAACTGCAAGAGTTCATTAACTACCAAATTCACTTAAATGGGTATGAATGAATTTGGGTATGAGTATGCATAGCTAAATGTGCTTGTACTGAAGTATGTGAGATAACCTAATGATTTTATGGGCAACATTGTAAAAAGCACATCAATGTGATACACTATCGTGTTTCTTTTGCAAAGTAAATTGGTTTATGCAGCCCTCTAGGAAGCAAAATGCTGAGAAGGCAGAAGATGAATTTTGTTGCTTGTTTGGCAAACCCAATTTTGTGGGCTGAGGGACAAAACTTTTCCCATCTTTCTTTAGCCTCTACTCAAAATAGGTTAAAACCACAATGAAGAGGAAATCTAGCAGTCTCACTGCTGTAATCTGTTACCAAGAACAGCCACAGTTTATTGCAAAGATGTTTTCTGGTAAAGATTTGATCTAAAGTTGCTTGAGGTCTATGAGAAATCAAAGAGTTTTCTCATCCATCCTCATCACAGGCTATTGTATTGCTGTTGCCACCATTCTTACATCTGCCAAATAAATTTTATTTGGGATTTTCAACACTTTGAAAAATGAAAGTTGTTGGCCCAAACAGATTCCTTACTTAGGTCAAGAACTCTGTTTAAGTGAAGAAAGGCATCAGTGAATATCTCAGGCGTGCTCTAGAATAGATTCTGCATCTCAGGTAAGAGATCAAGGTTACAAATATATCTTTTTTACTTATTTATTTATGTAAAACAAGTACTTTAAAAGTAAATAATTCTCTATACTGTTGCCACTCTTTTTCCCATTCTTTCTACAGTAACTGGCTGAAAATAGAAACATGTAATTATTTTTGCAAACTTGGTTGGCTTTGCATTTTTACTTCAAAATTAGAAGGAGAGAATAGAAAGTGCTGTCAACATTGAGCATCTTAATTCCATACCAGCAAAAATTTCTGGGTTATTCAAAAGTTGGCACTGCAAACATTGAAATGTCTGTAATTTTTCATCAGCAGTACAAATTATTCTGGATATAGAAAAAATGATATAATCTAGTTTTAATTGCAAAATAACAAGTAGCTCTCCGCCATCCCTGTTGTGGCAAACCTGACAAACATGTTTAATCCAGAAATGTCATTTGTTCCACTCCAAAGAAGTATGGAGGTTCAGCCCTGCATCTTGAAAGGAATTTCCTCTGAGGACTGCAGGGGAAAAAAAAAAAAAAAAAAAAAAAAAAAAAAAAAAAAAAGGAGCAAAGACTAGCTCTTGTGGCAACGTGGGAAGGCAGAAGGCTGCAGACAAGATAGTACTGCTCTGTCAGAAATGGAACAGGAGTAGGCCATAGGAGCCACTTGATGCCGCTCAGTGCAAAATGGAGAGCTACTTCAGAAAACTACACCACTCCTCACAGGCTCTCCTGCACAGACATCAAGCAAGTCAGTGCTCCATCTTCAGGTTAAAGCACGGCTCACACCAGAGACCCCTTATTACAGACACCGAGTCCTGAGGAGGCAAGGAGCTCCTCCAAATGCCAGAAAAAGACACAGAGCTTGTGGGAGGGCACATTGCTCTCCTCCAGGATGCTGGACACACCCCGGGCTCAGCATGACAGCGATTTCTCTCTGCTGGTGCGTGGTATCACACAGTGACAGCCGATCAACTGGGCTGCTATGACCACCGGGTCAAGTGCCCCAGTTGGGTGACATGAAATGAGACTAAAATATCTCAGTTCTCTACAAACTGGGTCTCAGGCCAAGCGACACAGTGCAGAGCCAGGTATGTGTATCACAGTGACAATACATCAGAGCTGATCACAGAATGAAACAGTGAAAAAGCAGTAAGCTAAAAATTGGGGTTCAAACATGGAAAATAAACCAAAACAAACCAAAAAAAACTCCCACAAAAAAATAACAAAAAAGTTGGAACATATTTTTCAAGTAACACTTTCAGAATTCTGTGATCTGTTTCACTGAACCAGTTGAGACAATTTTATATCATCATTATGCCCCTCTGTGAAACAGACTACAGATACACTATTTATATTATTGCTTTTATTTCATTTAGTCAAGTTTTGGACATGTCACCTAATTTAGATTTGAAACCTGTTAGATTAATGTCATTAGAAATATCTGAATATACCTTCCAAACTGCACTGTAAGTAAAAGAATTTATCTGTACATGTGAACAATATATTGTCAATTACACAGATATATTCACGTGCCTCAGTGCTAACCTCAGTACCCAGAATTTCACTGTACTGAAATCACAACACATTCAACATGAGAAGATTTCTTTTTCTCTTTCACAGAATATTAATAGTTTTGGTTGGGTTTTTCCTCTGTCGTGTTAAAGTCAATGTTTTCTCTTGAAAACAAGAAAAGGGATGTTTGACTGTGTCCTGATATTCATAAGGCAGTGCAGGTTGTAGTACAATTTTTCTTGGTTTTTTTGGGTTATTTTTTTGTGAAAAGCTACTATAATCTTTCTTCAAATAAAAAAAAAAAATATTTCTCTCCCTCCAAAAAAATTAAACCATTCCAAAAATTTGAAAAATCAAGTGATTTCATAAGACACAGAAGCAGTCAGGTTTTTTTTTTTTTGTTTTTTTTTTTTTAATACATTTCATATATTTTCTCGAACATGCATTACAGGGGTTTTTCATCTTTTCCTCCTTGCATGCACCAGGAGTCTATTATGTTTGCCTTAAGGCTTCTCTGGCTGATGGAAACCCCAGCTGAAATTTCCACAGGCGCCAAATAACATCTTAGACTCTGACTAACAAAGGGAACATTTTCTCACTCTGGTTTCTGGGAACAGAGTACATGGTCTCCAGGACAAAAAAGAAAGTTCTAAAAAAAAAAAAAATCCCAGAGAACTAAAAGAATTTCTAATATGACAGCCTGTACTACAGTCAATGATAACATTACATTCCTGAATCCCATGTTCTGAGCCATATTCATCCCATTGGCTCCCTTTTGGTACAGCTATCAAGTAATACACTGCTCTTTACTCCTGAAAGTTCTTCAGGACTTCTTTTCAGCTCTTACTTGCAATGGCACCAGAAAGCAGCAAGTTTCTTGTTAGTGAAAAATGATAGGTATTTCAGAAATTTTTCCCCACTCACCAGCACATATGTTAGCATAGTCATGGGATTATGTGGGGCTCATAAACTTAGAGTTTTTCTGTGGGATGGCAGTTCACAGAAAAAAAAAAAAGAGCTGAAAGTTTTCAGGTATATAGGAATTTGAGGGTTTTGAGGGAACTTTATAGGCCAAAACTGGCACATATTTATGGATTATCATGTGGGCCTCCATAGTGCTAAAATAATTATCAATTTGACTGATATTGCAAAAAGTACACTCTGATTTAATTGCAAATCAGAGCATCACTGCCCACTATTATGCTTTAAGTTTGACTATAATGCTAAGTGGAAAAAGGTAATTTTCACTGTAAGTATTATTTAAGGGAAAAAAAAAAAAGAATAAATTAATGCCAGTGTGAGGAGTTTTTTGAAATGTGCTGCATCTAGGCACCAAGTAGACTGAAACATCTTTCTGTCTGCTGCATTTTACCTCACCATGGCAAACCAGAACCAAGACCAGCATGCTCTAGGACCACAATATTCTATCATGACCACCTCTTTTACAGCATTACAGGTCTTAACTCTTCATGTTTCTCCCTTGTTTGTGACAGCCAGATTTCCTAAACTTCAAGGAGAGTTCTCCAGACAAAGCCTACCACAAAAATATCAGTGGTCCTTAGTGTCCACTCTGTGGTTGACTTACCTAAAAGAGAAATAAGCAAACCAAAAAATCATGAAGAAAAGGTATTAATGTTTTAGGGCGCAAAAAAATCTACATCATTCCTCCAAATAAATAAGGAAGCCTTGTTCTTAGGACAAATTCTATCAGCTCCATTGCAAACTGCAATGTCAGTTTCCTTCAAATAATTTCATACTTATAACACACCAATGACTGAAAACTTCCACAATGCTAAGCTCAAGAATTAATACTTTACCTATTTTTCAGAATTTTTATTTAACCAGCCAATTATGTACTGCAAAGAAAACAAATGGGCATTTTTGAAAAATCCTTCAAGTCACCAGCCAAAACCAGAGTACTTCAGTTCACCTGAAAACGTTGATGTTATCAACTTCATCCCTTTCAGAATATAGTCCCATGGGAACGTTAACCACACAGTTATGATAGAGACAGCCATTTAACCCTGTTCTCTTGAGCATTGTCTCTGCAAGCACAAATCCCATTGTCCCTTTAAGTCAATAATATATTGCAGTTCAAATATAATTCTTACGCATGTTGCTCAAAAAAACTAGAAAAACATTTCTGTTGCTTTGAAATAATGGGTTTACAGTAGGATTTTAAATTCAATAAAAAACATCTTTCGAGTGAACCATAAAAGGCCATCAGCTATAGAACAATATAATTCAAGGACATTCTGTAGAAAAATAAAGTGTTTCCTGGTAGAATTAAAAAGCAGACAATGTACGAAAAAATTATGATATCAAATGGTCTACAAATAGAAAAGTCTATGGAAATTTATAATGAGAGTAATGATGAATGTACTCAGTGTTCTCGTTAGAGCCAAGCAGGCCATTTCACATAATGCTTTACAGTAAATATAACTAGGCCTTTATACACTATCATTTTTATTCCCTGTCATACACATACCCTTTAGGGTATGAAAGTCTAAAACACCCGGATTCCTGACTTGGAAACAGCATAAATTTTTTATTTCATGCTAGTTGTTATCTGACCAGAATCACAAATTCTGAAGACAAAATGAAAACAAGAGAAAGAATAAGGGAGAGAAAATGGAAAGGCAGAAGTCAATACACATATAAAGACATTTGGAAACATCACAACCACACAAAAGTCAAAAGGAATTTGATTTGCTATTTTACAGCCCAGTTCTATAATTTACAAAAATCTTTGGCAAGTTTGCAAGCAGTCTAAAAATGAAGGCTGCCTGAGCAGCTTAGTATCTTCAACAACAACTAAATTTACCCCCATTTTACTCACATAATTTACAAATATGTTAAGCAATTCCGACACTTTAGAGGTCCTTGTTGGGCCTCACTAACCTGAAAAACTTCTGCCAGTGGCAAGACCCATTGTCATCAATTTCAGGCACCTCTACAAAAGGAGATACCCAGCCTGAGAACCTCAGCTTGGCACACTTGGACTCACACAACAGCCACGGGCACAGGAGGAGCCCACAGCATGTGAGTGTTTATTAAAAGCAATTCCCTCCTGCAGTCTCTCACTGAGAGCAGACCCAGCACAAAGAGCCTTGTCGGCCACCCTGCCCTGCACAGAGTTCAGAGGTGGGAGAGAGGCACTGCATGAGAGAGATGATGGCTCTGTGTCAGCAGAAGCATCAGATCAGGCCAAGGAAAGCAAGCCTCAGGCTTGGAGCACAAAACTGTGTTCCTGATCCTCACCTCTACACATCACTGACTCAGATCAATGTGCTTTCTCAGCACAGACAGCATATACTTACTCAAATCTAAGAAGTGAACTAACACTTGTGACATATTTTCAAGGAAAAAGTTGGCACAGAGGACTAGCCCAGACTTTTTTTTTTAACTTAGCTTATCAAAGTTGTTTGAAATGGATTCAGCTTAATGGAGCCATAGGAATTGGACATGTTATTGATAGGGTGTACTAAAACTGTACTCCTAACATTACAAAATACACATGGGCAAGTGTGTAGTGACAAAGAGTCACAGAGGTAGGACCCAGAAGGTCAGAATCCTACAGAATACAGGCACTTCAATGGCAGAAAGAGCTCTAGAATATTTTGAAGGTAAGGGATGCACACAAAACTTATATCACTTCACAGGATAAGGCATTTTAAACAAGTCCAGCTGGGAAAACATATTCAGATTAAAATGCTTTGTTAGTTCTTGCACTTTGTAACCTGTAAGCAAAAAAAAAAAAAAAAACAAAAAAAAAAAAAAAAAAAAAAAAAAAAAAAAAAAAAAAAAAAAAAAAAAAAAAAAAAAAAAACAACAACAAAAAAAACCCTACTGAAATTGTACCCTACTTAATTTTTAACAGCATAGGAAGAGAAAAAAAAACCAGAAGGCAGAGACATGCACCATGAATTTCACTGTCCCACCTCCTGTCTCTACACTGTCACATCAACCAAAATGAGGACAGGCCCCGTCACATGAATGATGAAGAACAAAACTGGGAGAGAGGTGCCACAAGAGAGATACATCTGTGCCAAAGTTAAGAAAAAAATGCAGAATAAATACCACCGTGCAAAACATTATGAGATAAAGAGTTATGAAAAAAAATCTTACCTGCAACATAGTCACCAAATCCAATGGTAGTTAAAGTGATAACCACAAAGTAAATTGCATCTAATGTGTTCCAGCCTTCTATGTGCTTGAATATAACTGCAGGAAGAGCAACAAACAGCACGCAGCCAAAGAGTATGAATATTATTGTTGAAATGATGCGGATCTTTGTCTGACTCACATTCCATTTCTGGAAAGGGAAGGGGAAAGAGAGGAAACCCATTGTTAATAAAACTGCACCAGTCCACATTATACCCATCACCCCCCAACGTGCACTACATAGCTCTAGAGGACACTGCCTTATAATCCCCAAACAGGAAAACTCAAGCAGGATTTTATTCTGAAAAGGGTTTCCAAACAAACATGACTATCCTAGGAGACATTTGCCAGCAGTAGATGCAGAGCAAGGCTGGACTCTTCACGGGTCAGCAGCGTGTACAGCATTCACTAATACTAACAGCTAATGATGTAAAAGTTTTGAGGGCTGTCTAGATGTTTGAGTGAGACAAGTACTGCATGTACCTGCAGTTTCTCTAATTTTGTACATCCACAAATAACCAATTAAATAAGGTGAATTTTAGCCTTACAGTTCTCTGCAATCAAATAATCAACTAAACAAAATCCTACAAAGCAGAGCTGGAAAAAATGTAAAAAAGCCAAACCTGCCCAATGAGAAAACAAACCCACCTAAGCCACGGCAAATACATTACTGGCTAGGCAACATATGATCATGCTCTTGTCATCTGATAGCTTTCCTAATGCTTAACTTACATCTCAGCTCCTTCTGTTTATCTGTAATATTTATGATCTTATCCAAGACAAATAAAGAAATTTCTAATTTTCTCTTTCCAGCAAACTTTCACAGGTGTTGTCTTTCAGTTACATGTTCTCTGAACCAAATACATTTATTTCATTTTTTTCCCCTTCCTAATTTTTCTTGCAAGCCAGTGGCACCAGCAAATTAGCCCATGTCTCATTAGGTGTTGTACTCAAAAGTAGATATGAAAAAATAGCACAAAATGGAATACAGTGAGCCTTTCTTATGCTTTGCCTATTTCCAGTTTTACCTGTTTTACATGGCAGTATGGCATTAAGCCGTGCTAACCTCTAGAGTCCACAGAACATTTCCATAAAACTGCACCTAGACAGCTGTTTCCTGACATGCAGCTGCATATTTTATTATTCCCTTATATATTATTTTGAATTTGTCCTGCTTGAATTTAATCCTATCTAGTCAGACTGCTTTTCAAAAAATTTAAGATCATTTTGATCCTCCAAGCTTTAGTTGTCTCCCCAGCTTGAGACCATCTGCAGATTTAATGAACCAAATCATTTAGCTGTTGTGTATGTTATTAACATTTTTTCTGAACTGCACTAAAGCTAGAACAGACCCCTGCAAAATTCCATTTTGCATGCCCAACCAATTTGACATTTTCCATCCATCCAATGCATGTCAGTTCAACCTAAAAGAAGGGATTATACAAGAAACCTTCACAGAAATTGACTGAAAATGAAATCATGTTGTTCACAATGGGTGTTTTCTTGTTTTTAAGTTTCAGTGGCAACTGTGTTTACAGTCAGCATGACCAAGGTCGAGCTTTTGAAACCCAAATCAGAGTAACATCTTGTGTTATGGCAACATAAAAATACCTGCTCTGACCCATCAGCATCTCCCAGTTCTTTAGGCAAGCTAATTAACAGAATTAGGGAGTGTTCCAGACTGCATCATCTAGGTCTGTGTTTTCACTCAGATATTGTCAAAAGAGGGGATAATGCTGCTTTTTATGTTAGGGCACTCTTCTTGTAGGGATACGTCCATTATAAAAAAAAAAAAAAGGAAGATCATTATCTCTACGAGCAAATCTCTACGAGCAAAAGAGAGGCACAAATTGATCTCAGAACTTCTATACCTTTAAGGAAAAGAAAATCAGTTATGAAAACCCAGAAACTATAAAATGTTCTTATGGAATGTTCTTGCCTTTTCCTCTTCAGAGAAATCTCAAGGGAAATCTCTTATTATGCCCCAATACCTTCTCTGGACATGAAGTGATGTTTCAAAGCCCAAAATGCATGCCTTTTCTTAAAAAGCTTTCAAGCTTGTGTTTGCCTATTGCATAAGACTACTTAGCATAGACCTGGTTTGCTTTGCATCAAAAACAAAGCCATGTCAGACTCTTTCTATAAAGAAAAGGTGTCCTGTATGCAAGGGTAGGGCTTGATGTGGAAAACCACTCCTAACACTTGGCAGTGCAGATGCTAGCAGCTACAAAGTTGGTTACTAAGCATTCATTGCTTCAAAAATCTCAGTGAATACATTTCTTATCACAATCTAAGTAAAAACCTTTAAGGGTAAGCATCACAGCAAGCTTATGAGTAACAAGGGCAGAGCAAAACCAAGATTCTTTTGGTTTTATTCCAGTTCCCAACCATAATCATGGTAGGAAATGTGTCTTCACCCAATTCTCAGAGGTGTTCATTAACAAGTTCAGACTGTGCCAAGTCCTTCCTACCTTTTCCTGTACATCTGTTTGCCACCCTGTCTTTTGGGCTTTTCATCTCAATTGTGAGATTCAGAACAAGAAGAAAAAACCAACCAAACAAAAACAAAACAAACAAACAAAAACAACAACAACAAAAAAATCGAGGCAGTCAGCATACTCACAACAAAGGTATCTTCTACTTTGGCAATTCCTTTTCCAAAGATTGTTCCTAGTTGATCTCCAACACCAGCCAACAGAAAGCCAAACAGAGGAATTCCCAATAAGGCATAGATGATACAAAATATCTTTCCACCTTGTGTGCGTGGGGAGATGTTTCCAAAGCCTAAATTACAAACGATTTGAGATGTTTAAGATGTTACAACAATACATTATAAGTTTTAAAAAGAACTGCAGGAACAGAACAGTTAAAATCAGGCTAACCAGGTTAACCATATGATACAGCAATCATTGTGAGAAATTAAATGAAAATGTAGGTCATACAATCCTCTCTGAGCTACTCTCTTATCATCTACCCCACGTAGTTAATAGCAGTTGGTTGATCTATGCTTTAGCCTGCCAGTGTCTGTCACTGGGCTTCTAACAGGCTGCAGCACCTGTAAGCAACATACAATTTTCCTTCCCGTGGGCCAAGCTTCAAAGTGAAGCAGTTTAAAAAAAACCGAAACCACCTGGATGAGCAAAACAGGGATTTCTGCCATAAATGGGACTGCCTAGATTCTTCATTAGTAAAGGCTTTGGTTCCTTCAAACAAAGCTTAGAGATACAGTTCATGGTACTGTCCATTTGAAAGTGGAAATCATTTTGTCTTCACAGATCTGTGTAAAAGAGCACCCCAAATTCCTCTGATGGCTCAATTGCTGCTGGTCTACTTAGAACAGAGAAAGTGAATTACAAGGAGCACAGCACCTGTGGAATGCCCTCAAGTACATCTCCCAGGATCAGTATTTAATCATTTGGACAAGGTCACATAGGCAGAACCCCACAGACAAGTTTCATGAGCTTAAGTCCTGGGTTTTAATTCAAGGGTTTTTCTCCTCCAAAGCATCATTCACGTTTTGAGGGAGCAGTAGCAGTAACACCCCAGAATTTCTGATATTCTTTCAATTTTTAGCAGAACAATATGCCCTTCAAAGGAGGCAAGAGGCAAAACTTGCCATTAAAATCTTATCTTTTGAAACTAGAAAAAAGTTTCTTTTAACATTACATTCTTGTTAGAAAAATAGCTTGCAAATAAAAAGCAAAGTGGTTTAGCATGTGAGAAATTTGTCTTAGTGTCTTAAATTTTTCATAGGAAAAACATCATATACACACAAATCCCCAGAAAATCCAATTTTTCAGAAAACAATCCAACAAATTTTATTTTTAAAGTAACTTAATATTTTTTTTTCACAATGTGATGAAATTCCTACAATATAGAGTACTTCTAGTGGATGTCTTAGCTATTCATCAGTATTTGTATTTAAATATTCTGAGCATGATGGTTTAACATACAGCTTTTCTTTATGAAACCTATTATCTTAATTTTTGGTTCTGCTCTCATGTAGAAGCTCTGTTGCTGGAACTAACTTTTCCTTTTAGAATACACAAGACAAAGCTGTCCCTCACTTGGAATGGATTGAAGCTGTGGATGCTCCATCCCTGGAAGTGTTCAAGGCCAGGTTGGATGGGGCTCTGAGCAATGTGGTCTAGTGTAAGGTGTCCCTGCCCATGGCAGAGAAGTAAGAACTGGATCATCTTTAAGATCCCTTCCAACCCAGGCCATTCTATGATTCACTAGAATAAAAATAAATCACACTAGGAATATATTTTCCTCCTAGATAATTCACTCTCAAATAAGTTTTCAGATTGCACTTATGTAAACAGCAAATGCAATATTGACAGGATTCAGCCAGAGAAAAGAAAGCTGATATTAAAATTTTTCCTAAATCTTGACTAATAAACCTTGTCATACAAACAAACAAACACAAACAAACAAACAAACAAAAAAAACCACACAAAAAAAAACACTAAAAAAACCGCCAACCTCTCCCCCAAAAAACCAACAACCACCAACACCAAAAACAACAGCCCACAAAATCACAGGAAATATCAATTACAGGTTGCACTCCTACAATTGTGTAAATGTTCTCTGTAGTGATATATGAAAGAAAGCCTGACTCAGAAAACTAGGAAAAAGTCACAGCAACTTTAGACCAATCTAATATGCTTCTCTAAACCAGAGTCAGGGCTAAAATTATAATTCAGGAAATTTCAGCTCCACTGAGTTCACTCTGTCCCTTCATGTACCAAGAAGACTCAAGTTTTAAAATCAAATTAGCTCATCACCAATGAAAAAGGGACAAACAGATCCAAGCTACTCTGTTTTCATAAACATGGCTGTTTATGCATCAACAGAGTCTTGAATTGTTCCAGGTTATAATTCCTGGGAGGTCTTAACACAATTCAGAATCAGGGGTCTGGATACACCAGATTTAGAAAACTCATGCTAGGGGATTTGACAGTCACTTTTTATTTACTTCTCTACCAAAGCAATGTCCCACAATGGTGACAAAACACCAGCTTAGTGGAGCACATGCCAAGCAGGCAGTTCTGCTTGGCTGGCCCTAAAAAACAAGCAGGCACTCTGTGAGGATCCCAGAGCTCTTACAGTGGCTGTTGCTCTGCAGCAAACTTCTCTTCTGCTGCTAATTGGTATGAGGACACCAAGTTCACATTCAGCTCTGGGTATTCTCCCTAAATCAAACATATGTCTTCCTTGAAAGAGGGATGGAAGTTCACTTTTACACTCAAATTCTTGTTTTTCTTCCTAAAAGCTGTCAAATGCTTTTCTTCCATAGACACAGAGATGGTACTGTGTGATAATTACATGATTAAATCACACATTACTGGAAAAAATAACACCCCACCAGGCAGGAGTTTATTTCTTTCCAGGTGCTCACTGAACATAATACAAACCATAGGTAAGGTACATACTTTAGTGACCTGATCTACCAAGGGGTTTCCATCACACATTAATCACATTTCCTACTGTGTCATGTTTTATAACAGTCTACTGCTGTACACCATAGCCTACTTTGAGAGTTACACAAGTTGTCCTTAAAATCCTACTCTCAGCTTCTCAGTGAAAACCTAATCCATTATTTATACAAGAGGAGAGGAAACGTATTTATATTTCATATGGTTGATGTAATTCCCAAGAGGTTTGTGTCAGAAAAGTATTATTTCTTTCTTTAAATAATTATAATAAAGACAAAAAGGAAGAATTCTGTTGCTAGGTAAAAACCAAGGAAACCTTAATGCTGGACACTGTGCTGGGAGAAGAGAACATGGCCATGGGAGTGCTGCTGCATATCCCTGCGTACCACAGAGCTCCTGCATGTGGAGGGCAGGAACATCTGGCCCCACTGCAGCAGCTCCCTGGCATGTTTTCACTTCTGAGTTCCCCCTCTCACTCAGGAGGCAGCATAAAGTCTGGCTAGGGCTGCCTTGCTCACAGGAAACCTCGGGGAATCAGCCACATGACATCACGGTCTGCTGCCTTTTCCCTGCCTCAGAGCTCTTTGCCTGGATGGGACGGGGACAGGATGTGCATGTTGCAACTGCACAGGCAGCCTCAGAACCCTGCTTATTCTTTGCATTTTCAGTCCTGTGCAGCTCATCCCTTCCCCTGTTTCTGAGGAGGTAGTTCCTAGAACTGGTCCCTTCTCCACTTCAACCAACATACTTGGGTTTCATTGTGAAATTTAACAAGTTGCTTGATTTAACCTTCTAAATTCATTGGAAAGCTTCCCTCCAAGCTTTTAACCAATGCTATCTGCCATGAACAGTACAGAGTACAAAATTTAACTTGCCAAATAGGATCTGTTTCATCCAAAATACTGTCAGTATCCTTTTTAGACTGTCCTTCCCCAATGCAGCCTCCCCACTTCACTTTCCTAAGCAGGAGGATGATTTGCCTCCTAATTTCACCAAATCCCTTTCATGTTCTGCTTAATTCTTAGTGTGCCTTTAATGGACAAAGGACTTGTCTCTGACAAGCAGCTGTGGACAAGAAATACATTTTAGGAGAAGTTTCCAGTAACCCCTGAGTGAATTAAGAATAAAAGCCCATTGTAAGTAGATTATAACTAATTTCTCCACTCAACAAAGCAACATATTCCAGGGTTTCAACTCCAAACTCCTAGGAGTCTCTAAGACTCAAATCAAGTCCAAAGGGAATCTGTATCCCTTTGGTCAGCAATAGAGGCAGAAACAGGGCTATGCAAAATGAAAAGGAAAAAACCAACCAACCAACCACAAAAAAAAAAAAAAAAACAAAAAAAAAAAAAAAAAAAAAAAAAAAAAAAAAAAAAAAAAAAAAAAAAAAAAAAAAAAAAACAAAAAACACCACACACAAAAATGAGATTTTTATAGGATAATTTACTTTCATATAGTCTTTTTTGACATATTTCTGGGAGAATGAAAGCATCTGTAACTTTCCCATGAGAAGCAGATTCGCTGTTAAGCAGATATTAGTAACTTCAATAACTAGGTATTACTGCTTTTGAGCAAAACAATGGTTGAAGTTTTAAATTCTAGTTGAGTCTTCTCCCCCACGATAAGCAATAGATTATATTGCAAATATGGAAAAACTTGCTATAAATTCTCATACAACTGACATGATACTTTTGTTTAGGTGATAAGCATCCTTGTATTCAAACCTTCATAAAAAGGAAGACTGAACACGAATTTATTTTTTTTTCTGTTTTAACTATAGAAAGGGATCCTTTTGCTTTCTAGTTAACCAACATCTTCAGAAAACTCTTGTAGATACACATTATCAAAGTGGAGTTAAAAATACAGAGACTCCAAATAAGCAATTTTTTTTACATAAAATTCCTAGACAAAGCAGGGCATCTACTGAAACTATCTAGCTGCAATTAAGTATTTCTCATGTGGGAGATTATAGGTGCTTTTGAGAATTCTAAGACTAGATTTTACTTGCTAAATTGACTGGAAGAGAGTGCCACCACCTATGACTCATTTATTTCAAGTACCTCAAGTGGGATTGAAAGTCCTGGGGAAGTTCTGAAACATTTTCTTTCTGTACAAGGAAACATAAATTCAAATACAAGTAAATGCTCCATGTTTATGACAAACCACGGATTAAACAAGGCATCATTTGAGAGGTATCAAAAATAAATAAAATGACAATCATCCCAAATTAATGTCATATATTTGAACTGAGGTGTGAGAAGCTACTCTCAGCAGTAGGTTTGGATATGCAGTCCATTGATGGAACAGCTCAGTACTGAGGGATAAATGATTTGGTGAACAGTCAGACACTTAATTACACAGAAGTGGATTACAGAAAGTTGATACTGAGATTTTATAGAATCAGAGGAAAGGCAGAGCTCCTGGCTGCTGACTCCCAGGAGGCTGGAGCCATGGGAAGCAGCTGCCTTGGCCTTGGCCCCAGCCACCAAGCTCTGTGTACCACTGCCAGCAGTGTTGCTGTGGGTTCACTTCCACCTTGACCACCCTGCTCAATTACAAGGATTGCCCTTTTCAAAGGGCACACTTGGGGTTTCATACTCAATGTCAAATTGATTTTAAGAGATCAAAAGATGCTTATTCCAGGCCCTGAGGAGCTATCTGGTAAAATTGAATTTCTGGAACATAAAATGCTTTTTTCCCTTTGGATCACCACTTGGGCTCAGGAGATTAGCATTAAATACATCCCTGCCCAACACTGCCAAAGCAAAGATGTGGACTTCACCAGAGATGAATATGATCTCCCTTTTAGCATAAATAATGGTCTAGACATAATCATTAAACAGAAAGGCAATATTTGTACCATGGGGAAATCCTTGCACATACTGCAGAAATAGCAGAACTTCCATATTTGTGCTCACTGTGTGGGAAAAACCCCACATTTTTACACTGATACCTTTTCCTTTCCTTTCCTTAACTCTTTCCTACACTTGTTCATATGTCCAGTTTGACATGCTTCTATATGCCTGTGTTATATATTTGCATATGCATATTCCATGAGGTTTTATGGCTTTGGATAGTACCAGTATAAGGGCTTTTCCAGTTTTCCAGGTGACCGCCTGCATTACAGGTAACATTGCAAAGTAGCTACAAAATTCCTATTTCCCTTTTTACAGGCAGGTAACTGAAGCACGGAGGGAAGGGAAGTCCAAAACTCTTTATATCATTTACATCCATAACTCACACCAAATCGGTGGCTGAGGACTATGCATTACACTGAACCTTAATTAGTGAAAGTTTGTCCTCTGAAGCCCTCAAAGACCCTCAGGCTTGCTCAAGACAGAGATAGTTGTTGCCAATACTCTGGCCTTCCCTCCTGTCAGGGCCAACACCTGTACATACACATGTATTCCTGAACACAGAGCTAGAGAATCTGGAGGTTGAACAAGTACAAGGATTACTTGAAAATCTAAACCCCAAATGAATTGAATACAAATACTCTTGCTCTGAAAGTGCAACATTTCTGTGCTATGTAACACATGAATCCTTTCACCCAGGCACATACTACGTGTTACAGCCCTCGCTCACAAGCTGTTGCCTGTGGATCCCACCATGAGTATGCAGATAGTGTTCCTCCTTCAAGTTAATTCATCAATTGCATGTACAGAACTTTTAAATTTAAGAAATTCCTGCATGAATCCTCTTTATGGAAGAGCCCTGTGCAATAACAGAGATGAAACTCTATTTTAGACCATGGTCTGCTATGAAACTGAAAATCTTAGCTTTACAGAAGGTTGGCACAATTTCTTCATAGGATTGTTTAGGGTGGGAAAGACCTTTGGAAACTGAGTCCAACCATCAAGCTAACACTGCCAAGCCCACCATTAAACCGTGTCCCTAGCTGCCACTTCTACAAATCATTTATATGCCTTTGATGACTCAACCACCTCACTCACCCACTCCAGCTTCTAGAAGCCAATTCTCACAGTTTTAGTCAGTGATTTGGGAACCATGTTATCACAAATTGCTGCTGTTTATTGAGTGTTTGGTATTCTCTGGGTTCCAAACTACAAGATTCTGATTTTAGCACTAGCCTGTAATTCTGTGTGGCAAAACTGCAAATAGATTATTTAGAGGGTTATGATGTTATGTCTGAAAGAAAAAAAAAGTCATTAAAACCATTGATTTTTAATCTGTCTGAAAAAAAGACATTACCAATACTTCTCTTATAGCTAGGGATAATAACAGGAAAGCCTAGACTGACGTTAATAAAGTGTGCAATATTCAAGAACTGACAAGACAGAGGTTGATCTCCTTTCAGTGGTTTCTTTTCATCTGTGTTCTGTGGGAGCACTAATCGAATCAATAAAACTTCTTGCAAAAGAACAGGCTATAAATATTCATAGAAAGTAAGTTTCCTTCAAGTCAAAGTGCTGTACTGGAGAGGTGAAAGAGTATTCCAAGAAAGGTCTCTGTATGGATATGGCAGTATTCAATAGCTCACATTGAGTTGCTAAGGCAATTTCTAAAGGAACTGGGTAATGATTGCTAAAATACTATTAGAGGCTTAAACATAAACTCAGATGGCTCTGCCTCCCAGCACAGATTCTGCATTTCATTCAGCTGTCACTTTGCCCAGTAAAGAGTATTTACATCTCATCAGTAGTAGAACTTCTGTGCTTTTTTCAATTATTTCCTTTTTGTTGTTGTTATTGCTTGCATTAATTTTACCTCTAATTCTTATTCTAGCAAAGTTGAATCAGCTCCAAAGCCCAAAAACTCCCACGTGCTTATTTCCTCTAAGTGAGATGGCTTCATGGAAGTAAGATGCCAGGCTAACACAGCTAGAAAAAATATGATGCACTTTAAAGTGAAAAGTTTATATTCCACTGTTTCATGAAACTTTTACCAGCCACATATTCTTATCAAGTATAAACACATATCAAATATGGCAAAGCAGCAGTCATTCTACAAAA
>VWYO01000866.1:66093-88958 GCA_013400275.1 Rhadina sibilatrix | reverse complement strand
AAAAAAAAAAAAAAAGTAGGCTCATTTGAATTATATATTTATCTATTTCTAAATAGGCAATGCCTCTTCCAATTCAAGCAAAGAACACAGTGACCTGAAAATAAGTTTATGCAATGCTAGAGAGGGAGTAACTGGTTCTATATACCAAAATTATTTCCCTGCACATCTTTAAAAAGGCTACTGGATATGACTAAGCCACTTGATGCTACCTCCTCTATCCTGAACAATAGTCTCCAGATGCTCATTTTCATATATCAGTAGAACTGGAGGGAACAAAATATATAGCATAACTGTGATGTCTGCAGTGGAGAAATACAGAGGCTGGATTCTGAGGCTGAATAAGAGGCTGGATTTCAGCCTCTTCAGCTGAAAACTCCATGGTGTGCCTCGGCTGCATCGTTCAACCATGTGCTCATAAACCCTTGGTACACACTAATAGAGTCCTAATAAACATCCAGTGCACTGCCAGTCTTCCCTACTGCTTCCCACTGTTAACCATCATTTTGATCAACTGAGAATCTACAAACTACCACACAATTTAGATTAGAAAGTGCAGGTTTCCACATAAAAATATCCCCAAACCCAAAGTTTTCTCTAGTCAGTATCTAATCTTTGAACGTGGCAGCATTTAGCCAACAAAAAATTAATTTCTTACTTGGCATCAATATTCTTGGATGCAAACTTGCCTGTAACAATGGTGCAAGACTAGGAGAAACTTTGTTCTCAAATCAGCTTGAAAGAGAAGGAACTTCAAATCAATTCTTAGGATTGAACTGAAAGCTACACACTTCTCTAAGTGGCTAATGCTTCCCTTTTATGAACAATCATTTTAAATCCTACCACTCTCAAGCTGATTCAAGAACAGATATCACCCTACAAAATTAATGTCATGCATATGAAAAATACAGGGCTTGAAACTGAATGTATGCCTTTGGACTGCCATGTAATAAAATTAAGAATATAAATTATAATACAATTTCTTCCTGTTAAGAGCTCCTTAAAAGTGATGAAAAAAATCACCTATTCAAAAATTTTCCATGTTCTTTGTGACAAAAGGTAAGCCAGACACACTGCTAACTCAATTCCTCTTTTTCAGGGAAGCCACATGAGTGGTGTCCTTCTGCTCCGCTGCATTTCTAAGCTGGTACAAGGGCTACATCTGCTCATTCACCATCTTCAGATGTTACCCCCCCACAACAGTTTCTGGCCTCAGGTACCAGCTATCCCTGTTCTGCTTGTTATCTTCTATAACATGGAGGAGGAATCACATCTTCTATAGAAGTGACATGAGATGTCCCAGCTGAAGAGCTTGAAACCTCAGAAGGTGAAGAGCAGGAAAAAAGGCAGAAAATTCTGTTTCACCTACAGTTACTGAGTTAATTTTCTTTTATTTCTCCCACACTTCTTTCATTACATCCCCTGCAGAGAAGTCTGACAAACTCTTGAACCCCACAGAATTTAGCTCCAATAAACCCTCTCCGACCAAAACTGAGACCAGAATCCAGGGCTCAGCCAGAGACTCTGACCACAGTATGAATCCTCAGCAGTTGCTAAGACAGTATCTTCTAGAAGATGAATATATTTAGTTTTTCTAGCAGAGACTAGACCTGCATAAACTAGATCCTTGCTAGGCCTCCCAAAACTCTTGAAAAATCCCTCAGAGACATTGCATAACACTACACTATTCCCAAAAGAACTGATTACATGCATCCAAGATCACTGCTGCTGTCACCTAAAACCACAAATCAGAAACTTAGGCTTACCTATCAGCCAAGAGCTTTGGAAGGACAAAACTGCAGAGCATGAAGAGCTTTCACCCTCCCACCACTCAGGGAAGTATCAGGGCAAAGAGAAGACCAAAACGTCGCCGCATCAACGCTGCAAGTTACAGGTCAGCATTGGTGCAGCCATTCAGCTGTGAAAACATCTGTCCCATCAGTTCAGACTGGATCTTCAGAAACCAGAGGTTTCAAACCAGTGTCTACTTATATATACACCATCTGAGGGGATCATTTTTACCTTTGCACCCCCGAGACAAATACATTGAATAGACTTTTTACAGCAGCTACCAAGGTGCATCAGGAGCATGTAAACTAACACATAAAACATCATCCAGAACACAATCTTAGGCACAAAATACATACAAGAGAGCTCTGATTTTTCACAGCTGCTCAGCCTCTCTCCCATTTGCATCAATTTGAAGAGAAATTTCTGTATGAACAGAAATTGTTAACATACACTTAATTGTCTGGAGGTGGCAACAGTAAGTGACTACTAAAAGGTAAAGCCATATACTTTTGTAGAGATGCCAACACATACATATATTTAAAAGACCTTGATGCAAACACCTATGTGTAAACATATGTTCATGCCTTTAAATATACATAATTTGTAACATCAAGGAATAAAGAATTTTAATGTACACAGATTGTGTCATACTGTTTTTCCTACAGAGTGTCTGAGCCTTGTTATTGTAGCCAAACACCAGAAGTTTTCATATTCTTACATACAATAAAACATTTTTCTGAAGGTCTTTCACTGTTCTAGTTATTTCAATTCCCCTTAGCTTTGAAGAAGCTGAGGTAAGTTATGGGAACATCTGCATCTGCCCTACAACACAGCTACCCCTCATAGAACAGATAAGAAAGTCTTCAAAAGCTCTCAGAGCAGGAGTACCTTACTAGGTTGGATTTGAAACTTTTCTATATGAAAGGAAAAAGATTGTCAGAGAATACTTTAGCAGCATGACAATAAAATCATGAAAATCTAAAGTATAAACAACAGAAAACTAGAATGGAATAGAATTAAAAAAAAATTAAGAATATATATAGCAAAGAAACCTAGAAGTATTTTCTGTAAAAGCACATTTACTCTGGACCCTGGTGCTATTCCCCAGATCAAAGGGAAAAACTATTTTTTCCAGTGTCTTTGAATTAATTTGTATTAATATTATTACCAAACTGCCTCACTGCAAGAACAAAATGTCATGACTACAGAAAGACTGTATGTCTCTACCACAGATCAAAACAGAAGAGTGAAAAACTCTGGGGTTAGACATCACTGAACTCACGAATACTGAATCGAGATGTACTTCCACACACATGTTGTCTTCTAGCCCCAAAATCATCCCTTTTCCACAGGAGTCATCCAAGGCTGTGACTCACAGAGAACTCCCTCATGCCTCTCAAACCAGGCATACACACAGATGTTTGTAGGCTCAGGACCCAGCATTTTAACTACACCACATGTCACACAGACACTATTTTTAAATTTCCATGGTTGGATATGATTCTATCTGACTCATGTTTAGATTTACTAGCTGCATGTATCAATACTGTCAAATGTTAAATCTGTTTTTCTCTCTGGAATGTTTAGATTATAATTTCTCTAGAAATTTCTTTGTGATTTAGTATTTAGCTATATTTAATTATAGTGCCATATACAATGTATTATGTGACAGATTTATTACTGGGCACTCATCAGTGGACTAGCCCAAAGAGTAGGTGATAAAAGTGATAAAATGAAGCATCTCCAGATGGTGGCCTCTCCCTTTCTCATTCAGATGTAGGCTGCAGCCTTCCCTGGTAAGATGGTTCTGTTAGTTCTGTGATTATTTTTCCAGGTGAGTTCAGAGGGGGGGCACAGATGGAAAAGGAGACAAGGTGGGTGTAGATGAACCAACACAAAAACGATGTTATCAAAGATATCAAAAGATGGGGAGAAAAGGAAAGAGGCCGGAAAAAGCAGCCAGCACAGGATGATGAACACCCACTTGGGCTTCCAGATAACTCAGAGGAACATCCCAGTTTTGTATGTGTATCCTATTTACAATTTCTCCAGAAGCCATATGCCAAAAAAAGAGGCACAGCATCCCCAGGGAGTGAACACACTTTGCACTACTCTATGTCCAGTGGTCTCTTGTCAATGAAGCATTCACCATTCCAGCTGCTTTCTCAGCTTCCCTTGCTATGAAATTTTGCTGTTAGTTAATAAGCAGATCTCTGTGGGAGCTTTCCACGGAAGACTGCAGTTGGAGTTTCCATCATCTCTCTGTGTGACTACTTAGCAACACACTGTTCTAGCAGGCATCTGGCAATCTTTCACGTCTTCCAACAGCTTTCAGTACTTCCTTCCTCTAGCCCATCATTAAACAGGTGCTTTAAGTAGATCACAAAAAACCAGCTTTTGGAAAACCTTGAACTCTCTGAATGAGGGTGAGAATGAAGCAGTTCAATCTTTGCTTCCAGCGCATGAACCATCTTACAACCGCAGGAGTGCAGGGCCAGAGCGGGGCAATGCTATGACCTATTTGTCACTCGTCCGAAACACAGCACAGCACGTGTCCTCAGCAAAGGCATGCTGCTCACTGCTGCAAGCATCTCTGTGGGCAGGGAACATGCCATGCCCGAGACTGACAGGCCACTTCCATAGTGGATAACTTTCTGTATTCATACCCCTGCACATTCACTCAGATGTCTGTCAAACGTAGGGTTTACAGAGCACCACAGTGTAAAGCCTCCCACTCCCACCAACTCATGAGGGGTTGGTTTCTCTAAAAGTCAGATACCAAATTTCTCAATGCTAATGAGAGCTGAATATGGCTCTCATCATACCATCAACATCTACTTGCTAGTTCTAGGGGAATGTCTCTACATTTCTTTGATTCCCACTTCTATTGCCCTCTCAAGGCTGCAGAGCAGAGGACAGGGCTTTGTCAGCCAGGCAGAGCCTGGAAAGGAGATATCTTTAACATGAATCCAAAGTATTACAAATCATGTTCTTGACTGACAATTAATTTTGACTGCTTCATTACTTACCATATCTCCAAATTAATTTATTCTTAATCTGATCTCTTATTTTCAGCAAATTATAGAAAGGATGATTGCTTTTAATTAGTCTCCATGAGTTACCACTCAGAGAAGTATTAGACAATTAATACATAAGGTTGTGGTGCTCTAAATATCAAATATAAAAACATGGTGGGAGAAAAAAATTAGTAGCACAGATGGGTCTTTACACTTCCACTGTCAGTTCTGTACTTGCTATTTTTATGATGATCCAGTAGCATGTCATTATGAAAATCTGATTTTAAAAATTAAGTGAGAACAATACACATTTTAAAATATTTTGTTGTGAGGGTGGAGGCATAAAACTCTCAATACCTGCAAGATGGTTCAAACAATTCATAGGGAGCCCTCTTATTATCAGGATGGTAAAAGAACATAAGTGGAGTAAATGATAGGAAAGCAAACTGTCTTTGAGTAGAACATTGGATACACCATCTGAGGTGTATCCACTGAACAACAGTATTTTCTGTAAATTAGGCCTACCTCAGCCAAAAATCTTATCTGTTCTTCCAGCTGTTTTGAGTAGCTCTAGTAACAGATAGTCCTTTTTTCCTACAAATCATACCTCCTCTGGCAAAATAATCACCTGTTAGTGAATTCTAGTCATCTTACAGCCATTTTTCTCAATCATAATTTGCTATGGTTTTTATCAGTATGTAGTAACACTTGCTCATAAAAGAGCAAATCCCTAAAAATCACATTCTTCTAAACTCTTAATACATCACAGAGTAATAGTGATCTTACCTTACTGCAATCTACCTCTGCATACAACCATTCCCACATTTATGAGCTGCCTTCACTGGACTCATGTGAGAAGCCTTTTAATTTAAAGATAATTTAATTTTTTTTAATTTTTATTTTAAAATTTTAATTTAAAATTAATTTTTTAAATTAGCAATTTCTTTCCTGTCTAGCTCTCCTTTCCAATTGTTTTCATTGTCCTCCATAGGTGTTTTAAACTCTGTAAGTCTCTCTACTGTACAGGATTGAATATTCTCCATATTAAGCTATCATGTAGGTTCATCAAGCTCACTACCACTGGGGCAACTGCCAGGGCTGGTTAACCTGAAGGGTGGCAGAACACGAAGTAAAATACAGAGCACAATCCTTGGTCTCTGCAGCACACTGATGTTCTTTCACACAAAAACCCTTCTGCACCAAGCTCCAGACAAACTGGCAGGGTACATTTGGGCACGAAAGCAATTCAGCTTTCTCACCACAGCAGTGGGGTACTCTATGCAAACATTGCTCTCTCCTAAACAATTCAAAGAAAATGAAGAAAAAGTTGATATCTTACCCTGTAACACCAATGTAAAAATCAGCAGGGACACTAGGATTTTTTTCCTATTTATGCAAGATCTACCAAAACCACTCTGCATCCTCAGAGTTACCTGTGAATCTATGTCTTTAATAAGATACCTAGCAATGAAATCTTTAATTCTTGCATTTCAGCGTCTTCCTTCCCATCTGACACTGTCTTGATCTTAATATTCTACTTGCAGCAATTGCTCAGTTATAGCATGTGTGCATTTCTGATAGCACTGACTCATTCCTTCTCTAATTATTTCTGCAGAACCAAACTGGCTACTGCTCCTTTTACCCCAATCACAGCTAAAGCACAGCTTGAAAATTGCAAGATAAAACCACAGACAAAAGAGTACCAAATAACAACCTCTCCAAGTTTTCACTGACCTAGAGTGGACAAAGGGTCTACAGGTTTAGTTGAACAATCAAATCTATCTTTCATATTTGTCTGTAGATGTGAAAATTCTGAACAATTTCACAACAATGACTAACTAGCAGTCAAAAGTTCAGACAAGAGCATGAAATGCTTGCAAGTACAGATTTGAAAGCTATTTACTAAGTTAAAAAATATACATTAATACAAATTCATCATAAGTCATTACAAATTTATAGAAGTCTCTTTGCACAGATGATCTACAAACAAAATGAGGCATTTTAGGCAAGTGCTAACCTAAATTACATTTTTATGTAGCCTAAGAAAACATCACTTCAGGGCTCAGATGAAGCTCAATAAATCCCATAATGAGACACAAAAATTAAAAATTTCTCAGTCTGGATGATCTATAATGGAGCTGTGAATCAGATAATGGATTCTTGTTCTGCTAAGAACATTTTCTCTGCCCAGCTCTTAACTAGACAGTAGACAGATTTATGGCCAGAGAAGTTCTTTCTCAAGCTGTTTGTTGAGTTACACTTTCCAATTGTACTGTCCAAAGTGTGGAGCAAAGTTTACAGCCCCTAATATCTACCATACCTACCATCCTTCCTTCTAACAGGGAAAAACCAGAGCAAGCCAGATAGAAAAAGTTTCTTGGCCTCCACAAGGCTCACTGCCATGACTCTTAGTGCCCTAACACATGCCAAATTCCAGGAAATGCATTTTCATGCACCCATTTCTCCAAGCAGCAACCGTGGTGGTTCAACAGGCTCAAATGCTGGGCTTTTTGCAAGTAATCTGTGTTTTTCTGGCTGGAGGGAATTCATCAATATGTGGTACAGTAAAAGCGTGAATCGGTATCTGCAGGCCAGTCTGAAGAGATGAAACAGTTTAATCCAACAATGATGCTGGCAGATTTCTAAAAGCATTTGATGATTTCAGCATATTCCAGTCAAGAACTGGAACAGGCCACCCAGGGGAATTACTGTACCTGGAAGTGTTTAAAAAACATGTAAAAGTGGCACTTGAGGACACAGTTTAGTTGGTTAATAGATGAACTACATCTTTTCCAACCTCAACTGTTCTATAATTATATGATTCTATATTTGTGTCCAAATCTAAGACTATATTCAGACTGCCAACAGAACTTTAGAGTGGGTGCCAAAAATGTATAATCAAAGACCTTTTTAAACAATTAAAATTAATAGACTTATTGCCTATAGAGAATGTTACCTACTTAAAAATTGAAATGAGAAGCTCTAATAACACCTGACATTACTTTATCTTATTTAACTAAAAGATTATAGAGTAAGAATAAAAGATTTGCCACTATAGTAGAAAAAAAGTTCCTGTCTTTTTAAGTCAGTTTGTTGTGGAATTTTTAAAACAGTATTCAAATATCACACAAAAATAGATGATGCAAATTAGAAGTAGTACAGATCCTTAATCTGAGAGAACTTTTATGCCTAAATATTCTTTTTGCAGAGCTAGGAGATAAAAACTTAGCAGTTTTAACAGTGTAATACAAGATATCTCTCTAACAGGTCATCAGTTCAGCTGAGCAATACAGACACTTGGGATGCTTGGCTCTGTTGTTACTTTTATGACCCAAAATAATTGCTTCCAAGGGTTTGTTATCAAAATAAACAAGACAGAAAACAGCCCAGCAGCACAGAGACCAGCACAGTGGATGACAAGCACTATGCAAAAAGCCTCAAGCCCCTGCAAGCCAAAGTCATCCATCCATATTTTCCCTAGCACCAGTTTGGTGCCACACTTTCCAAAGAATTCAGCTAAACAAGTCACAACCAATACATGACCCAATAACATGACTTCAGAATCAAAGTCTGTAAAATTCACAGGTGAATGAATAATCCTCACTATAGCTAATTATGGTGGTTGAAAAGCTAAAAAAGACAACTAAAATATTCTGAACTTGGAAAAGTCATTGTAGAAAATAGGACAGAATTTTCTACCTGTGCAGCCTCTTCAGACAGAAGAAGTTTTCACAGGTTGGCAAAATGCTAATATTAAAAGCAGTCTGATCTTTCATCTATATTACCAAAAGGAAAAATCCTTCCTGAACTAAAATAAGCTGCACAACTTATGCCAGTGACAGAGAGGAATTTATTTGTTAGGGCCAGAAGTAGCAAGTGTTGTCAATCTGTTCTGGAGAGGTATTTAAGCACTATTATATGCCTGGAGAAGGGAAGTAAGATTGAAAAATCTATACAGTGACACATGATGACAGCAAGGAAGAAATTATTCAGAAGTCACAGTCGCCGCCCGGCTATCAGAAACAAGGAAGAACTAAACCAACCTACCTAATTCTTTCTTTTGGTTACAGCTTCAGAAATCCTCATGACATTCTAGCAGGTACAAAATACCACCAATGTTTTCAAATTGTACCACCTTTAAACAGATACAGGTTTAAAACTGGATACTAGAACTTAAAACACATAATTTATAAAGAATACCAAATGGTGTGGAATGATAACAGGGCTTGCATTCAAAACATTAAAAGCCACCTCAGCACAGATGGATTTTATAAAGAATTAACATTTTCAAGATTGCAGTTCTTTTTCCTGCTAAATACTTTCCTTACTATCCCTCTAAATATTAGAGTAACACTCTCATACCCATAGTATCTGAATTACTGACTTCAGTTGGACAACTGGTTTTGAGTAAGGATCCCTGCAGGTAAGGTATACTAACTGAAAACATGATCAAATTTCAGTCCAGGGAGACTTGAATTTACGCAGTTTGTGTTGTTGCTATGAAGCAACCACAGCAAAGATGCTCAAATGAAGTAGTGTCTTGCCTTTAATTACCCTTGGCTCTCTCCATACCCTGGTTACTGGCCCAGCAAAACCCATCAGAGTCCCAGACAAGTGCAGAAAAGGGAGGAAATCACATCTCCACTGAAGCCATGAGGACAAATCTACAGATTTGTTCCCACAGAACCAAAAATTGAAGTACTTAAGATACTGATTTCTTCCAAAAATCAAACAGTATTTCTAATTGATTTTTAAAAAATCCCAACCAAACAAATTAAAAAAAAAAAATCAGAAACTGTCTCACCTAGAAGAGGAAGATTTTTTATGAAGTAAATTAGCTTGAAGGAAAAAGATGTTGTTCTCCTCGATCTTGCTGTGCCAGCTCAGACTAAAGTTTTAACCACTATTACTCAATATAAGAGCACCTTGAGCAAGAGAGCAACTCATCATATGTTTTACAGGCTAATGGCTGTACTACCACACAATTTATTTGCTTTTAGCTGGTATGTAGTAGACAACTATGCTCCCTTTAGCTTACATTGCATTTTTTCACACCTGGGAAAGTATTTATTCATTGGTGAAATTCAGCATGACCAGAAGGTTGGTAATGCACATATAGGACTTTCCTACACCATCACCTAAATTATACACCCCCCTAGTCTCCCTTACTACCTATCTTACTCTTAATTTGCAATTAATGTGTGTCTGCTGTAACTGTCTGCTTCTGCCAAGTGAAAAATTGAAGTCATCAGACTGTAATGTTGTACTGAACAATTATATTTGCACTAGCAGTTCAAATTAGTATTCATCAGTTTTTATCCTCTTGATTTTGTACATATATCTGCATATGCAATGCTTGTTGTTGTAAAAATAAACTTGTACTCTTGAAAAATATGAACTTTTAGCACACACTGAGATACAAACTACAACTTTGCTTGCAGTCATACCAACTCATACAGCTCTTGCAAAAGGATGACACCAGAGGGTGAGATTCTCCAAAGCACAAGAGGATACAATACAGACAAAAAATCACTGAAAAAAGTTAATGGATTTTGTTAATTTCCCCTTTGCCTGTAATTCTACCCATCTTCCCTTCTGGTTTCCAGGTTTTCTTTTTAATGGAACGAAGCTGCTGGCAGTAATGAGGAATCTATAAAATACAGAGAGCTCTCCTTGTATAAAAAGGAAACACTTTCATAAAATGCTAATGGATATTCCCATTTGCTGTAGGGATACTTGAATGATATTTTACTTCATAATGCTGTTGGCACAAGGCAGCAAGTTTTGTACTAGTGGCAGTTCACTTCAAGATATCTTTAAGGTTTTTTATGCTATCAGTACTACATCCTTTCTATATTATTTGGGGGAAAAAATAAAAGGTTATCTTTCTGATATCACTGAACTAGAATAAACTGGTAATCCTGGCTGGCAGTTGGGAATGGTACAGCCAAGTTTGCATGAAAACATTTGGGTGAATATGGGGTAAAGAGTCTACCTAGGCCAAGTTTGCATAGAAACATTTGGGTGAATGTGGGGTAAAGGGCCCACCTAGGCCAGCTGACCCCTTTCTTCAGCAGATCTTAGCTGCAGTTCAGCACACCACTGGAATATGGAGGCATAGTTATGCCCCATGAGCACTAGTGCCTGCCCTGCTCCAACCAGCCAGAATGCCAAGGGACGTTCCTGGCACTTGGGAACTGTACAGAAGATGTGTTCATCAACCAAAGCCTCACTACAACACAAGCAACCTTCTTCAGATCTTAATTCCCAGGGAGATAACCCACCTCAGCCTACACTCAGATTAACACCATAGGCAAACAGAGTGTGATTTATATTAGGCAGCTGCTTACTTGGTATGAAAACCACATGCTATGCAGCCAGATCTGCAAAAACTGCCCAACATCCAGAACTCATACTAGAAATACCTAAAAAGTGCTTACTTTCTATGGTGATCAATAGGCAGAAATTCCAGCTGATAGCAAGTCTTGCTTTTAAAAGGGGCTCTATGCCCCCATGCTACTCTTATATCATGAATCCCCACTCAAAAAAACAAAAACAAACAAACAAATTTATGATGGATTGCAGCTGCCCTTCCCTCTTTAAAAGCTGCTTCTGTTTAGCAGCTCAAACAAACAAACTGGAAACAGCTGGGAATAAAGCAGCACATGAAGTTAAACAGCTTAACATGGTCAAAAACAGAGCATCCTGAGGGGATGCACACTGTGAACAGGTGCTTTTATTTTGACCTCTAAACCTTACCCACTCAGTGACCCTGATGTAGAAGCAAAGTGCAAAGCATTCACTTCTTTCAGTATTTTCCAAAATCTCATGCCTCTGCTGATAGGATTTGAGGTTCTCATGGTTGGTTACACCACTCCTTATCCAATTACAAAAATAAACAAAAAAGGAGCAGGAAATAATTCCATTCATCCTAGCATTCTGCACACAGTGTAACCCTACTTGGCAATTCTTCCTAGCACCCTTTCCTTTATTGATAGCAACAAGATTTTGTAACCTGGGAATGGAAATGGACAGGATTAGGAGGCCCAGAAACCCTTTTCTGATCAGTCAGTGATGAGAAATCTGAATAAAGAAAACAAAATTCCATTTCATTAGCACACTGGCATTAACAGAGAAAGCTGTGAAAACTTCACTGCTCATTTTCAGTGTAAATTGAGGACTCTCACAACTGACAAATTGACATTTTCACTCCACAGCACAACTTGAAGTTCCAAGCAGAACTGCTTTACGCACAGTCTGTTGTTTAGGAAATTACCAAAGGTAATGGAGTGATGGAAAGCTGTAAACCTGGCAATTTATTTTAACACAACTATTTTCAGGTTTTGAGAAAAAAAAATATAAAAGCTGAAAAAATGCAAGTACATCAAACTGCAAAAATGGTACATCTTCCTTCTTGCTTTGCAAGATCCAGCAATAAATAGAGATCACACTGAAACAAAATTGTCAATGCTGCCTAGCAGGAAGCTTATCAAAGACATTTAAAAGGCTTTTTTATGAAAAACCAATTTTAATGAAGTCACATCAGTGTAGAGGAACATTTCAGGTGGTCAGGAAAAATATTCTAGAACATAGTCAGAAATTCAGTGTTACAATCAAAGTAAGTGCTCTGAATCTAAATTCTAAAATAATAAAAATGTGTAAAAAGAAAGATCAGGGCAAAAAAGATATGAAATGTCACTGATGCCACCACCTTCCCTAAAGAGACCACATCCCTTCATACCATCCATTGCCAAGTTTCTTATCCAGAATTCAGAATTTACCAGATTAAAAAAACTCCCTGGTACATTCATACAACTAAGAGGCTACATCACCCTAACCTGTTCTAATATAGCTGATGACTTAAAGTACCAATATCACCAGAAATATCAGACCCTGAATAGGGCCCACAGAATATGCAAGTGTTTGCAATTTACCATATGTCTGCGCATCAGATTCCTGTGTATCAAATCAGAGCCAGCAGAAAAAAAAAAATCACTTCTCTGTATAATTAAAGCTGTGTATCATCCCACAAACTTGCACTCTTTCAATTTCAGAGCTACCCTTGGTGTTCTTAAATATTTTCTTAGCCTCAATCTTTTTGGTCAGTGAGGCTCAATTTGTTTTCTGTGATTTGTTCATTCAATTTAATTCAATTTTTTTCTGATATACAAGCCCTCAATGTCTCTAACTTAGCTCTTCATCTAATATAATTTCCTTTCAGCTCTTCACCATTGTCCTTCCTCAACCACTGTCCTGGGTTCCCTAGCTCCCAGCAGCTTTATCCTAATTATTGCTCCTGTATCTTGTACAGTCCAAGTATTATTTCTTCGGCATTCAAGTCAGATAAGCCCTCTTTCCCACTGCCTGAGCAAATGCAGGAGAAAATTGAGGGCATAGTGGTAATACACTTTCAACTCACTCTTCCTGGGAGAAATAATTACAGAGGAAATCTTGTTTAGTCGCTACTGCCCTGGGAGAGAGTATGCTCAGTTCAGATGAAATATTTGGAGAAATGTGCTGCCAAATCCTAACAGGCCTCTCTAGGGCACAATTGAAGCACTATTTGTCAACAGCAAATAACTGGGTCAAATCCAGACACTTCTTCAAAAGTGCAACAAAAGAGGCAAAGGAAATAAATTAGAATGGAGCAAATAGAGACTAAAAACTTAATTTAGTTCCAACAGCTATTAAGGACAGTATCACAGGGATGTGAAGGTAAGCACAACACTAACCTGGAGGAGAGACTGAGCTCTGAAGAGATCTCAGGGGGATTTTTTTAAAACTAAAAATTCTTTCTGTTGACATCTTATCAGATGAGATATACATGTTTAACACACTTTGAGAGTCAATGTGACTCTCAGGAGAGCAGCAGGAGTTTTCAATGGAGTCCTCTGCAGAGCAAGAGATGGAAGGAGCATTTCCACTTCATTCCCCAGTGACCCCTGTAGCACATCTCTTACTACCACGTTTTCACAGACCATAAATTTTAACCACTTTTTTGTTCTGCATTGCTCTGCAGCTGGTCTAATCAGATGCTTATACTCAGCCTTGCCACACAGCTACTCCTGCAAGAAGCTATATGATGTTGAGGCAGGGGCAGCCAGGCTGTCAGTAGAGGCTGGGATCCTCAGTCTTGCCTTGATGAAGATTATTTCTAATAGAGGAGCCCTGAAAGAAACAGGTCCTATATTCCATATATTCTATATGTCCACCAAGAGTTAAGTTCATTTAAGTAATAGAAACAAATGCAGATTTAATTAATGACATGATGGAGAAAACTCACATATCAGAAAATTTTTCTGATCAGAATGTATTTTATGGGTTTTTTTTTTTCATTTCAGGAGTTTTTCTCCAGTCGCCTCCTCAATCACCTCAGCATTTGCACTTCACTTTCTTTTGCTTGCCTCTTCTCTCTTCTCTTGGAAATAGATAAACAGAAATCCAAGTATTTACACTCTGATAAGCTTCAATTTTTTAAAATGAAAATTTTATGCTCATCCTCAAAATCCTTGATTCTTCTTCGATGGCGCAAACAAATAAAAAAAGTAACATGTTCTAACTTTCTTACTAAGTTTCTTACTTAGTTTCTTACTAAGTTTCTTACTTTTCTGAACTAGGAGAAAAAATTTTTCAATGTCATTTGCACATTTTTGGGTTTGTGATTATCTGATATAATAGGTAACACATCTCATTATGAACAATATTTGTCTTTTTGTAACGTCAAAAGAGTTTTGTGTATTTTAGTTGTCAGCACATTATTCTGTTACCTTGTATTTCAAAAATGCAGTGGAATGGTGCCAGAAGGGACAGTTTTAGCAGCAGGATTTTATTATTGTTTCAAATCAACAAGCAATGTAATAAGACTTTCTAAAATACCCTGCCTTCACAAGCAAATCTTGTGTCCAGCCAGTGGGAAAATGACAGAAGGAATGATTCCTTACAGTGAAATTACATTTGAAGCTACATAAATAATTGCAGCTTTAAAAATGACAAATCAGATAGAAATTTCTAGTCAAAAACATAAATTTATTTTTCAGGATCTTAACAGTTTGCCATTCACATCTGTTCCCTAAAGTGTAAATATTTACAATTTTTTTTCTTATTCCTTTGCATACTTTAATAATAGTTGCCATGCTTTTGGACCCCAAACCCCATTTTCCCACACCTAGCTACATGAACCTAAATTTTAGACTTTAGTCATGAATGAACTTCTCAAGAGGTTCAGTTTTCAGTGAACACGAGATGTTGGGTTCCAAAATCAAGGTGGCAACAAAAGTGGAAAAGGACAAAAAAGAAATGTTGTATTCTTCCTTTCTGGACTTGTTGGACCCAGTTTTAGCAACTGCTGGATTTGGGCATCACTGGGGCTGCAATGTATCCTTGATGGCTGTGGCATTAAAGCAGCTCTGTTTGAAAGGATGCACTCTGGCAAACCACAGCTCCCAGCGAGGTTGCTGGCACTGCCACCGTGCTCTCAACTGCCATCCAAGACACTCCATCTTCCAGGAGGCTGAATAAACACTCTTCCCATATGTCTACCTTACAGTGCTTGAAAAAAAATCTTTACAGACTAGCTGGAATAAGAGTGGAAATAATGCAGCTCTTTTGGATGAGGATCCACAGCAGGCTAGTAGAGGTTCTTGCAATGCAGTTTCTTGTGTTACAGAGGACGCTGCATTTTTTATGTGCTGTGACACCAGACATTTGGGAAAACAACTTGCTGAGCCTTGGCATGTCTTCTATGTTTTTTCATTTTTCTAAGCACAGGTCTCAAGCTGCAAAAGGACAGGTCTGCTTTTCTACCCTGCTGCCAATATACAAATTTGGGAGAAATTGGGGTGTGTAANGGACAGGTCTGCTTTTCTACCCTGTTGCCAATATACAACTTCCACCAGGCCTAAAACACAAATTTGGGAGAAATTGGTGTGTGTACAGGTTGTGTCTGTATGCCCATTTCTGAGTTCAGTTACCTATTGAAGGAAATGATCTAGTGCCAGCAACGAGCTCTCAGAATAAAAAGAGGAGACATAAAGGTTATTTCCCCTCCTCCTCACCACTGTCTCCAGGTTTATGATTAAGTTATGATTTTTCTTGCTTTTCTCCTCAAACCTCTTTTTTCTTTTCTTTGGTCGTGTGAGCAGGACTGACTGGATAATGACATTTTCAGGTAGACAAAAAGAGGTTCTTTTGTACTTTGCAGCATGCACAGTATCCCAGGGAACAATGCAACAATATTTTTCATAGATAATTTCATATTCCTATTTCCCTCTGCTACCCTTTTCCCTCTAAGAGACTGTCTGAAACCATTCCATATGCACAGACTAATAATCAAGCAATTTCACGTCTTTGTTGAGATGAGGTATATTTGTTCTGGAAACATATTCACAAGCAAGAACACCTAACTAAGCCAGTCAAATCTATAACCCTTCCTGAAACAAGTTCTGTGCTGCAGCACAGTAGTAAATGCAAAGCTAAAACCGAGGACCTGTTCTAAAGAAAGCCTTGTGAAACTGATTATGGCTCTCAACTAAATCCACTTTTTAGAAAAGATCTAGTAGCAGCATCACATCATATTGTATTCAAAGTGGTTTTGCTAATTTTATATTATGCACTGTAACATTTATTGAGTTGCATGAAGCATTATAACAGACTTCAAAAAATGTTACATAAATACTAAGCCACATTTTCTGAAGTGTTGCCTCTGTTTTTGTGAGCTGGCTTTGGAACTCTATGGACATAATGGCACCACCAGAGTGCCTTTCAGAAACCTAGAGGAGATCCAGAAGATGGTTCTAGTCTGCTGCCAGCAGCCACCAAAACAGACAGTCAATATTTTTCATGTCAATGTTCTATACTACTGGGATACAACAAGAACAGTAGCTGCAAAACAATAATTTATTGCTTAGGCAGATGCTGAAGGCTTTACTTATTATCCTCTCTCCCCAGAAACCAAATATTTGTGGGATGCAAGTGCTACTGCCAATAAAGAAAGGTTTTGCTTTCATTAAAGGCAGGTTTGAGAAATTCTATTCATAGACTACTGGTTCCATCTGAATGTCTTAGATTCTTAGATATCACCAGGAAGAGTGTGGGCTAAGTGATATGGTAAAATTATAGTAATAAGTGGTTTGGAAAGCTACAGAATCTGCTGCAACACTGGGAAGCTATCATTGTCTCTAAATAGTAGCAATCTCTTTTTGCACCTGTGAGTAGCTCTTAAGGTATGCAGACTAAAGGACATAATATTTACAAATTTTATTCTTGTTTATCAAAAATTATTTCTGTAAAGTTGTTCTATGAATTTATAAGGTCCTGTCTTTGTCCACAGAGAATATCTGTAACTTTTGTCTGAAACCTATGGCAGCTCTCTGAAGATGCTCATAAACCACATTTTGACTCTCTTGAGAAACTGAGTTACTATTACATATGCCCTCTAACTGGAAGAAATGCCTTCATTTTCCAAAAGTTACTCATATATGAAAAGGTTCTGTTCTGAACACAAAACCTCTACTGGCACATAATAACACAAAGATTAAGGGAAAGCACACCCAGCTGTTCTGCTCACCACCATTTTCCCAAGTAATTCACTTTTCACCACAGCACCACCTTCTGTCACACCACCAGCCCTGTGAACCATGGGAGAGGTGGTTCACAGCATTAAGACAATGCCAACCACACTGCAGCCTCCATGTAAACTTGCTTTCCTTGGATCCCCACGTAAACTTGCTTTCCTTAGATCCTGAGAAAAGCTCAAAATTGCAGCTGGCTGGGAGTTTCCCATCAGAAAGGGTCCATGATGAAAGAAACCCAGTCACTCCAAAGCCAAAATATTTAATTGAAATCTTTTTTCACCCTTTTTTTTTTCAGGCTGCTGTCACAAAACCTGAAACAAATATTTACTGTTGCCTAGTTTGACCTGCTTCTGACAACTCTGATTTGCAGAAATGACGTGAAATAATAACTTTCAAATGCATTTCCTATTGGGTTATCTTGCCTCTTGGGAACAGTGGATCAGAGGCCTGGATGCCTTTGCAGATCCCTGCTCTCTTCTAAGCTGGGCTCACATATGGCTTGGTAGAATCAGGTCAGTAAATTAAATCAGAAAACACTTTGATTTAGAAAAGTCTTAATTTTGCTTGGAAGAAAGATGGTGAGACAAAATGTTCCACTGCTTTAAAATAATTTTTGAACTTTTAATTCCTTGAACACTTTTCATATGTTAACTTTTATCCTTGTAGGAAGTGAAACAACTATTATGCACTTCCTATAGCACCATGGATGTTTACAACATGAAGTTTTAGTGCTGTCCAAAGAGGATAACATAAGACTCTTCACAAAACTATCCTTTCAAAGTTCTTGCTTTTTTGGTCATAACATTTAATTTTAATTATATTTTTCAATACTTGAGGGTTTTTATTGTCATGAGGAGGTATTACTATAAAATCAGTACATTTGCTACAAATCAAGGAGGTAAGAATCTCCCTATTTTCACTAAACCTGTCTTTCTGTTACTCTAGCTGTGGAAATATATCACATAGGTATAATATTTATACATATACATGTAGACATGTTTATACTCAAACACACAAAAAATATAGTATTTGTGCACTTCTAAATAAAGAAAAAAGATCCAGACAACACTTGAAACGAACATCCTCTTCCACCATAATGTAAATATTATGTAGAGGTAATTATTAAAGATGCTACAATTCCTTATACATTACTCTCAATTTTTTTCTCATGATTTCATCTTCAAATTTCCATCTATCTTTGTGAATGTTCTTTTGTGTGCTATGAGCTACACTAAATCTTTTAACTCCATACCCTGTGTACAATATTGTAGTCAAAGGGAAGAAACGGAAATACCAAACACTGTTTCTTTTTACACCTGCTCAGAGGCACAGTGACTGTTTCAGAATTTAGATAAAATAACAGTGTCGAATAGGAGAACACAGGCTTTAAATTCCATACATCTCAGTCATGGTTTAATGCACATGTGCTTTAAGTCATGCCCTATTTAACACTTGTGACTGTACAGTTGACCAAATTCTCCCCAGAAAATATTTCCACAACCTCTTCCAGTCACCTGAGAGAAATGTACAGCAACATCTTTTTTTCTACAGAAAAATAGCTCAGCTGAGTGTCCTTTACAGACAGCTATTATTTCTGCCCCTGCAGCTAGAAAATAACTCTCTACTTAAAACAGAAGATTTTGAAGATGTACCATTAACAAATATATGCACACACTGGAAATCAAAAGATTTTCAGCTCATTGACTATAAAAAGAAAATAAGCTGTGTCCTACCTATGGTGGTAATAACAGTGCCAGCAAAGAAGAAGGAACTTCCCAAGTCCCAGTGACTGATCTGAGCAGATGTGTTTCCTAAAGGTATGATTCCTGCATTTATTGCTGCCACTACTTGCTGCAAGTTTAAAAAGATTTTGTCAATATTCATGAAACAATTGTATTCATATACATTGCACAATAAATTGATTAAATCACTTATTTGATCCAAGCACTAAATCTGGAAAAGATCTGTGTTGCTTTGCTCGAGCTTTATCACTCAGTCAGGCTACAATTTATTCTTCAGCAACCCCTCCAGGCAGTTCAGAAGAGCTGTAAAGTCCAGACCGTTGGAGAGAATGCAAAATCCACCATATCTGTGATATTACTACCTTGGTTAGAAGGCAAACACAATTATTTTTACTGCTGCAACTATTTGGTTAAGAAAAACATACACTAGACAAAATTGATAATGAGAGTTTCCCACAGTGTTCCTGTGTTGTGTTAGGCAAGAAAATGGTCTTCTTAAAAACAGTCATTTTAAAACACCCAGAAAAAATGCCCATGCACTGTGCTGTATCAAATTCATTCCAAATAAAGAAAACAATTTTATATAACAAACAATTCAATAATTAAAGCAATTACATATAAAATTATAAAACTTTCACTATAGCAACAAAAAATTCAGTCAAATACCAAACATGTACCTCTATACAACTATATACTTCAGAAATGTTGTTCTTGAAAAATTCAGTTCCAGTAAATAAAATCAACAAGCTTGCCACTAGTGACAGTTTCATAGTCTCAAGAAAAAGGAAACTTTTCCTTTTTTAGCGGTGTCAAATACTGTAAATTCTTATTACAAACCATATTCCTGTTTTGTTATAACACAATTGCAGATATATAGCGTATTTGAGTTAAAGGAAAAGTATTTTTAAACTTGAGATAAATACTTTGAAGTATATAAGTTTTCATTTCATTCTGAAACTTTAAAACAGGGTTTATTTCTAATCATGACACTTATAATAATTGGTGTCCAACAAAAGAAAAACAGAGGAAGAAACACCACAAAGTGAAAACGAGCATTTTAACTAACTAGTAGTTCCTGCTTGGCAAGATGTACAACAATAATTAGGTACATAAATATAGTCCGTGATAGGACAGACCAAAACCATCTTGCATTTGGGCAGTCTGTTGCAGAGGAACAGTGTTGTACAGTAGAAATAATTTTTTCAGTCCCAAAATACATTGATAATTTGGAAATTAAAACATTTCTGTTACTAAACAGTGCCTGCAGCAGTCATTTGATCTGGGCAGAAATTATGAAGTAAAAACGCAGGATTAACTAGGACATCTATATTTTTTATTATGGGACTTAAACACAACATTAAATCCAGCTTAAATCCAGCTTTTCTAGTTTGCCATTTTCAAAGCTCAGATGCACAAAGTAACCATTTTGAAATCCACTGCCTCACCTCTGCAGCCACAGGGATCTTGCTGCCAAACCTAAACCATTTCCACCATCCGGGGTTGTCAACAGAAAGCCAGCTGGGGTATCTTTACACAAACTTAACTGCTTTCATTTTAACTTTTTTTTTTTTAACAGAAAAGAAATCAAAGAAGTGGAATTTTCAATCCTACTGAGGAACGAGAAAGGATGGAGAAAGTGAGAGGGAAGAGAGTTTAATTTTCCTTTGTGTTGGAAGGATAAATCTTCCACATTTGTACATGATGTACAACTTGGCAGGAGCAAACACAGCAGCACTGACATGACAGGTGTTTCCATCAGTGTAGGAAGGGACACACCAGACTAAGAGGCATGTGAAAACCATCCGTTGAATTGATTTTATAATTTACACAACACAGACGTTCCTTTGATTGACAAGGAAGTGCAAATCAGTGTGCTGCATTATACAGAGCCCACTGAGTACAGCCTGAGTGCTGTTACATTTCAGGGGACTGAGCACTGCTATCACAAATCCTGGTACCTGCACATGGGAACACGCTCTCCAGTGAGGACATTATATCTCATCCAGTGAGGACATTATATCTCAGCCAGTGAGCACTGGATCAATGAATGTTATTTTTTGAACCATTCTTGTTTCATTACAGTTTCTTGTACTGGATGAAGGCGCTACCCAGAGCAATGCACCTGTTTAGACAGTCTAGCCAGACCAAGTTTTATACAAATCCAGATGTAAAATGCTTTCAGGGCTCTCATCACCACTGCAGGTTTTTGAAGCCAGATGCACCTCAAGGCCTTTTGTAAGAAAGGTGTTCCAATCTAAACTGCTCAACAAACCACTAGAGTTATGCATTTCCTGGCTTCATCTACCATACCTACATTTTTCCTGGGGAAAAAACCCACAACTTAACCCAAAACTGCCCAAAGCACAACAGATGGTTACAAAAGACAATTAGCCGCTATTATTTATGTCTCTGATTTTATCCAACTGCTAATCAGGAGAATAATCAGGGCTGCTTTCAGAGATGCTTCCTTTTCGTACAGCCTCCTAAGTTCTGACTGCACACACTTTAGGGACTTTCTGAGTAGGAGGCTGCATCTGCGCCGTGGTGTTCCGATTGGCTTGGGTGAATTGCTTTGCCATTAGTTTATCTAACTCCTTTTGGAGCTCACTCGTCTTTTGTGAGCCAAGTCATTCTGTGGCAGTAAAATCTGCAAATTACTTGTGGATCATTTAAAATGTATTTGCCTTTTGAGAGTTTGCATGTGCTTCGAAGTAATTTTTTAAGTTCTTACGTTATGAGGAACACTTGAAGAGCAATTTATGATTTGTCTCCTTCATGAAATTGATGATCTTACAGACCACTCAACTTCCTCTTTCTTTTCAAATGGAATGCTCTTTCTTATATAAATAAGAAATATATTGAAATATATAAATAATATACTGAATATATAAATAATACATTCACATATTAGAACAAATCTGTTGTATATCACATATAAGTGGTTTTTTAAATAAGTTTTTTTATTGCCAGTATTTCTCGTTGACTTTCTTTGCACGTTTACTGATTCACTTTTGCAAATTTATTGATTGTTTTAGGCATAGTTTTAGTCATAAAGGACCAGATGATGCCTGCATCATCATTGGGCTGTTGTTTCCAAACACACAATGTTATGCTTTCTCCTAGGCTGTGATCGTGTTTGGGAGAAGTCAGACTAGATACCAGCAAAGCTGCTGCATTTTATTTTTTCAGAGTCATCTGTAAGAGTCCTCCTGACTAACAAGGGTGACAAAGGTGGGTAAGGTTACTGGTTTACTGAGGTCAACACTACTGTATCATAAAGACTTTGAATGTTGCCTGAAGACTTTTAAGGACTGCATTTTCAGCTCTTTGGATCAGAAGATGATTTTCCGTCTTAGTCTGGTCAGCAATCATAAGAAGATCCTCATCTAAGACTATTCCCAAGAAAAGTTTAAGAAGAAAATAATGTATTGCATAACTCCTAACACATACCTTTCAGGGCAATAATTTCAGGGTAGCATCTTCCTGACTTATATTCACCACCCACACTTGCCTGGGGGGGTTGGATATTAACACTCCTCTAACCCAGAATAAAAACCCAGACATCACTAACTTCTGTAAGTTCTCAGCCTTAGTCTTCAAGGAACAGGCTTATTATTCACTATCAGAGCTGTCACATTCAGTTCTCTGCCACCCTAACTCTTGGTCTTTCAGCCTCTTTTTTGGCTGATGCCTTACTACTACAGCAAAGTTCATTTGTCATGAGTTTGACATCCTTCCTTCCTTCC
>VWYO01000866.1:227-51521 GCA_013400275.1 Rhadina sibilatrix | reverse complement strand
TTTTTTTTTTTTTTTTGAATTTACACCACACATTGTTTGAATACAGTGTGTGACCATTTTGTCCTCAAATTTGGAACTGACATTCGACCAGCTTGACACATCAGGCCTGAGCTTTGCTAAACAAACACACTTAAATGCAGCGCTGACAAAATTTCCACTAACCAACAGAGACAAAATTAAGTAATAAAAGGGGCTAAAACACAGAGCTCCAGCCTTGCAAGCAAATGTATTTGCTGCTGTGCCAAGGAGATTTATCTGAAAAACTGGAAAAAAATTTCTAAGATGAAGTATAAGCAGGTTTGTGTATTTCACACTAACATGAGAAAAACTCACAAAGTACAGGACTGTCAAATGCTGTTTAAAAATGTATTGGCATGAGTTTGGGATGACCACAATACTCACACAGACGGTGGCTGCTGGAAGCTGCTCAGCTCTTTGAAATGTTAAAAGTATGCTCAGCCAAGAGAGACAGGCATACAGCATGCAGAGGAAGTCAAAGTTGCATGATAAACGTAGCAATCCCATATTCATGGAAATAACAGCTGCAGATGATCTAAATGTAGCTGTGATAGGACAGGAGGTCATTTGCAAGGAAATAGTTATTCCAGAGAACTATTACCCTATAAAGACCAATTTAAAAGTCTCAAGTAAAAAGTACTCTTACCTGTCACTAACACTTTCTTTTCCTCTTCCTAATTCAGGAGCCATCCCCTCCCTGAGAGGTCATGAAGAACACTCACTTTGTGCCCAGAGCAAGAAGCTTCTGCTAAGCCCCCACCTCTCTGGGCAGTAAATGCTCTTCTCCTTTAACCAGCTGTGTAATGGGAGGCACCACAGATTCCAGCCTTCTTCAATCTTATTTAGTTGCCAGGAATTTCTACATTCCCAAGGGACCGTTATGACAAGGGTTCCAGTGAGGGCATTGGCCTCGCTGACCTCAACAGCAGCTTGTTCATGTGGGCACCTGTTTAATTGGCCACAGGGGACCTGTGCCTTTGATCAAACAGTGGATTGCTATAGGCTTTGGGACCTGCTGAACACAGCATGCCCTCTTCCTCATCACATGATAGCAGGAAACCTCTTCCTCTCCTCAGAATTTGGCCAAACTGTACACCCAGTTAAAGTCAAGGATAACCCTCTGCTACTGCTAAATTTTATTACCAGAAAGCTTTGCAGAAACACTACTGGACTTCCATAGTAAGTTAGTTTTAAAGTTCATTTTACTTATTTAGCAGGACTTATAAATTACTTGTCTCTTGATTTCTTTGGAGGCATTAAAAGATCTCTGTCAGTTCTTTATGGATAATTATGACATTGAGGCCATGCCATGTCGCTGTATTTCACCACTAAACCATTAGTTGTACTGTGCTATGGGAATTTAAACTGAGTGAGGGACTAATGGCACACAGCCTGCTTCTCTTTGGAGTGAGCAAGAAGGCAGATCATGTTCTTCACAGCCAGCAAGGATGCCAGGCTGCTCCAAGTGACTGTGCTGAAAACACAAACTCCCAGCACCGAGGAGAAGGCAATAGGCAGGAGACACTTGCAGTTGAGTGATTCTCAGCCCTCCTCTGCCTCTGAAAATGGTAAAGCCCTAAAACAGACCCATTGAAAAATATGTGATCTCTGCTAATTCACATTTTGAAATGAGTTAAGCATACACAGGGCAACTAGACTATGTGCTGCAGAATCACAGAATGTTAAGGGTTGGCAGCGACCCTAAAGACCATCTGGTCCCAACCCACCTGCCATGAGCAGGGACACCTCCTACGAGATGAGGTTGCTCAAAGCTGTATCCAACCTGGCCTTGAACAGCTCCAGGGTTTGGACATCCACAACCTCTCTGGGCCACCTGTTCCTGTGCCTCACCACCCCCACAGAAAAGAATTTCTTCCTAATATGTAAATTAAACTTCCCTTCTTTCTAGGTTATACCCATTCCTTCTTGTCCTACCACTACAGTTCCTGGCAAATAGTCCCTCTCCAGCTACCCTGTAGGGCTCCTCCCTTCAGATACTGGAAGAATGCTATGAGTTCTCCATGCCTCCTTCTTTTTTCTGAGTTGAACAACTCCAAATTTTTCAGCCTGTATTTGTAGGGCAGGTTCTCCAGTCGTGTTACCAACTTCATTTCCTCTCTGGACTTGCTCCAACAGTTCTATGTCCTTCTTATGCTGGGGTTCCCTGATCTGGATGCAGCACTGCAGGTGGGGACTCACCAGGGCAGAGGGGGAGAATCACCTCCTTTGACCTGCTGGCCGTGTTTCTTTGGATGCAGCCCAGGATTTGGTTGGCTTTCTGGGCTGTGAGTGCACATTGCCAGCTCATGTTGAAAGACACCTCCCAAGCATGTCAGGGTCCCTCTGGAAGGCATCCCTTCCCTCCAGCGTGTTGACTGCACCACACAATATTAATGAGTTCTACCTCACTAGCAAGTTATTATATCCACTATGAGCGCCTGTCCTACAGCGTGACAAATTATTTATTCAGCAGAAAAGTCATTGTTTCTCACCTCATCAATTACTAGAAAAAATGTTTACATGTGCTCATCTATTTTCACAGAGCTCAGTTGTCAGTCTTAATTATGTTCTAATTCTTTCCATTGCTGGTAAGCCTTATCTATTTATCCACTTGCAGCAAGAGGGAAGCTGTTCTAGAACCTGTAAAGCATTCACTGTTGTAATTAATATTGTGAATGTGTATTTTTCTTTACTGACTTGCAAATCTCCCAGTGGGTTTCCTCCCTGCCTATGTCATGTTATCAGACCTAGTGGGATTTATTTATCACATGTTCTGCCACTGTTCTTTTCATATTTGTTTCCACAAATCTATTATGCTTGGACAGCTTCAGAAGCAATGATTATAACTAACTTTCAGTGCCGTTCTCATCCATGATAAATGTGAATTGCCATATGTCACCATTATTATGGATTATTTATGCACAGAAAAAACTCATGACTACTTTGAATTACTGATCTCCTTGCTGGACAGCTAGTAGTACTTTGGGGTGATTACAAAATGCTTTTCCGTAATCACCAAAATGTTCTGCAAAACTGCTGGTTTGTAATTTGCTTTCCATTTTTGCCATTGTGGTCTCTTCAAAACAGGAGGTTGACATAGGAATATCTAGATTTCATATACGTGTGTCCACACCCAATAGTACCAACCATGTAACTGATTTTCATGGTGCTACTGGATAACTTATGAGATGGAAACTTAATCTCTGTATTATCTTTGCAGACTGGAAAAGATCAGGGAATATTTTGAAAGAAAAAGCCATACATATGACTGCACACCTCAGGCTTGAAAAGAATGGTCAAAGTTTGTGCTGACTCTAAAGGGAGTTTTCCTTGAGTCAGTAAGCTTACTTTTAAACCAAATCTTGAGGAGCTGAGGACTTTTTTATTTTTAAAGTACTATATCCACATTTTAGGGTACTCTGGAATTAGTGACACAGACATATGACACAACAATCTGTAAATGAAATTAAGTACAGACAGAGGACACTGGAAATCACCTAAAATAGCATTAGTGATTTTCTTTTCAAGTAATCCACAAATAAGATTTGGAAGAAACAAAACAAAACAGACAAAGAGAAAACAAGAGAGAATAGCCCTGGCAATACTAAATAAGTATCATGCAGGGCTAATGAAAGAACTTGCTAGCAGAAATAAAGAATACAAATGAGGCAATGAAAAGGGAGAACATTAAGTATCATCTGTGTTTTAAAACCACAAGACTCTACTCTACCTGGCTTTAGTCACAGAAGTGTAATGAAATCTATGAATTATTTTCAAATATGCACAAGAGACTATTTTCTGGCAAACTCTATGCTCAGCTACATAGAGATATGTCTGGAAAGGATGTTACAGATTTTTTTAAAGAAAGATAGCATTTGGTAGAATTTTTAATTTTTTTTTTTAATTCAGTAGCTAGTTCTAGAGCTTGTTCTTTCTGTTGTGACAAAGATGCCATTAACATCATACAGGCAGGAAGCTGGGTGAGCAGCACCCAGTTTTCATAAGGTGTTTGGGCAGTAAGAAATAATGAGTTCCTGCCATTCAGATGCATCATGCATTGGCATTGCTCTGCACTTCCATCCTTGAAGGCACTTCCTTCTATTTTCTTTAAAGCGTGATCTTGAAATTCAGGGCTTGGTGATTTAATCTTTGACTGGCAGTTATGGACTGTGCTGGCAGGAGAACAGGCTACAGGGTCACACTCATCTCTTCAGCTTTAAAGTGGCTCCTAATCTATATACTTGTGCTAGAAGAAAGGTCTTTCTGTTGTGTCCTGCCACTGATGTTAAGCATGCAAAGAAACTCAGCCATGGGCTTGTACACTTTTATGTTTTATTTTCTGTTGATAGAAGGAACTTTAAAAGCTGGACTCTGGCTCCAAGGAAAATATAGGTAGAAAATACAGGGCGAGATTGGCCCATATTTTCCTCTTTGCACAGCAAATATAAATATACCCCAGATGTAATACCCCAGGAACCAAATAGAACCAGATGCGCTTAGGGCTGTGACTGGTGAGAAAGTTATTTTGTATGATCCCTTCGCATAAAACAGCTAAAATTAATATTATGAAATTTCCATTCCATTTTAGCAGCCTGGACATAAAAGCTGTTCTATTTCTAAAATTCTCAGCGGATTAATATTTTTGTAATCACTTGCCCAAAAAGATTAATTGCCCCATCACATAAGAGGGCAAGTAAAATTGTAAAAAAATCATTATGTTAGTGTAAAAGGTACTCCTCAATAAATGTAATTATTTTTCTAAATTATTTATATTGGCAACAAACACAGCATAAGTGACCCCCTATAACAATTTATGTAAACTTTCTGTGATATTGTGTATGTATGAGTTAAAAAGGGGACTATAGTAAATTAATGAATGTGATTGCCAGGGAAAAGTTAATAGAAAAACCATAAAGAAACCAATTCCTGAAATTATTGCTTTCTTAGCTTTTCATGTTCTCTCTCATAGCAACTTCAGATATTATGAGAACTACAACTCAAAAAATTTACCTAAGGCTTTATCCAGTAAGAGTGTGTCAATGAAAAAATACAACAAAAGCAGTGAGTAAGAAGCCTCAGGCTGAATATTTGCACTAGATTCTTGGGGACCTATTGGCAATTTCTTTATTTTAGAGGGAAGATCTAGTGATTTTACTAACTCATAAAAATTGCCTAGAGTATTTTGGAAAGTCAACTCTGATCACAGTATTATAACTACTAAAGTAGATTTTAGTAAAGTGTGGAGAAAAGGCCCATCCCTTATTTCTAACTTACAGGGTTCATCTTGCTAACAAATCCACAAAAAATACATGTAATCCAGATGTGATGGATTTTGGATATCCTGGATGTGTCTGTTGTACATCACAGCAGAACTCCACACAGGGAGCTGTGTGGGAATTCAGAGCAAGCTGCTGCATGCAAAGGATTGTGCAGCATAACACAGAAAATATTGCCAGCTTCGAGGCAGGGCAGGTATGGCCTTCACAGCAGCACACTCAAACTGGGAACCCTGACCCCTCAGCATGGCAAACTTCCTTAATTATAGTACATCCATGGCATGTGAGTGTTCCCTCCAGTTCTGGAGTTACTTTTTTGTCAGTTACTTTGGGGGCTTTTATATCATTTTGCAGGTGAAAGACATAACATCTGATGTGGATAGAGGTGTCTAGAAGCAAAATAATGATCCCCGGAAAAAAAGCAATTTATTTTAATTTTTGTGTGGCTCAATTTTCACCACTGGTGTTCTTGAACAAACGTTCTGCTTTTGGACACAAACACACTTCCTACCATGCTGCTCAACATTATGCTCAATTCTTATGCCCAATTGATCCAGAAAATAGCCCTTCATTTGGCTTGTTTGGAAGGGTAGCAGAACAAACTTTATGCAAACAGTAGATATGGTTACTGCTTTCTTTGGAAACATAAATAAAAGAAAAGCCTCAAGATTTTACATAATAGTGCAATGATTGCAAGACTCTCTCAGGATAAACAAAAAGGATTCTAATTATTTCTTCTGCATAAAAGTATTTCTTCTGCATAAAGGCATTTAAATCCACATCTTTAACCTTCCTGGAGGGAGCCTATCACTCCAGTGTTCAAGTAAGCCCAGTTCAAGCAAGCCACATTTAGAGATCACTGATCCCAGCACTCTACTGAACTCCAGGGCACTGCCCTGTGATTTTATATGATCTCTAGGAAATATTTCTGAGCTATATTTGTTCTCGCTTGCATATTTGTGCACATGAGATTTTACACTTGGGTTATATAAATAACAATGCACTCACATGGCTGCTTAGCAAGTTTCACCTCCCTCACCACCAGCAGAAAGAATTTTACTGAAAACAGGTAAATGACCTGTTTACCCCCAGAGCAAATACTGAGCTTGTCAGGATGTTTTGCCTTTCTGTTGCACATAAAGAGTTTCTTCAGAGTCAATTAGCTGCTGACTTCCAGCTGAGCTACAGTGTCATAGAAGGGCACTGCAAAGGCATCCTCATAGAGCAGAGACTAACCTGTATCAGGCAGGATGCAAGAGAACTGGATCCCAGCACCAGAGGGCTGTGGTAAGTATTTTGGAAATTATTTTGGCTCCAGTCCCTACTAGCTAAGTAGGAAAGACAAACCAAATCATTTTGAAGCTTAGCTAGAATAAGATGTACCTATAACATGTTTTATTGTTTCATTTCTCATACCTCTCTCCAGAAATACTCACTGATAATTTTTTAAATAACATTTTAGCACAATAAATTAGTTTTCTTCTTGACTGAAGGCATGGTAGAGCAAAGACAGATTTCAGGATGGCTGACAAACCTGAAACAGCCGTGTCCTCGGCATGTGGCAAGGCCTTCTGTGTATGTCAGTTTATTTGTACGTTCCTGAGCACTCCAATACCTCCTCTTATAAGAGGAGCTTATAAGATTCAGTCTACTAAGTGGAAAAAAATCAGATTAGAGGTAGGAGGTTAGTCCTGCACTACTAATGTTAGTCTGAATCTTCCCAGCAAGCAGCAGAAATAAGGAGATGGCAAAAAAACTTGGGGAGCCACCCTAGGTTTACGACAATCTCATAATCCAGCAGATGTTGAACTCTAATGTAATACCAGTTCTTCCTACTGGATTAAGGATTCATGAGATATGAAATTGACAGAGGGAGAAGGAGAGAAAATATTCCTATCTCAGTGATTATGCATTTTCTTGACAGAAGAATTCATGTGTTCTTGCCCCAAGGACTGTTTATGTATTTTAACCAATGACAGTTTCAATAAAAAAATCCAGGTACAGAAACAAATTACATCTGATCATTTCTACAGATATTTGTCAGTGATAGTCATTATCAGTCTTAGTCAGCAAACACTAGGTTGACATCATCTGCTTTCACATTCTTTACCAAGTTTACTTGTTTGGCATGCGAGAGGGCAAACCATCAAGGATGCTGCAACGCTCAGAAAATTCCTGCTAACTCAGTTCAAACAGAGTAATTAACAGAATTAATCAATTTCAATTGAATGAGATCAAAGAAATCTCCTATCAGTTGACTGTTTAGAATACCTCAAGGAAGATTAATTTCTATTCTAGTGTTCTCTTGATCCCAATAGGTTGTTGATGAGAAGAGAGTAGAAAGCAAGCTTTTTATCATCAATCACTTTCGTTATTACTTGACTACCTGCTGTGTACAAGGATCCACACATTCCTCTATTTTTAGACAAGAAAGCAAGCTGTCAATAAGTGCTGAACTTCTTGCCATTCAAAATGACCACTTAAGGAAGAACATAAGCATAGTGGCTGCTGTGTAGAATATTTAATAGGAAGCTACATATGGAAAAGCACAACTTATACTTCAAGTGTCCCAGCCAGGCACGTTTCTCTCAAAGTAAGTAACAATGAAGCTGTATGTAACAATTACTGATGTCTTAACTGCAATGCATCCTCAATATACCACCAGCACATACAAGACATCTCTTTTATCTACATATTTATCTGCATATAACTGCCCTTACACCCTAGTTATAAGCTCTAGTTATTATTTATGCAGAATGTATAATGTCAGGCTGGAAGGTCACCAGCTTGTGAAGGGAATTAGGTGGTCTAGTTGCCTTCAGTAAAGGAGGGCAAGGATAACTGGCCCTGTCTTTCTTCCAGTCCAGGCTCACATCTCATCAGTTACTGTGTATTGATGCAGCACATTTTATTTACATCACTAAAATAAAATCAGCCATCCTTATCTCTCTCTTATGGTCATTATCTCTTGTGATTTCACCTCAGCTCTTCTGGGCTTTGGGCTTAGTCGACACAGTGATCTAAGAATCACCATACTCTGCACTGATGCTTTTAGTTTTAGTTAAACACAGCAGGTGCAGACCAAAGTTAGAGCCTGAGTTCCCTGTGTGAGGAAAGTCAGTCACCCATGAGAGGAACTCACAGCAGTCTTCCAGGAACTGCTAGCAGCTAAGCACTGAGCAGCACCAAGGAAAGAAAGGAAGTGAACTAAACCCTGTCAAGATCTGGGATTTAAAGCTCTCAGGAGAGGAAGTGTCCACACTTCAGATTCCAGGTGCTGTTTTGGTGGACTTTTTTTAAACGCTTAACAAGGACAGAGTGAAAAATGGAACGAGATGGAGGGAAAAGGGGGAGAACAAAGTCACCACTTAGTGCAAGTCAGTGGCTGAAACATCCACTCAGGAGACAGGAGATCTGTGCTCACATCTTCTACCTCCCTGTGAATGTTCTAACCAGCAAGCTGTTGGGTGGAGTATTCTTAAGCTCCAAATATTTGGCAAGCTGCTTACAATTTCAGCAAAGAAGCATTTTCTATTGACACCCGTGTCCTAACAGGCCAAAACCGAACATTTCCATTCCATTTTAATGTGTATCTTACTCAGGCAAATTCCCATCGACTTCAAAGGAAGCCTGGAAACTTGGAGCAGTTGGTTCTCACATTCTGTGTCTGTGCTTACGCTCCCTGCACGCCTTGGCACGCCGCAGGGTCCTGCTGCACAGAGCCTGCAGACCAACGCCCGGCTACTGCGTGCCGTGGCTCATCTTCCAGCTGGGCCTGGGCTTCCCTCACCATGGGAAGGGGATCTGCAGGATTCGGGGACAAAGGACTGGTGCACACCTGGGCCTTGCCCCAGTACAGCAGTGTCAGTCAGCCTGCACCTGCTCCTGAGCACCAGGAAATGGGAAGCGCTAGCACGTGCTGTGGCAAAGGAGTAGCCTGCCCACTTAAGAAAATTGCCATGGGTGCCACTTAGCCATCATATTTAAAATCAGTGTGTGAATCAAGCCAAAACACAGTCACATATTAATTTAGAATGCCAATTATTCAAAGTGAGTTATTTATTTATTCCTTAACATAAGGCTACCAACTTTAGGTAGGTAAAATGTGTATACTGGCCTCATTAAAATAGCATATATATGATAAATATATATTTTATATATAAAATATATATCTAATTTTGAGAAGTCTCTGTTTCAGCGGTTCTTTGAGGTGAAAAAGTACTGTTATGTCCATTTTTATCAAAGGGATTGAGAAAACAGTGACTCGAGAACACCATAAAAGGAGTTTCCCTTGACAGGTTGGAGTTTATCTCTTTGTGTGGTAAATATGCACTGAAAGAAGTGGGCCATTCTTTTCCTTTGTAACAGATACTTGTTTCTAAAATCTCCAAAACATATAAAGGATATCATGATCATGGATAGAAAGTTTCTTTCATCATGCACATATTTAAAAACTTGCAATTTCCATTCTACATTTTTCTCAATGTTCTTTTACAACCACAATGGCAATTTTAATTTTCTTTTGTATTTGCCTTCTAATTTTTCCTTTGCTGCCTATATCTTAATTTAGTTTGGAGCTTTCTAATCTGTTTTTCTTTCTATCTCCAGATGGTTCTGGCCTTGTAGCTCATGCATTCTCCCTAGGAGAAGAATGACCACACATATTTCCAGCTTCTGTCTTCCTCAATAATAAGTAAAATTCTGTTTTTAAGGCCTTGAAATTACATTTCATTTGTATACAGCTGTTATTGAATTGACTTTGTCACTGTACAATCTGGGCTTTTTTCTCTGTATCCAGATTGATTTAGGGTTTCATATTGATCTGGGTATCAGTATCCAGTTTATAAGCAGCAATACCACTCATGTTCAAGGGCATATTTCAGTCATCTCAAATAGGGCTCAATCTGAGCAATCACCATGAAAAAAAGCTTCTTTGCTGTGCAGAATACTTATACTTAATTTCCTTTTAGGTGCAGCTTCCCATAGATAGCTTTGTTTCTTGAAAAAGAGTAGTTCAATCAAAGGTCAGAAAATGCTTTGTTCCCATTTGTTCTGACAAGTTGAAACTTTCACATTATTTCTTTGCTCCCTATGAGATGGGAATTGTTGAAGGGGGTTTTAATTATTTTGTCAACTCTTTTTATTTTTTTTTTTACTAAGACTTATTTGTCAGCCCAATCTTCTGCAGCATCACCTCTTTTCTTTCTAAAACTTGCATTCTCATCCAAAAGTGTTCTCCAGACTGGCACAGTAACACAGCTGCTTCTAAATGTGAGTCAGAATCTCATTCCATACTTCTCTCACAATTTTGATCTCTCTACTGCAATATGATCTCAAAATTAGGATCCCATAAACAGCAAAATTCAGTTTGGGTTTATTGGGGTTTTTTTACAATATTAAATAAATTTCTCTTTGGAGTATTTCACTTGCAATTAATCCTCTCAGAATTTCCTTCTTTCAAAGAGTATGTCTCTCTAGACTTTTTTTTTTTTTTTTAAAGCAAAAACTGGTAATTAGACTGCTCTTCTTTAATTGTAGGTTATTAAATTTCATCCACTGCCTGTGGCCTGAGGTTAATGAAAAAAGAAGAGTAGCTAGTTTTTGCCCACCTCGCTCTTTAGAAACTTTTCTTTTTGAAGGGAAAAATCACTTCCTTAATCCCTCTCTCCGATGAATTTCATGAGAAGCCCAGATGCAATAGCTGAAGTCCTTACCTGCTATTCCAACTCCCTCATCCCTCCCATTTTCTCATGCTTTTCTGACACCAAATGCATTTTATTTTTTTCCTGCTTCTTCTTCAGATACCATAGAATGCTCTTAGTGGTAATTACTGTAAGTGCCTGTGTTGGATTTTATAAGCCTGATGAATCTTTCTAATGGTTAACAAGTAAATTAACAAATATTTAGCAGTGATATTTAACACTGGATCTTGGAAGAAATGGAAGCTGATGCCTCCCTTCTTCCTCTTGGTGTTGATCTGCTCTGGTTCAAAGCAACACATTGCACAAGAAATGTTACATTTCTGACGTAGACCATTCAGGGTCCAGTTGAGCTTAAATCCTTGTTTCAGCCTGACTCTAAGATATTCTTTGTGGCCACAGGTGACAAGATAGATTTTTTTATGAGCAGTAGGCCTCCAATAAGGGGATGGGGAGAGTTAGTACATTATGAATAGAACCCAAAGTAGCCAGCTCCTTGAGCAGAAAGCCACCAAACATCACATATTTTTGGTACTGATCCTTTCAGATGACCTACAAATAGCACTACCCACAGGGGCCACAGTGTCCTGGTTCCTGATCCTTGTGTTACCACTGTATAAATACAAAGACATGCCCTGTAATAAGATCAGCCCTTGTAGTCTGATTTAACCAGATTTATTGGAGGTTCTGTTAAATCCACCATTTTGCTCATACTGATTATTTTTGTTAGTATCAACAGTACACAGGAAGTGAGGTTTGGCCAGCAAGTTCCATCAGAGTGCTGTATGCCAACTCTGGTGAAGTGTCAGAGGGAAATGTGCACTTAGTTCTGGTCATTGGTGATCCACAAAAATTAATCCAAAGAGAACAGTAAAGATTTCTAGATGAATCATGTCAAAAGAAGCTGGAAGAGCTCAGCTCACTTAGTCTGGCAAAATGAATGTTGAGAAGACTCTGATTGCTGTGTGTAGATCAATCAAAGAGTCTTTTTTGAGCTAAGGAACCAGGTTGGCAACAAATTCGGAATTTATTCTGTGAATAAATTTTGGCTGGAAATCACAAAAAGCAAGAGAAGAGCCAACTTTTGGAGCAATCTCTCAATAAGGAGGATTAAAATAAAAACTTAACAATGTAAAATAGAGAGTGGCCAATTTATAGGAAAAAAAAAAAATCTGACATTCTGCCTGCAAAAGCAGGAGTTTGGTCTCAGAGGCTCAGGGGAAAGATGGTCAACTTTCTCGAACCCATAAATCACATTCCCTAGTCTTCACAGAGCCACATAGACTTCAGAGAGCTATGGGGAGAGTAGATAGCTTAGCAAGCCCCAGATCTTTTAGTGTTCCCTGGTGGGTTTGGGCTGGATGGCCCCTGTTCCCCAGCAGCCTCCAAACCAATGCAGCCCAGTGTCACATGAGCACCGTAACCCCAGCAAGGGAGTTCATCTGGCATGCAGCTCAAAAAAAAAACCAAAAAAACCCAAGTCATTCATCCCAAACCCTGCCAGCCACACATGGAGATGTAACATTCTTCCAGCCCACAGCTCTCAGGTACCAGACTGTCTCTTCTCCAGGCTGAGAAGAAAAATCATCTGGAAGAATATCTTTCAGAATAAGAGTTTTTTATAAGTACTTGTTCTCTGATCTCCTGCAATTTTAGCAACAGTAACATTAAGAATTACAGTGAACATTTTTATGCTAAACTATTATCATCAGGGTTAAATGCTGTACTGATAATTTAAGAAGATTTGAGATTTAAGATGCAATAACAGTGCCCTGAACTGCATGTTCTACCAAAGCCGAAACACTCACAGCAAGTAAGTGTCAAAGCCAAGGGTATGTGCCATTTATTAATAGAAGATGAAGCTATTGCTGAGTTAAGAAGTAGCCTCAAGTTACTAGTATAATTAAAAACTGTGATTAAATATTAAGATGAATGAAATAATTTAAATTGTGAGCTGTCAAAGTGCCAAGTAAATAATTTAAAGACAGATTTAAAAAGCAGTGGGAACACCCTTTTTCTGCTTTTGCTACTTCTTCATGTTACTAAAGCTTTTTTACCATTTCTAATGTAATCCTCACATTCTTCTCTGATATTTGCATATGTTAGCAAGGTTACTTTCTCCTACAATATATTTCTGTTTATAGTATGTGCTTGTAAACTGCAGAAGAGGCTACGCTTGTTCTTATGTGAAAAAGAAAAAGAATATCATTGGCAATAGGAGGACAACCCTTTCTGGGGCAGCCACAGGGAACAAAAAAGATGTTTGTGGATAGAGCAAGGAAAATGATTCAGGAAAGTGGGTATGGGCTGACTGTGAGTTGTTTGGTTATCTAAATATTTTCTTTTCAGGACTTTTCCATCTCCATTTTCTCTGCTGTTAAGAGTTATTTTTCTCACTTTGGATAAATAATACCCTTTTTTTCTTTCATCAAAGGGCATTAGAGGCCAATGATGATGAGAAGGAAATAAAAAGGAAGGTAATTGCTGGAGCTAAAGTAAGAAGAAAGTGTGTGCACTGACTGCACGGGTAGTCAGGTGGTCAGAAGATAGATGGATTACTGCAGGTCAGGGCCCTCACCTAGAATACTGAACAATCAAGAGACAGCTTTACTCTCCTTGTTCCAGCACCAGCATGGCAGTATCAAGTTAATGCCCTATTATCTCCCTGGTGAAGCTGAAAGGCAGATTCCCATGGGAAGCTTCAGTTAGACCAATGCTTTTCTGTGAGCAAATGTTGTTTTTTTTTTCTTGAAGAACTGGCTTCTTTCATCAAAGATATTTTAATACACCTCAAAAAAATTTCTCACCCTCTCCAACTCATGGTAGCAAAGAACAGAAACAGAGCCTTGTTCCCACTATGCCAGATGTGCATTCCTGATGCCATACTCTGTCTGCCACCAGCCTGGATGAGGCCATTGGTCTTTCATGAGTGTTGTACATCCCTAGGTGCTCTCTCTGCAAAGATACAAATAGACACCCATAGCTAAAGTACAGGGTATAATTACATCCATGCAGAAAAACTGTGCACAGCTAAGGCACTCCAAGTGGTTGAATAAGCTCAGTAAAAGCAAAGTTCCCATCCCATCATTTTTTTCCCACAGATTATAGGAAACAGATTTCTGACGCTCATTTTAACATTAACTTAAAAGTGCACAGTGCCCAATGGATCAGTAAATACATTTTTGAGAAGCCAAAATAGAACCTTCTAGACAGAGGCCACCTAGCTGTAGTATTTTGAAAGAATGTTTGAGAGTTAAGTAAAGAAAACAGTAGACTTTCCCCCATTCTTAACCAGTGCAAGGAAGGTTAAGTTCTTCTCTGCTGAAGAATTGGTGATTTTTTTGCCTGGAGGCTGCTTTACAACACACTCTCCAGTCATATAGCTGGAGGCGTCCACAGTCCTGCCATCACTGTCCCTCCAAAGTTTTGCTGCCAATACCTTTGAAGACACTTGAGTTTTTTGTGGGGAAGCTGTTGTCCACCCACCCCTAAACCCAGGATTTCTGGACAGCTTTTCCTAGGAATCCCAAATACCTTAGCAAAGCTTGTTGATAAGAGTGTTTCCTGGATATAGAAGCATTTTTCTTTCCTGGCATTATATCTCTTTTGAGAGACATTTTACATCCACCTGTTTCAAATATGATCTTTTAAGCCACCCTGCTCCATGCCTTTGAACTTGTGAAGATGATGTTCTCGTCCTCGCACAAGAAAGGATCAGTTTTCTATGGAAGCAGTAACATCTGTAACTTACAGAAGACTTCTATACAGGACTTCATTCCTCATCTGCGTGCCCTCTTTTTACCACACAATAGCAGTCTGGGTGAGCTTTTCATGGGGCTGTCCCCTTCAGCTGGATACTTATCTCAGTTGAATAGAAACCTGAATTGGATTCTTGAATACAAGTATCCCAGCCTCCTTACAGTCTGCATAAAGGCAAGATTAATGGAATGAAGCATATAAAAGACCAAAGATGTGTATTTTGCAAGATTGGTAACATAGGGTTTCTTCTCGTTGAGAATTTTAGTTATGCTAAAACAGTTCTTTCTTCTTATTCATATAAAGAATAGGATTTTCAGATGCAATTTTTTTTATATATTGTGTATTGTTGATGAATACTAGAAATATACCGATTGCTACAAATTCCTTGTTCATTAAATTAATCTTTTATTACCCTTGGTGAAAAGGCTGAGGTTATATATCACCTTCTTTTAGTATTTTAACATCAGGCAGTATTTATTCAGCAAGAGAACCTGTGCTCTTGCAGCAGTTGTAAGTAAGATTCCCAGAACACTTGCTCTACAGGCAAATGGCATCACAGTTCATGTGCAAGGCCCAGGCAACTAAACAGAAAAACTGTCTTGTTAAACATCTGTCGTGAAGTACTGGTTTCACTGGGCTTCAGCACTGATCTCTATTAAGCTTTACAATTAATTTTACTTTTGTATCATACACTTTTGTAAAGGCAATAATTCTGCCCCACCTTGAGGAGAGTAAGTACAGTCACTTTCTCCTTTGGTTTTGAGGCCTTTATTCCACAGGCTGAGAGTGGCCCTTTCTCAGTAACTCACTGAGCCACTGTAAAGCCACCACTGTCCCTTCAGGTAGAAATTGTCACAGGCTCAGAAAGGACTCAACCACAAGCAACACATCAAAGAACAAGGGAAGCAGTAGCATGTGGCATCTTCTGAGTGTCTTACCCTTGTTTGCTGATGGTATTAAGATACCCAATCGTGGCAAAAGGGTGAGAATGCTGTCATTTTTCATCACATTATTTCTAAATATACATCTTCTCCCTTTGGTCCCAGGCCAGATTATATATGCAACTGTGGTTTTTTTACTCTTCTTGACTGATGGTTTTCAAAATTCCTTAAAATTATTACAACAACATTTGAAAGTAGTCAATATCTTATCTGAAGCACAAGAGTATCCTACAAAAGGCCTTAAGCAAAGCTTAGTAACAGTAGTAGATGTAATTTCATAGAATCATAGAATGATTTGGGTTGAAAAGGACCCATGTAGTTCTGACCCCACTGCCATGGGCAGGGATACCTTCCACTAGATCAGGCTTCTCAGAGTTCCATCCAGCCTAGCCTTGAACACTGCCAGGAATGGGGCATCCGCAGCTTCTCTGGTCAACTTGTTCCAGTGCCTCACCACACCCACAGTAAGGAATTTCTTCCCATTGCCTAATCTAAACCTACTCTCTTTCAGTTTGAAGCCATTTCCCCTTTTCCTGTCTCTCCATGCCCTTGCAAATAGACTGTCTATCTTTCTTATAGGTTCCCTTCAGGCACAGGTTGTAATTAGATCACTCCAAAGCTTTTTCCAGGTTGAGCAACCCAAATTCTCTCAGCCTTTTCTTGCAGAAGTGGTGCCCCACTGCTCAAGTTGGTGGCCTCCTCTGGATTCGCTCCCACAGGTTCATGTCCTTCCTGTGCTGGGGACCCCAGAGCTGGGTGCAACAATCCAGGTGGAATCTCAGCTGAGAGTTAGAGGGGCAGAATCACCTCCCTAAATCTGCAAATTCTATTTTGTTCTTTGCAATAGCCAAAGTTACTCTGGAATTAGCACATCTTTACAAAAAGTTTGTAACATAAGTTAATAGTGATTTTCAAAATATTGCACTCATCTCCATTGTTTTATTTCTGCCTGCCTAGACCTCCTCAGAGGCAAATACTTATTCTGGGAAAGATCAGACTACGCACACACACTACATATCTTAATAGTGTTACATGTTACAGATAGACCCTGCTGACCTGCCTGCCTTTCCTCTGGAAAGCTGGCCAGAGGCAGTTTGGGCAGCTGTGGTCTTGTAATAATCAAATATAATCTCATACAAATATGTAACCACAAGAGGCTCTGCTTGTTCTCATGAGAGGAACACTGGAGTGAAGGCAGATCTCTTCTGCCCTATGGATGGGTTCACAGGCATGACAAGAAGCTGCCATAGCTGGCTCACACCATGAGAGCTCTCCCAAAAAGGGGTGAAGATTCAAACCTCAGAGCTATTCAGGCTGCACAACCTCAAGCCATGCATTTATGGTCGGGGATATGATCTGAGCTCTTGTCTTCCTTGTGACCAAGATCAACCTGCACAACCTCTGGTACAGTCCCTGCATTCCTCCTGCCACTTCAGGGATGGTTCTAACATCACTGAATGTATCCTTGTCAACCAAGGAATGGGGCCAGAACAAGATTTTGAAGGGATCCTGCAGCAGCCTCCAGAGAGTTCCCTGGAGGTAGAGTTACAAGCCTGAGGAAACAAAGTGTGGTGGTAGCATTTACTTTACCATGCTACCACCTCTCCTGTGTGTGCGTAAGCGCTCACAATACAATGAGTTGTTTTGTGAGCAAATATAAAGTAAATGGTTGGTGGGAAAAGGGAAAGATTTATTTGAGGGAATGATGGCAATATTAGCAAGATAAAATCATTATGTAGGGATGTCTCTAAGTGAGGACTTTTTGTTTTATACATGTATTTTTGTTAAGAGTGGGAAAAATAAAGGAGGTGTTAGACAGAGCAGAAGAAATCCAAACAGATGCCCTTACCTCAATCAACCAAGAATCCAGCACACATCTAAAGCCAAGTGAATGGGAATATTGCCTTATTCATGAATGCTAGAGTCCCAGGCACCCTTAATGCTAACATTATTCATTTTATAAATTATACTACAACCCATATATTGTTTATCTGGTCATACAATGTGATTTCTATTTAAATTTAAGCTATGTATTTCAACAGTTTGCAAGAGATTTGACCTTTCACTTGCCTTTCTCTATTACCTACCTAATATATATTTTTAGACAGTGATACATTTCTGGTTTGGAACATGATTAAAATGAAAACAGAACAACACAACAACAAGTATTTTTCAGTGACATAAAGGATAAGAAAACTGGAGATTCTGTGATTACTGTGCAACTCAATGAGTTTTAGAATGAACAGCTCAGCAAACAACACTCCATTATTCAAATGATTTTTAAGAAGCAATTTTTTTCTGGTATTAACAGACACTCAGTTTGTAATATGATACACCATATCTGTGAGGGAGAGAATGAGCCAAAATAATATTTCTCTTTAATAATCTACACATACCATTTTTTAGTACAAACATAGAAAACAAAAATGCCTTTTTGTTTTTTTTAACTTTTGGTGCAAGGCTTAGTCCATGTTAAATACAGAAATAAGCAACATATTTTGGCTTAGAACATATGACTAGCAGGGTTTCTTCTATTTGTCAGTCAGTTCTGAACTGCTTGCTAGGTTGGTGCATAATCCTACTGATTTTTACATATGGAGACTTACATACTTATCAGGCAGCAGGAAAAAGTGAGGTTATAAGCTGTCTTCCAGATGATCTATTTGTGTCCAATACATCGTCCCAGTACGACAACAACAACAAAAACTACCAATTCATTTTGTGGAAAAAATGTTGCTCCCCTCTGGGCCTCTCTTCTCACCACATACCACCAGTAAAAAACATTATATTTTAATCTGAATTCTGATCCCAAAGTAAATAAAATACTTTCCTAGTTTTGCCATCAAGCTCTTAAATAAGTGGCTGTTTTTACTTGTGAAGAGTCCAAGACAGACAAAATCTTAATCGAGATGCAAAGAGATGGTCGGATATATTTGGGACTTTTAAATTGCTTCATATCCAGGCTCAAAATTAAAGGGAAGTAATGAGGGTTTTGTTACATGTAACCAGCAATAAGCATTCTTCATCTAATAGAGTCAGGTTAATGTTTAAACAAGTAGTATGGGATCTACTGATCTCCCAGAAAATCCCTTTAAGGACACTCCAAATAATGGCAGTAGCCTTTAATTTGACCCCAAACTTATAGGTTTTGATGACATTTTATTGACATACATCTAACTTCCAGGGATCACAATTCTTTTGGGTATTGTTTCAAAGAGCAAATATCCTGTAGCGATGAAACCATCGATTCTTTGTGACAGTCAAATTCTTACACATTTCAAAGGAGTTTTCCATGGAGTTGAAAAGTGATGTTTGTGGGTCTATAAATGCATTAAATTTGTTTAAAATCGAAAAATAAATATCCTAATTTTTACTGAAAACAGGCAGAGCATATGAACCAGCTTTACATGGACACACTTTTGCTGGTTACACTATCTGGCACTCGAGCCCTGTCTTGGGTTATGGAATCAAAAATGTGTATTCTATTTCATTTGCTGAAAGCAGTTGGGGAAATGTTTTTCTTTATCTCTTGTAACTCTGGGGGCAGGGGGGCAGATGCCTTCTGATAATGGGCCAACTGTTAAAACCAAGTGGGGCAGTGTTCCTTATCACTTTCACCACCTGTCCTCCCTCCAGGAGAATACTTTCTGCTAATGGGCCATTAAGGCTCACTAAGGGCATGACGTATTCCATTGTGAGATGCTCCACCCAGTGGGAGGAGCCAACCATTCCTACCTAGATAAAAACTGAGATGCAGGAGCAAAAGATTCCTACACTAGATTCCTAGAGGAAGACTGGACCCTTCTCTCTCAAGATCATCTCTGCTCCAACAGAACCACATCTGCCCCTCCAGGAGGACTTATTTTTGGACTGCTTCAAACACCCTGACCAACAGGATGTCAGGTCGTCTTGTTCCGTTTATTTTACTTTACCTTTTTTTTTTCCTCTCTTCTCCTATTAAATTGTATCTCTGACTGAGAGTCTCACTGGTTTTGCTTTCAAACCAGCGCAAGCCCTGTGGCTTCAGATTTGAACACAGCCCTACACAGACAACACACTTCTAGAGCACAGCCATGCACATAGGCAACACATTGTAAAGAGCAGCTCTACAGGGAAAACACACTTCCAGAGCAGTTTCCTGCCTGCTGGAAGCAGACTTCAAAGTAGACTTTTGTCATTGTCACTTGTTTATAAATCGATTTCCTAAACCAGAATTGAAGATGTGACTCCACACTTAAAACAAGAAATCTTCCTGGAAGTGCGACTTTGCAGCCCCAGCCACAAAAAAATATAAAGTCATCTGCTACAAAAGGACTATTTTTTCAGGAAAATAAAGAAGCTCTGCAGTCTTAGCATTAATACAAGGGAAAAATAGGCACTCCATGTACCTTGGTATTTATTATGCATGCTAGGTAGGGGTAAAAACATCTTCCTTTTAACTTTAACATCAGTTAAAGCATTTTAGACGTTGTGGAGCAAAGGAGTGATGTTCTTTTTCTTTTTAAAAACATATTTGGGGATTTTTTTCCAACTTATTTTAACTTGAAATTTGCAAAATTTGATGTTTCATGCTCACTAGTTGGCAATTTAATGTTTTTTTCTGTTCCATGAATCCTGAGTTTTGTTTTTGATTTCATTTTTTTTTTCTGAAGTAAATGTAGTCATAAAAATGGATTTCTGCTTGAAACATTATTGAGTGGCAAAGGAATTTTGCTTTTATGCCTAAGAACAGCCTGTCTTTATTCTGAGTCCAGATTCTGGCAGGATGTGTGTCAAAGCATATTTTAGACTGCAATTATTAAAACCTCTTTCAATATTATATAACATAGAACACATGAATCTTTCTTGAAAAAAAAAATAAAAAACATTGATTACTTAGATTGCAGTGTCTCTGCAATGCAATAGATTTATTTCAAGAATTAAAATACAGTCTTCCTGGAGGAAAGCTGGTTTCACTAAAGCTTAATAAAGAAAAAAAAAAAAAAAGTTAATGATGCTCTGCAAATTATCAGTGTTTCAGCAAAAAGATTAAAGTAAAAATCCAGAGCTTTTTCAGCCACAATTTTCTCTTATTTTACTGCAGTGGGATTGCTTTACTTTAATCACAGAAAGTATACAGGAGTCAAAAGTTGCAGAGTTGTACAAAGATCAGTTTGGTGTAGTTTGACAGAGGTGAGAGTTTAAAAGCTCTCTGCAGAAAGTTCTGTCTCTTTTTTGACAGATTAGTTTCCCTCAATAAGTACTCATTTCCTCTCTCTTTTTACCCCGACCACATAGAGTGAGCACTAAATGTCAGAGCCTTGTCACTGCTCTCTGTGGGCCACTCACCTTGTGGAAAGAACCAGAAGTAAATGTGTTTTGGGTCAAGCGTTCTAACTGTTATGGCAAGAAAGATGTAATGGGAGGAGGGGGTCCCACGGAGGTGGTGTAGCCACTGCTCTGACTGCTCATCATGAAACCTTTGCTCAGTCCACCCCTCTCAACTCACTTCCTGGAGGAAGGCTCTAAGGGCTGGCTTTGTACAGATGAATAAAATGCATGAATTGTCTAGTTTGCATATGAGGTGTGCAAAAGAAAGGGGATTGGGCCCTCTCTCTCTCTCTTTTGCTCCTGCTTCACAACCCCAGCTCTGGACCATCCACATGGCAGGATTGATGAAGGACTGCTGATATTCTTTGTTCTTTCTCCCTTCTCTGTCTTTATTTCTCTTCTCCTTTGCTTTGCCTGGGCCACACATAGCTGTCATATTCTACCCCACGCTCCCCACTGAAGTGTGTTGTGGGAGTGGGGAGACTGTGGCAGTGTGTTGTGGCTTGTGAGCCAGCACCTTCGAGAGGGTTGCTGTGGGAGTTGGTTGCTTATTGAAGTGTACTGTTCAAAATCCAAGGGCTTGTGGAAGTCTACTGCAGAATTTAAGAGCTAGCGAGCAAACATCTTTTGTGTCTAAACAGTGGGCTGAGTGCAGGAGTTATGGTGACTGCACAACAAAATGCAGGAGTTCCCAGACATGTGGTCCAGTATCTTTGTTCAGCCTGATTAGAATTTACAAGGAACATCACAGCTACTGCTGGTGCATTGGGACATCTTGTTCTCCCCATCAGAACTCCTTGCTTTGACTCTATATCCTCACACACCTTCAGGGCAGCTCTATGTCTATCACTGTTACAGTCATTTACAGAGAACAGAGCATCTACTTACTCCACTCAGACCTGGTCATGCCATTTCAAAGAATAAACACTGACCAAACAAAGCCAAACTCCATCTCTTTCCAAAGCACTGGACCTGAGGCTGAACACTAAAGGTAGGCTTGTGTTCCTTTTTTGATTTAGGAGAGTGCTAATGCAGCAATGCTTCTGGAGGCCAAAACTCAGAAGTCATAGGCAATTTTTACTCAGTACTTATTCTGAAAAATCATATTGGACAATTTTGCCCAAATATTTTGGATTGTTTATATCAACAGGAAACTGCCCAAACTTTATGGTTTTTATTAGTCAACATGGGCAGGCGGAACAGTTAGGAAAGGAATTCTTAGTTCCTGGCCTAAACTCCTGGGGCTCTGAAAGAGGAAGTTGAAAAAAAACCCAGCAAAATTGTGCTGTGGAAACCTGGACCGTGGTATATTACATTGCACTGTGAACATGCATTTTATCTTCACAGGAAACACTGCAGGAATAAAAATAACCCTCTCCCAGCTCACTCTGACCTCTCTTTACAAAACACAGGCTCTCTTTTAGTAACTCAAAAAATCATAGATGAACTCTATGCATTTACTGTAACATTTCATGTAGCCAGTATTGTCTCAAAACTTGAAACTTCTCAAAAGTGGTCATAACTACTTTGAATCATGTATTTCTTTTTCCTCTCCACCAGTGAAAAATAAAGAAGGATGTAATAAATAAAACAGTGGAAGGAATCCAAAAAGGTATTTGTCTTCATGTTATTTTGTGGCTCACCACATCAAACTGAAGATTTCAGCATTATATCATGCTGAATGTTATGTCAATTTGCCTGCCAGCACAGAGTGGTTCCTTTCTCTACCAAAAGTGGATGTAGGAAGTAAATCCTCTCTTTTAATTGCAGATTAGTTTAGATGGGAAGTGGTTATACAAACAAGAAAGTTAAACTACCATCTATTTTATCTATGTCAATCAATCATATTAAAATAAAAGTATGAAGTCTGCTTAATCTCAACATGATGCCTCTCAAATTCTCAAACATTCTTTGTCAGTAGTGCAGATCTTTTTGACTTCATACTTGACAGGTATTAGGAATTAATTTCCATTTGATTCTTGCTCAGTCTTTCCCAAACCCTGACACTTTATCTTCTTCTAGACATTTTTCAGCTTTCCCCTGTTCCTGCACTTGGTATATCTCCAAATTCAAGATCTTGACCAAGTGGAATACTCACCAAGGCCCAGGACAAACATAAAACACACATACTAAGCATACATAAATTTAAATAATCTTTGAAAACTAAGTCCTGACAGCTGTAGCGGGCTGACAAATGCTTGGCTGTATTTATTGATGCAGCTCCTTAACTAATCCAGAAAACTAGAAAGGTTAAAGACCAATTAATCAGAGGTTACAGGAATAAAACTGCATTCATTTGGCTGGAGCACAATGCTCTGAAAAATATTTGCAAGGTGAACTATTAGAATGACTGTGACTTCTGGGGCACCCTTTTTCTCCTCCCCTTTACAACACAATACCTTTTTTTTAAGCATTTAGAAATAGCATAAAATATTTCTGCTATTCCTAAAACATTTAGAAATAGCAGAAATATTTTTTTCCTTCTGTTCTCCTAAAAGACTTTCACCTCAGCTTCTCAAGCATCCTCAGAGAAAGATGTTGAGTTGCAGTTTGTGCTAGAAGACTGTTTATGATTTTTTTTTCCCCTTATTTCTATTCTTAGTTCACCTTTCTCATTTTAGATTATGTCTTTTCTGGAAACAACTGTCATGCAGATACTAAAATAGCACCAATAAAACTAAGGATGCACATATTAAATGTTCATTTCACACAACCTTCAAATCCCATCTGATACTGTTGGCTTGGTTTCATTATGTTTTGTTTTTCATATTTAAAGGTTTTTATAGTATTTACTCCCACATTCCTCTCATATGATGCAGCAACTTTCAAGATGCATTCCAATGTACCCTTCAGATTTAGTGCCACAGCCAAGATACAGAATAGGCCTTAGTTCTACTAATCCAAGCTCCTGTATGACACTTCCATTTCAGAGAAGACAGAGTTACTACTTCCTTCCCTTTACTTTTGAAAAGTACTTTTTGGTTTTGAACATTAAGTTTGTGCAATCTCTCCCAATAGGCAGCAAATAACTGAATTTATATTCACACATTCTATAAAATGCAGAGTGCGTAATATAGCGTGATGGCTCTGTTCCATTATGCTTCATTACTAGGTTGGAAATTACTCACACAGTGTGTTTTTCTCTTTAGTACTCTATCATTCTGAATTATGGCTGCACTGTAGGTTACTCTGTGTAGTAAATAATCTAAACACAATTCCTGCTTGGCACCCTACTAACAGTGAGCAACACCTTCCTTCCTAGGTGGTCCTGGGGCCTTACTTGAATTCTAGCTATGTAATTACATTCAACCTGCCTAAAGTCTCCTTTAGACTTTGCAAACGTACCCTTCATTTGTCATGATTTTATAGTGGTGCCTCAAGCAATGGAACAGCTACACTTGGATGCTACAGCAATCTTGGTAGCTCAGTATAACTTACCTCAGCTGTTTTCCATTTTTAGAATCATGGGAAAAAACTGATCATGGGATAAAAACCTGATAGAAAACAACTTGGTGATGGTGTTTGTTTTCAGTACTTAAAAATGAGTGATTGATTGTATCAGGTTCCTAAAGGAGTAAAACTGCTCGTTCTTCAGCTTTAATGCTCATGATTGACAGGTTATCTAAAGCCTTTGACATTGCTTGAGAAAGCAGTGATAAACTAAATCTAGAGAAAAGTATGTAATCAGTGATAACTCAGAGATAGCAGAGCAGGAAAGGAAGTAAAACAAGGAGAAATCACCAGCAGGCTGGGACTTTTTAATCATTAATTCCAGACTGAACATCCACCCCTGTGGTACACACCTTAAAGCAGTAAAAGTAGTCTAAGGTTACAGTTCTATTATTTCAAGGAGAAGTGATCTTTCAGCTAAGAGGGTTAAGTATTTTGGAAGGCATCACTTCAGTACGATTAAACATCTAAAAGAAAGAAAAATTCTAGTTCACTTTCAGAAATATTGAACAGCAGACAGTGATTCAGAAGAGACACAAAGCTCTGCAATCAACAGAACTGCATCAGAAAACAGAGTTCTGTTGCACAGCACTAAAGGTTCTGCTGTGAAGGTAGTAAGTTGTTTATGCTCAGTCCAAGACTATTTATCACTAAAGTTTGTGTTTACCCTTATGCAGACAAACAAGCAGGGGAAGAAAATTCCTGCTTACAAACAAAAACCACATATATAACACTGGAAGGAAGCAGATACTTTCTAAATTTTGGGGGAGAAAAAAGACCAAAAAACACCCTCAAAAAAGCAAGGGAAATATTCTGAACCCAGCTCCTTCTAGTAGTTCAAAGTCCAGAGATAAGTAGACTCATCTCTAATTCAGAAACCTACAATACAAGTTCCTGTCCCTTGTCTGATATAAACCTGCAAACAGGTTTTTTTCTGTTTCATGTGGTCTAAGCACTGAAGCAATAATTTTTTCTTTCTAAGATTTTGACTGAGATTTCCTCAAGGCTTGAGAAAACTTTGCTCTCCAAACTTACATACCTGCTGATAATTCCCAAATAAAAACACAAGGACTTCCAATATCTGATGGCAATAGTAACAATTCACATTAAGATGTTTAAGTGAAAGCATTGTTTTAAGTGTCTTTTTTTTTTTTGATAAAGACCACTCTATTCATCATTTTCTTAATTTCCAAGCTCCAAATTAATCATCACATTGCTACATGTAAATAAATATGCACAGTATATAAATGATATTTGTGATCAGGGCGAGGTTAAGGAGCTCCCCAGCTTCCCAAATAAGCATTCTCAGTAATAACATACTGCACAACTGGTCTAATTTTCCTAAATACCATGCAGATATAGCAAATCTTCAATATACACACAAGAGTTGTGTCAAAATAGGCTTTCTTAAAAGATTGACATGTCAAAAGAAAGCCATTAACTAAAATAAGACAGCCTTATTTAGAATGGATATATATATCATTCATGCATTTTATACAATTTAATTCTTAATCAATAATCTAATTCTGCATTCTAGTTCACCATCTCAAGTAATGGAGACTGATTTAAACCTGTAAAGCGTAACTAAAGAAAGTATTTGTCTTCAGTTGCAGTACTTACAGTAAAAATTATGTCTTGCTTGTGGGTTCCTCATTTGGTGATGCAATATTCAGAAGTCACCATGCTTTTGTTCTAAGATAAACCATTTTCTTTATTGCTGTCTTTAAGAAGTCCTCTAAGCAAGTCATCTCGTCATAACATATTCTCTTCCCAAGCACGGTTATTTTCTCTCTCAGTATTTCCCGTCCAAAATACTAAATGTACAAATAAAGGTAAAGTGGTAAGTTACTAATTATGACACATGGCATTCATACAATGTTGTAAATTTTCATAGTACTTTACAGAGGGCCACTGATATAACATGTTAGGAAGTGCTTAGAAATCTGAACCAAAATTATTTGGGTCTCTTAAAAGATGGAATAATTTTATCTGAAATGTTCCAGAAGGTTCAAAAGAACATACCTTCTTTAAATTTGTAAATTAAAACTAGCATTCCCATTAATTCCTTCCTTCTTAAGCATCATTCACAAAAACCACATGCAGCAAGCAGTCTAATTGCTCCTGAAAGGCCCCCAGGATGTCAGGTGTGCCTCCAAGTAGAATTTTTTTTCCATTGTTTAAAGAAGGAAGATGTGCATTGCTACAATTCCTTTAGTTATTTATGAGTTTCCTAAGGAGCAATCACAAAATAGGCTGTTAAGCATCTTTTCTCAACTGTATCAATAATTATTGATCAAGGACACTGATGAGGAGTTAGTGGTTTTAAGGAAGGAATAACATAATCTTTAGAATTTGGGTTTCTTTTTTGTAAGTTTTTTGAAATTTGTATTCCCCATCCCTCCTTCTTCCCCATGTGCTGCAATATGTCAGATACACATTTTGAAAAAGGATCCTGATTCATTGATGTCCTTACCTTCAGTTGTCCACAAACTTGCCAAGCTCAGATGTCATTAATTTGAGGCATATTGCTTATATTTTCATTGAATTCCTTAAAAGAAAATAAAGTGATGTAATTATTCCATATCCTAGAAAATCATATCACAGAGCAATCTTACATAGAAAATCGGGTCTGTTAGTCACAATATTTGAGAAAATAGGATTGCCACTAGAGTCACAGAACAAAATAGACAAAGAATAATATTTTAAGCAATGCAGTAATATGGCATTCATATAATCTGATTCTTAAATTTTTGACACATCATTTTAAATATTTGAAGATATCATGAGGGATTAAGAGAAATAATATAACCATCTCTCTCTCACACACACACATTTGTAAATATGTGCATGCACAAACAGAAGAAAGGCTAGCTTGACCTCTGGGATTTTAAAATGTAGCCAAACAATTATACATGCTTCATTTTCAAGCCACTATTTAATATCCCAAGCCTTTTTCAGCCAAGAGACTGACTCAAAATTAATACAATCAGAAAATAACAGCACCTGTTTCTGAAGGCTGTGTCACAGAGAACTCATTCCCACCCCTATTCAATGAAAAATGATCTGTCACTCATTTATTTCCAGGTTGCTAATCTGGAACCAGACTCCAGAAACAGAGCCACGAGTGATACAACTAAAACATGGTGCTCATGTACAGTCACGTTATGTCATTTCTTAAGACTTTCATAGAACTTCTCAGCTGGTAGAAGTGCCATATGTGAGTTCCTGTGCTAGATAATTCAGTACTTTCACACACTTAAATTTCACAACTTTCCACTAGGAGCTCTAGTATTTTGCTTAAAGTCCTGAAGTCAGGCAAACATTGTAGACCACAAGGGTGTTTTGTTTTGTTTTTTTCTTTGATTGTTAGTCTTTTTCTTGCAGTTAAAAGTTGGAAGTATGAGTTGTAGTTGACAAAGATCAAACAAAACAGGAACACAGCAGTATTTTTTATTGACTTTGAAACTTTATTCTTACCAAGAGCCAGATAGCTATGGTGGAGATGGACATGAAAGTTAAAGGGAAATCTGCCTTGTAGCAAGACTTATCTGTTTGTTGTTACTAATCACAAGTGTAAGAAGTTCTTTAAATTGGAGAATGTTTTCTATTTTTGCTCATTTACAGTACAGGGTCCCAGGTACTCTGTAAGTAACTCTGAGACACTGCTCCTCTGCTCCCATTTAATTTGAAGTGATACAGGTCTTTTGATCCATCCTTTTGTCTCTCTGTGAAAATAAACCTGTACATGCTACCACCTAAAAACCAACTAAAATCAATACCACAAAAAAAGCCAAACCCCATGAATTTTGGATAAAAAACAAATATAAAGTTCTTAGAACTACAAGAATCATCAAAGGTGGTCAAAGCAAGCCTGAAAGCGCAAATGATGATGGAGATTTTCCACATAGCATGTGTTTCCGATCTGTTTTGGTTGCTTGGCTTTCTTTTTTCTACAGACAAGATCATTTGTCTGGTGTGCATGTTTATGAAAACACTTTCAGAAGATTGATTCTCTTTACTGAGGCCATTTTTGATCATTTTGTTATTACAGAAGCGCAAATTGCCTGGTCTCATTTCTGTTAAATTGTGTAACTTGTTTCTGTGAGCAACTGCCACAGCTCCCTGTAAATCTTGTGTGCCTGCACTTGGGTACTGACAATAATTAGGAGAGTATGAATTGAGCTCACTGCATATGAGACAGTTAATGAAAATTTTCATGTGTAAATCCAGAGTAGGAGAAGAGTTAGGCTCTATGAATAAGAGACTAATTGACAAGTTTTCTTGGAATTCCAAAGGGCATGAGATCTCTGCTGGGTTTTCCACTGAGAATTGGGGCTGATTTTATCTTTTCTTTGATAAAAAAATTAAATCTCATTTGTAGTCTAAGACTATGCAGCCATAAGTCTGATATCAAGTCTCTTCATTATCTTCAATTTTAGTAATTTTCATTTTCTAGAAACTGAAAAAAAATTACAGCTAGTAATATAGTATAGTAACAGACCTCATATTAATTTCAATCTTGTCCTTACTGTCTGTTTCCTCCCTTTCTTTTCCCTACTCTTTTCTCTCCAACCCTGTCACCAAAACCATTTTTTTCAGGGTCTCTTTAGTCTCTGCTGTAGATGGTCCAAAAGATTTTCAACTCAGATAGAGAAAATTAGGTTTTTAGAAAAAGCCCAGAAATTAGTTCCATGAATTTATCTGTTTTATGAAAAATTTTGGGATTTTTATTATGTTTCTTCTGTATTTTTGTCCATTTATTGATATTTTTTCCTGTGCTGATTGCAATTTGCAGCTGTGAATATATTCCCCCGAAAGTCCAAATTATGCATTTCATTAGAGTTCAAGAATATTCTTAACCCCTCAAAATTGCTTTACCTATCTCTCTTTTTCCATCAAAAACTCCATGAATGAATTCCAAGTTTCTCTTGGTGGACTTTAGCACATGGAAATACAGTCATTTTGTACTGGTGTGCCACAACCACACACAGTGCATACACACAGCAATCTAGGCTTTGGAGCACAACAGCAAAATACACCTAACCTTGGAACTGACCCCAGAACCATTTTCCCTAACGTAACAGAGAAATTTTTACTGTGTGATATCAGCTAATAGAAGACAGAAAGCATTCAAAGTTTCTGCCTTCTACCATGAGGTATAAACCTGTTGGCGTATTGTAACAAATAAAACCAATTACTCAAATTGCCCTTCTCTGAAGAAGGTAATAAAAGACTTTACTGCTGACAAAGTTCAGCAAAGTTCAGATGCTTTTCTCATACCTAAGGCACAGAAAGCTACCAAAAAAGACACTTGAGGAAACACTTGAATGTCCCACAAGACCATTAACACCAGCCAGTTACTAAAAATACTAGGCTAAAGACACCCACTTACTTAGTCATCTGGAGTAACTGGCCTCAATGCCTAGTATCTGAGAAAATAGGCCAATTCCAAACACAGCCCAGGTTCAAAGCCAGTGCACAGAGACACCTGAACACACAGGAAAGTTGCTCCCTCAAAGTTTCATCCCATGAGCACACTTGGTCCTTGTCAAGGGGATAAAACCCAATAATCAGACCTCAACATCTTCCTAAACCTCAACATCTTCCTCTCTTTCTCTTGCACCTGGAGTTATGTCCTTTTCCTCTAGATTAAAACTTGAGTTTCAGGAATTGCAGGTGTTGATTTTAACCACACTGTGTGACTCACATGCTGCTTTACAGTGAATCTGCTTTTAGTGAGTTGTTGTTTGTCCCCTCTTAGCTTCCAGCTATTACTTCTCACATCCGCCACAATGCCTGAAAATTTTCCCACAGTTAGGCTGTAAACCTGCTAACCCTTGAAACAGGGCAAGTTTAGCATTTCAGTAAGCCAGCCTTAAATGAGCGTGGGTAAATAAACCAGGAGTGCACTCTTTTACTGAATCTGTGACTGTCTTCATTGAAATGACAAATGCTTTCTTTATTTAAATAAAGACATGGGCTGTATTGCCCTGTGAAGATGCAGCTTTCCTAAAAGTGTATTGTTTTATGTGTTTTTACCAGATATGCCATTTATAGGGATAAACTGTGCCACTGAAAGAGTGACATGTCACTAATAAAATATTCAAAGCAAGTGATTTTCTTATCAAATCTTATCAGATTCATTTAATCCCTTTAGAAATCAATGACAAAGAGCACTTTGGAAAGTTCCCCCATACAACTCTTAAGAGGTAGAAATGTAAAATATTTTTCTAAATAAAAATATGTATGTCTCTCAAAGACATACGGATCCTAAATAACCAATCCTCTATATAAAGGTTCCATAATCCTTCTCTATTCAATCTCATTTTACTGAGGCAATACTGACTATATTCTACTGCAGAAATATAAATCCTTGGGCAAAATAAGGTATCTTTACTGTGCTAGAATTGGAAGAATTAGGAGTAAAACTGCGCCTGCATAATTCTTCAGTCCCTCAATTACCCTGCAATTACAGAAAATCATGCAATGCCTTCAAAATTCTGATCTACTGCTACTGTCGGAGGCTGTGTTTGAACCTATGCGGCTTCAATAGCACTACAGGTAAAACTGTAGTATCAGCACCATTTCCAGATATAATTAAAATGTTTGCAATGATGATTTTGTTTTCATCTAAGAAATAAGAAACAGAACCACAGGAACCAAATAGTGAATTTTAGAGGCAAAATCATATTTTTAAAGACATAGACATTTGTATGCACCTGTTGGCACTAAAAGTATTATTAAACGATAGGAACATTTTTTGTGTTTTCATATTACATGTTACATATTGCACATTGCATATTACATATTACATATTATTACATATTACATATTACATCCACAGCTGCAGTGAAAGTAAAAGATGATGAAGCCAAAACTGAAGAGAAAACTCATTTCACTGAATGTGACAAGAATTCAAAAGATCCAAATGAGTAGTAGCATTTATGTGACTATTTTTCTGTAGAATATCCAGAATCATGTACTTGTAATGAAGGGTACAAAATAAATTAATATTTTGTATCAATACTTAATAATATTTCTCTTTCTTAATTTAATATTTCCAAATATTTAATTCTATAAATTATTATATAATTAATCTATATGATTTAATTATATAAATCATATAGAAAGTGTAAAAAATCCACAAGACTAAGGATGAATATAAAAAAAAGCACAAAAATGAATATCAGGAAATAGTGCTAGAATGCAATAACAGAAAGACTAAACAGCAAAATGAGTTTTAAAAGCAATGATTGATAGGGGAAAAAAAAGCAGCCAAGAGGAGGTTCAATTAATACTTCAAAATTAAGTGAAAAACAAAAGCAAATACATACTCATTACTTCACAAGAGAAAAAGCAAACATGATTCAGAAGGCTGAAGGTTAGTGAAATGAGGAAGACTGTGCAATTAACATCATCCTACTCACCTTGTTAGGATGGAGTCCCCCCAAGAATAAGACACTCCATGTCTCCGTGGAAAAATCTATGTAACACTGAGGTGAGCTATTGGCAGTCACCAGGTTGCTGTTAAATTAATATTTATGCTGTGGCCATTGAAGTCTGGGAAGGAAAAATGAACTACTGTGGCCATTTTACACAGAAGAGTGTGGCATGAGAATGTATTTGGCTTTTAGGGGAAAGCATAGGAGTATGACAACTTGTGTTTCTAAGAAAAGCACTCTCATCTTGAATGATATTGCATCAGCCTTAGAAATGGCCTCTTAGCCAACAGCTAGGAGAAGGAATGAGTGCTCATGAAAAGGCTGCCAATTTGGAGGAGAGAATGGAGTACAAAAAGGGAGAAACCTGGGTAACCAACAATCCAATTCTGTCTTGTTTTAATCTGGCACAGCTTTCAGCTATTTACTGCATTCATTTTTTTCTTGTATCATCCTCCCTCAAGGAAGAGAGAAACACCTTTCCTTAAGCAGATGATCTCTTCATATATGTTCACAAACTGCCAATTTCAGCCCAGCCAAGGTTGGATTTTGAAAGCTGGATTCTGTTCCTCCTGGATGAACAGCATCAGATGGATGCTGACTGCAGCTAGATCTGCAGTAACTTGCTATGCCCAACAGATCTGTGGAGCCAGGCTTAATTCAAAGTCTGTGAGACTGTATCACTAGAGAGAGACAGCATAAATCCATATCCCTAGCATGAAAATAGAGTTATTTACTGTCGCTTTTCAGAAACTGACTAAAACTTTGTTTCAATTATACAAGAGCACATTTCAGTTATAGAAAAGTGGGTGCTTTTGTATACTTGAGGCAGATGGATGGCTGCTCTGTCTTAGAAAAAACAGAGCTGCATGATAGAAAAACAATATCCCATAAGATAATATTTAAATATTTATACATAAAATAGGTGATGCCAGATACTCAGACACTTTGCACATGTCGTTTGCATCCAATTAAACTGTTGTGTTGGATGATGGCAATGTGACATTAGACAATCATAATGAGCCTTTCTGATGAGTCTGACTGCCATCTAAGTAGAATCTCTGCAGTAAGACTGGCTTTCTAAGTTGTTCACATCCCCAACACCCACTCAGCATTTCTGCTATAAGTCTCAAATCTACATTGCTATAGTAGAGAGTAAATCTTACCCAAGAAACATCAACACATAAATGGGCTGAACCAAGAACCTGTCTAACAGCTACATTTGTCTTTCAGTGCTGCTGGGCAGTGTATTCCAGATGGAGGGGGGACTATGAACATCTCCAATTGCCTTCATCAGAAGGAAGACAAAAGCTCCATGGTCCTTTGAAAAGGTCAGTATTAGTAATTCTCTCGGTAACAGCGTTAAGAAAATCCAAGCCTGCAGGTTGCCTATTATTAAATACAATAATTATATTAATAGACATCCATTACAGATGTACCTCATCCTTTCTAATGATTTCATAACCACGAGGAACAAAATGATTTCTATTTCCCATGGAGTACATATGTCAGATTTAATGGTCTGAAAGATTAATAAGAACTGAGCTGCTAAATCCAAACTAGCATCCATGAAATCCAAATGTTCTCCATTGCACTGAAACAAAGGGCATGATCTGAAACATAATATAATCTTTTGCCCAGAAGGCAAAAGAAGTAAACAGAAATATTTCCAGCCATTTCTATACAAAGTATAGAGAATCACTGCTAAAAAGTGAATCAGTTTAACTCTGTATGCAAACTATTCCAAAGGACAAGGGACTTCAAAATTGCTGTGAACTGTATTGTACTTCATGGACTTATGGATATTTGGGTTCTATAAATAGACAGTTGAAAGCATGCATTTCCTCCTACAGCAATACAGGGAGATGCTGCTAACTGGTGTACTTGAGGAAGGGAATTTACTCTTCACCAATTCACCAGGTGAGGGAAGAGTCATACCAAAAATGGATCCTGTTCCTACTTCCTCCTGGGGTGTTAGCTCCATAGTCAAGAAAAAGATCTTATGTGGATACAGAGGTGTTCTCCCATTCCTGAGACTAATAATTTTGTATTTCAAGGCCAGCATCATAATAGATGGGAGAAAATTACGGACAAGAATGAATATAGGAGAGGATTCCACCCCTATATGGACTGTAGAAACTTGGAAAAGCAAGTTGAAGATAGGGACAGGAAAACTACAGAAGCTTTCACACCTTTTGTTCCTCCCAAATCCTTTATAAGATAAGGTGGTTCCAACTGTCCCAGGGAAAGCTGAGGAATAAGTCAACAGGGCAGTGTAAGTAACCAAACTCAATTTCCTTCCCACCACTTATAATCATGACAAGGAGCAGTTAACCCAATTCCAGCCTTAGCCTCAGCCATTAACTTTTGCAACAGAAATAAATTTTCCTTCCCACATTGCTGGAAATCTTTGCAGCAGCTCTGTCACAACACAAGTAACAAGAGAAAAACTGTTTGACAACCTTGTTTAGCCTATATCTTCCCTGTGATGTGGGAATTATATCTCTCTGACCTTTCCTCTCACCAACCTGTCATTTTACATGTTGTTTCTGCATTTCATCCAAATGTTGCCAGTTACCAGAAGAAAAAAAACAAATCATCACACATATCCCTAAATCCAGCTGAAGGCACTAAATGTAACAGTGTGATAAAATGATACCAATTACATTACATTAAAAATCCAAGCACCTAAAAGCATGAAAATGAATAATTAAGAACATCAATCTGCTGCCCATGATATCACCACATTAAGCCTATTTCAACATAACGCCATTAACTGTCACATCCTGATTGTTTTAAAAATGTATAATTTTGTTTTCTTGATGTCAGTAGCTAAAAGTGCTCACTGAAAAGAGTGGGTTCTGGGTGGAATGTACATAGAAACAGGAAAAAAGAAGGAGACATCACTTAGAAACAAGTTGTATTGAGTATCGCACCTAGGCTTCAACACGAAATACATTAACTCAAACACATACTGCAGTGGAGGTCTAGCAGAACCAGAAGTAAGCCCAAAATACAAAGACAATCAGACGCAGGATGATCATTTAGTCCCGGCATAGGACTGCTACAGAACAGCTTCTCCAGCAAAGACATTCTAAACTGGCAAATGGTCATCCCCACCCCTAAATCTCAGCAATTTCCACCAAGTTTATATTGCGTCTACAAAGTCAGGCCATGCTTCTGGAATGGGGAATGAATAATCCGTTACTATTTTACACCAGGTCATTCAAAATAGAAAACTTAATCTGACCTCTTTAATATAAGAATGTCAATCATGCCAACCTGAATTTTTCTGCATAAACCTTATGTGAAAGAGTTTGAATGAGCATTCATACAAATATTTACAATGCAATGATTGCAGTTATCTTGTACTCTCTTTCTTTAAACCAAAAAGAGATATTTCCTAGACCTGAAGAGGGAAAACACATTTCAAAACTGCGTTCACAACTCTGAATTTCACATTCTCACATGTAGGAATGGAGACCTGATCTGAAACCAGTCTCTTTTACACATCCATGGGAACTGTGCCATTCACTTCGCCCATGTTAGAATATCACCTATATACCCATTTAACTCAGAGACTAAAACATCAGGGCTGAGTTTTGCAGGTTTGCTCTTGCACAATATTTTTTGTTTGTTGCTGTTTAAGCAGAACTCCTTGCAGTACTTGAGAGGCTGCTCATGTTATTTGAACCATTATCCTAAGGGGAGACAAAAACAGCTTTCAAAGGATTCAGGTAGTATCTGGAAAAATACATGAGAGAGATGAAACCTGAAGATGGATTTCACAAGCTGAAAGAGAATAGATCATACTGAATTATTCATCCAGCTCCAAACATTGATTAAATCCATAGCTGGTGGCTGAGGGCTCAAGCCAACACAGATTTACAACTGAACAAAATTTAGTACCAGAAATAGTTCCATCAGTAGTGTTGCAGAGCAAGCGGCAGTTTCTCCTTCTCTCATTTTTGAGATACACTCAGTTAAGATCTTATTATCATGCTTATATAAGAGAGGGGGAGAAGCTGACTTACATTTTTCTAACTTGCTGTTCAAAGACAATGCCTCTTTGCTTTATAAAAAGAGACTCTTCCATAACATTACTTTGTTGTGATAACACGTATATAAATTCAGGCAGTACGTGGAGCTTGATTTAAAACCATGTTAACTATTGATTAAGGAGTATGGATAATTAGTTTAAATTCTTGAAGCTGTGACAGGAGCAGACAGAAGTTTTTTTCTGTCTTTAAACTGGCAACATCTGAGTAGTTGTTATTTGCAAATTTGAAGTATTAGGTCACGGCCATCGTAGGAAGCAGGATATCTGACCTGATCAGTCAATAGTCTAAAATTATTCAGAAAGTCAGATGTCCCTACATCCTCTAAAACTCACAAAAATGTGCATGTTGCACAAGGAGGCTTGATAAAATCAGACTACTCTCATGGTCTGTTCCTAATGCGCAAGACAGACCACTGCTGGTGTACCAAGCAGAAATCCAATCATATCAGATGGTTCTCAAGAGGTACAGCTTGTTGTTTGTGTTCTGCCTATGGAGAGTTTTGTTAAGGGAAGCCAAGTACTGATGAAATGCCGTGGCCTTGCAGGCTCTATTTTTCCTGATGACTATTTATTCTGAAGTTTAATCTGTCAGACTGGAAGAGTAAGAGGCAGCAGAGCGCCCTACAAAGTGCCATGATTTCTGTACCAGTAGAGTGCATGAATCTATGTAATTCATACTGAAATGACATTTGTCGTCCACACACTTTCCTGAAGTGTTTAGGGCACAAAAGTATACAAAGAAGAGTCATCTTTGTTTTCATTTTTTTCAAGACAGTAATTAGAAAGAGTTGACTGGTGCATAATGTTTTCAAAGGATTCTCTAAGTCAGTTCTCCTATTTAATTTGGTTTTCTACTGGAAGAATTATATTTGCTTGAATGGAATCACTCTTGATCTAGTCAAATGTGAGAACAAAACAATCTAATTCCTTTGCCTTTTCCAAATCAGCATTGTTGTGATACTCCCAGTTCCTTCAACACATCTATGATTTTCAAAAAAATACCATGGTACAAAAACCAGTCTTCTTTAATCTGCTCTATCTTGGTCAAATTCCAAGCTCCATGTCATTTTTGTTGCTAATATTACCTCATTTTAAAATAAGTCTTTGTTCATTTTTTCAGCTCATAACTTTCCTTAATATAATTGCTACAATTGTACTTTAACTAGAGCATTTGAATGGTTGAGAAAAATACCTTATTAAATCTATGGCAAAGTAGGGACTGAGCAATTATGTGCTGGAAAGGGAAAAAATACACCTGCAACCACACAAGACAAAGGTTGCAAAGTGCCTTGATGATCTGACGGCGGCTCTCTGATTGATGAACAGCAGTAGATATGCATAGAAGTGTGGGTGCCTCAAGTGTGTCTCTGCCTTCAGAGAAGCCAGAGAAAAGGAAAAACAAAGTGCTTTGCAGAAACCCACTCTCTTCCCTGGACTAATATGCATACAAAATAAAGAATATGCATTAAACATGAATGAGTGGAATGCAGAAAGTGTATGTCCTCATGTATACTCTGTTTCAGCGTATTCATCCAAATTAATCTCCTGTGCTATTTCTGTGTAGCCATTTAACACAGGACAAACGTGTCTTGCTCTTAGCTTGTGCTCTGATATGAAACAAACCAGTGACAATCACTGTGAATAACTGGGAAATCCAGTCCCTCAATCACCTGAGAAGTGACAGTGTCAGGTGAAAGGGTATCCAGACACTCTGCCAGAACTGAGCAGGGAGTTCACCACAAGTAGCAGAAAACGTGCAGTGCCAAGGGCAGAAGGCACCAACCATGATCTGCAACTCCATGGCCTTCCTGAGGCAAGTAGTCCACCCCTTCCTAGACTCTGTGGGACAGACAGATATCAATCCCACACAACTTCAGCTGCCACAAACATGGCAAAAAATTTAATAAGAATTCAACTATTCTGAATAGGAAGGGAGGGCTTTGAGAATCTGCAGAACACAAGAACCATGGTAAAACTCTTTCTTTGTAATATCAGGGTCTTCACTGGAAAATACTTCCAAAGAGCATTACCCTGGAAGGAACAATATTAATATCTGCACTTTCTAGAAGTGTAGCCCAGTCTTTGTAGCTGCTGTTTTTTGGGTTTTTTTTTTAAGGGCTGCATGGCAAATATGAACACAAATTTTGACCAGTGTAAGAAGGGGATGTGGAAAACAACTGCACACAAATTTTTAAGATTTAAGGAAATAAAATATTACAGAATTATGGGGAGAGGAAGGATGGCAGGGTTTTGTTTGTTTGTCTTGGTAGCTAGTAAAATCAGATGGTAGAGAATTTATATTCAAACTCTTTTTGTTAAACTTAAAGAAAGTTCCCACTGACTTTACCTACATCCTGCTGCTTCATAGAAATCCCATCACAATGAAATTCTTCTGTAGAAGGCTATATTTTACCCACTGTTATAGTGATAATTCTCCCAATTTTCTCTCCTCCAAAAATTCCTAGAAGGAATCATAATTTTCAGCAACACATACTTGTTTTCTATAGTTATAACTATGGGTCTACAACTAATTGCATGCTGCATCAATGGCAAAAGTTCACTGACTGGAAAACAAGGTACTGAATTCACTGGACAAAAATCCACGTTTGTGTTGCTAAAGAAATAATTACATCCAGTGTCTGTAGCCAAACCAGTGTCTGTAGCTATTCCTTGCTACTATATTACACAGAAATGTCTACAAGTAATTCTTCTGTCTTAAAACGTAAACTTCATGGTGACTCAAGGAAATGGCGGGTAGGTTTTCACAACTGTCTTATGTCAGCAATGCCAGACCTATTTTTGCCAGTTTTTGATCAATATCTTCCCACTACTGTGTCCTGAAATTACAGATAAATCCCTGGGGGCGGGGGACAACAAAACCACACCAAAACAAACAAACAAACAAAACCACCAAACCAAAAAACCAACCAAGCAAAAAACCCACGAAAAAGCCCACGATCACATTGAATATTTATTCTTTTGGATTTTCCTATTTGCAATGCCATATAGAAGATTCTTTTCCTTTTAAGCCCAGGCTGTTTCAGTGTTTTATTTTTATCTGACCCAAATATCCCAAAATCTAAAAGTAGCTGTTTTTATCAACACACAGTCATTAAGAAGCATCACACCAAAATAAACAGCACGTTTTCTTTGCATCCTACCTTAAAACACAAGAGCCAAGGCAACTTTTAGACCATCATAATTCAGTGGACAACTCTTGTTCTCTTGCATTGTGTACTCCTTAGTTCTTCTGGTATGACCTGGAAGATGTTCCCACAGGAAGTTATCCTAGAGCAAGTCAATGTTCATCTAAGGACTTTTATCTGGAACGTGGCCCTTTTGTGCATGGATTCTGGAGGAGATCAGCACACTGTAGTGCAGCCCTGTCATCCAAGAAGATCTTCTGTCTGCAATGAGATCTTAAGGTATCTTGACTTGGGCATTTAGAAATCTAGAGACTGATTAAAATTCTGGAATATTCTGATAACAGCTGCTTTAAGCAGAAGTTACCAGATGGTAATATTTGTGTGGGTACCACGTCATCTGGCAAGGAACAAGCTAAAGATGCATAAAATGCTTTGATGCACAGCCTTCAAGCCGTAAACTTAAAATGATATGAGGCCATACAAGGACTCATCTACACTGCTCAGCAATTCTGTGTGATACAAATCATTTTTGCCAGTACAAGTGCACAGGCAAGGAGACACGAAGTTATTTGGCACATAATGGTTGTTGGTATTAAAATGAGCATCTTTCCTCAAAGTGACTAATATTTGTGAACTTCTATGTAAATTCACAGGAAGCTATAGATCATATTTTAGATGTATTGCAGTTGGGATGGTGGGTGTTTGGAACATAAAAATCCAGCAGTCACGTGGAGATTAAAGCAGAGGCCTCATTCAGTCACATTTTGGAAATGGAACACAATGACAACCTAAAACCCCAAAACCAACCTAACTTGTCAAGTTTAAGGAAAACCACTGGAAAACTTAGGAAATACTTCTTATATGGGAATATCTTCAACACAGACAAGACTAGAGCTGTTCCCTGCAAAGAATAACTTTGTATTTCAAGGCAGCTGGTTCCAGAGCTATCTGCTCTATGTATATGTGTAAGAGCATCTGATTCAACTCCTTTGATATGAATTACATGATTGATAACAGAAAAATGACAGAAAGAGTAAGTTGATTTCTTGCACTGGTCTTGCAAGGATGCATGAAGACTCTGAAGGCGCAAAGCATCAGTTTCCTGGGGGTTTTACTTATTGAAGAAATCCACAGAGCATTGTTCATGCAGAAGTAAAAGTATCAGTATCTATTTAACCATGTGCTATTTCAAGAAATACATGGTTGTGGTTTGCATTTCAATTCTTACTCAAGAGTTTACACATCCTATTTGTAACCAACCTGACTATGGAAAATGCAAAACTAAAAATAGGCCTTCACATGCACCTTGATTTCACTCTTTCATTCAAATCCTTGAGCACTTGCACTACAAAAATGAGAACCTTTTCAAAGTAAATGCTTTTACAGATCAGGGCTCAGTTGGAATCTCTCTGAAAATCATGTTGAACAGGTAGCCTGCTGATTTAAATTGCAGTGTTGAAACCTTTACAAAAGAACACAAAATAATACTGAGTGATTAGTTCAACATTCTTATGTGCTTGAAAGCTCAGAATTTGGGAATTTTGTTTGTTTTACTGAAAAATGAAACTGGCTTGCTTTGAAATAAATAGTTTATTTCTCAAAAAATACATTTTTCATAGAAGATGAGAAGTCTTCTGACAGATAAACAAAGCTTGACCAAGGTTAGATAAATTATGTTCATAAATATATACCTTTATAAAGCACAAATATGTTACTCATTACTATTTTTGCTTCACTTAGGAAGGACTCCTTTAGGTATACATATGCTGCACTATCAACTGTTTAAAATAAACTAGAGCAAAATTCACTATAGATGGTCTAAGTCTGTTACTGGTCTGTGACTCTGGTGGTTATCCTTTGCTCCTCTATCTTGCTATTTAGGACTTCTGAGAAAGTAATTAGAGTGATAATTTTTGTCCTTAGAAATTTAAGACAGAATAATCACATCAAATAATATAAAATTATTTCTGTATTTTCTTATTTGTTCTGTTGGGCGATTTCTCCAGGACAACTATTATATTCAATATCCTCAGTATATTAGCATCCTGCAGTAATGTATTTAGGTTGGGCATGTTTATTATATTTATTAACCAAAGGAAGAAATAACAGAATGAGATTAAATAGAACACATACATCTTCTCTGTAGTTAGCAAGCAATGTATTTAATTGTTTCTCATTCATATTTGTTGATTTAACTGGAAGTCAACAACAGATCCTAAATTCAATACAATTTAGTACAGACCTGTTCCAGAGGTTGAGCAACCCTGAACTTTTAAGTAGTCCTTTATGGACTACTTTACTGCAGCCCTATATGGTTCTGCAGCAACAGTGAGGAATTCCCACTAAAATGTATCTGCATGTCTGCATTGGGAAGAGAGACATCCTGCATAGCCTTGTGTCCATCAGCAAGGCTATGGCCACATAATGTCCTGCCTACCAGTTGTGTGGGGCTCTGGCACTTTAGGAAACCTGGACCATGTTCTCTCTTCATTCTCCCAACACCTGAGGAATGAAAGAAGCTCTTGTGCAAGAGTGTAAAGCCAGAATCCAACTGTGCTGTTTGGAATGAACTGGGGAGTAAACAAGTGTGAGCAAGAGCTATAAATCACCCCAAATACCAATGGCACAAGCCCAAGGGCTCAGCATCAGGCTACAAGCACCTGAGGCCAACCCTGCTGTCCCCCACTCCTGGAGTAAAGCTATCTGGTCAAGGATGTGGAAAAGTGGCATGAAGCATCATTGCCTATTCCCATATGCAGAGGGGAACTAGTGCAACTTCCAAAAACTTCCATATCCACCAGAATAATGAGACAGCTCAGCACCTGTGCACCTGTCTTTGAGAATTGACACAAGTATGCACACAGAACAGATTACTGGAACAGCATAAACAAAAACCATCTCTCCTGGCAGACCCTCCCAGATTTATCACACTATTTATCTCGCAGAATTATCTACCATCATTTTACCATTACTTACTTCATCAATACTCTACTTTCCCCAGAGCTTGGTCAAAATTTTTGGTCAAAACCAAAAATTTCACATGCAGCTTTAATTCCCTGAATTTTCAGATTAAGAGATATGCCAGAAATTTTATTTTCCCATAGCTGCAAAATTATTCTTACAAAACAATAGTTCTCTCCAGTCCAAATACAGTAAGTGGGCACACACTTGATTCTTCTGCCTGCAATTGTACAATTATGCTTTTCTTATGTTGTTTATTTGTCATGATTTCACTTTGATCACATCTATATAGTGAAGTATTCAGCTGATGGAACCACTGGCTTTCTTTTTGAATAGTGGATAATGAGTGATGAAAGTAGAGAAAATCTGCATCTGACATAATGCTGGAATTTAGATACATAATAAAACATCTCAAATGCAAAGGATCTTATGCCTTAAGTAGCTGTTTTGTCTCCTGAATCATCACAGGACTAAAAGTGTTGCATGGAGCTGGAGTTGGAGACAACACAAAAAGTCATTTAGAACAAGCATTGCAGTCTTCAAAAAAATTGTGGATGAAAATTGTAGAAACTCTGGAGGTCATTCTACTGTCATTAAAACAAATTGCAAAATTTTTTCAAGGGAGAGGGAGCAGGAGCCAGCTATCTGATAGGTTATTAAATGCTGAGTCCTATGTAAAAGCATATAATTTCTTCAATACTCAGTCTTCAAAGCAATTTGTCATATATGGTCTGGTTAACCTTCATAACATAAGAATTGTTCCTACATTTTGAAAATGCAGTAACTACAGGGGAATTGGTGATTCTCTAGCAAAAGTGGGGTAACTGTGCCTCAGGAGCTGCCTCATTTTTTCTGGCTCTAAGTAAATGTCAGTATCAGGATTTAAAACCAGAATATCTTGGCTTTTCTTCTCAGGACAGTATCCAAACACTGTGTCACTTTCTATGCTGCATGAAAACAGACTTAAAATAACACCAGCATCTTCCACCTTGTACTATGTATATCCTTAATTTTAATAATATTTCATGTAACCCTATCCAAGCTCAACAGAAAGAACCCATGATCTGGATCCAAATGCACCAAGTATAGAACTCCCCAAGGTCATACCTTCACTAGCTTTTTTACACCTGCACGGCCCTGCCTGCAAAAATAGTTACCCAAAGGATAACTTCTGGAGAAATTCCTGCTTTTGCAGATCTATTGTTGTTAGGATACAACAATATCAAAGTCATATAAGGTTTGCCAACTGTTTGATCATTGCTTTACACCCTCTGGGCAGAAAACAAGTAAAATTAATGCAGCTCAATCCCTTAAGTCAAAAGTGCAGAGATCCAAGAATTTCATATTTTTCTAATAGCAAATCTGTCTTTAACCCACAGCACTGCAATATGAATTAAATATAGAGTAGATATAACGCCTTAGTAAATATTCTAGATTAGCATTACAATTACTTTTGCTACCTTTGTAACAAAGAAAAAATTAATAAAATCACTGCAGGATTAAGTAGTTACTGTCTAATGTTTCCAGTTTTACTATGATTTATTCAAACCTATTATATGTACTTACATATGGCAGTTCTCAAAGGAGGCAAATTAAACTCATCTTTGTTCAAAAATAATGTTTTGTAACAGGAAGTACTCCTAGTGATGCACACATCCTGACAAAACCAGCAGCTGGATAGAACAGAGGCAGTTTTGTCCTAAAAAGCATTTAACAAATGGGATTTTCATGTCAATCTGAGCCTGCCATTTTTAAATAGCACCTCCTAATCCCCTGCAAGAATGGGCAAATGGTGTTGGATACTTCCTAGGCTTTTTTGACACATGTCTTCAGGAGAACATAACCATGCTAATCATTTTTCTTCTAGCATACCAAAATAAAAACATGATCCTTGAGCCTATAAAGACATTCATGGGGTTTTTTATTCTGCTTGTCTCTGTTATTGAGTGCAAACTCAACTTCAGCATGAAGCTGCTAATGACCAATTTAGACAATGATAAGCCTCCTTTAGATGTTTTATGCTCTCTTTACACCAATAAATTGTATTAAAACATGTCTTTCAAATTGGTATATTCCATGTTTTGTTTAAAGGTTCTGATTATAATAACTTTGTCCACTTCAAGATCCTTTTATAGCTTGCTGTGTAGGTAAGCAGGATTTAGCACAAAAGAGAGTCCAGCTCCAAATATAGAGAGTTGTGTTTAGCACAGTGTTTGTTACCACATTAATTTCCTGCATTCCTGTTCCAACATGAATATAATTTCCCAGTGCAGAGAAACCTCAGTTGTAGACAGCTTACAGAGATCAGCCTCAGGCCAGGAGTACTCTGGAAAAGAAAAGTTATTCTTTCCTTGGAGACTTGTGCCATTTCTGGAATGAGGGATGATTTGTCAGCATATAAACGAGGATGTTAAGTATCTTGGAGCAGGCATACCTGAAATTTTCCCAGAGATAACAAAGATTATACTTTCCTTGGTACCAGTACTGGAATTATATATTTTCAGAGGCAAGGGAATGAGGAGTGACCACACTCTGCAGAATGAACAATTCTTCTCCTTCCTACTATCACCAAATATTTCCAGACATTTTCCCTTGCTCTTCTCAGGCTGATCACCCTCTTTATCCCCCTATGTAAATTTGTGAGCAAGGAATGAATGTTTTATTACAGTCATGAAGGAGTGGTTGCACAGGGAGTAGGGAAGGGAGCACAAATGAAGGAAAGAAGGTATGTAGGTAGGTTTGGGTTTGATTCCCTTTCTGCACAATTGTCCATAAAGATTAATGGCATTGCAGCATTTCATAGCACATATTGCCTTGTGTACAGTTAAATCATTTTTTAATTTGGAAACTTAACATTCAGCAAGAATGCTGGCTTGGCAGTACACAGCAGCTCCCTCATCCAAGGAAGAATTCACATCTCCAAGAAGGACATATTCCTTCTGCTGTCAGTGAGCCATTTTCTACTTTGTGCCAAAGTGTCTGCAGAAGTCTGTCAGTCAAGACAAAACACACAGACTCAAAAACTTGGCCATGCCATTCCTCACAGTCTGCTACAGACCTGAGAGCAAGACAGACAGCATCTGTGGAGGATACAGGAGGAGAGGTGACCTCTAGTTCACCAGTGGGTGTGAAGAGATAGGAGCGATGTATTGATTCTGCTATTCTGGGAACATCTCACCCCGACGCCCACGTTCACACACATCCGTACGAAACATTGCTGAAACCCCCAACACAACGTGGTGCATTGCATCCATTGCACATTCATTCAGGACACTCCAAGGATGATGCCTATCCATCCTGCTTGTACCGCATCCTATGTGGGAGTGTCCCTCTCTCACGCTGCCATTGCTACAGTTCCAGCCTGTCCTCAGCCCTCCTGCTTTTCTCAGCCCCTGTGCAGATATTTCCATATCATTGTAATTGCCCCAAGGCAGCCGTTCTTACCTTCACATCTTGCACCAGGGTCCTCACCAGCAGCAGCTGACATAGATCCTGTGAGTCATGGTCACAAGCCTATGTATATCCTATGTAGTGCTGCTTTGGTTGGGAAGAAGCTTGGTAGGAAACAGAAGAGTGAAGAGACAAAGATGGATGTACCATTCATCTCTCAGATATGACTGGAGGTACATGTTGCTGCAACAGATTTACAAGGAGACCAACACTTTTTTTCAATTTGTTTTCAGTGCTCAGAGTTATTTTTGGCCAAGAATGCTATTCTTTGAGTGTCTGAGCTCCTCTGGAGGCTTCTTCTTCCTGTGAACCGTGGACTGGTTCACTGAGCAGCCTCCAAGTCCTGTGTGGTAAGCTATCAGTTCCAAGAAGAATGAGTCAAGTGTTTGCCCACATGAAATCCATTCCCTGTTATTTTAGGAAGAAGCAGAGAAGCTCATAACTCATTCTCATCATTGCTGGGAAGCAGTCACCAGGTCTCTTGCACAATGCATTGAACTGTGCTTTAGTGATTTAGGCAATATAATGTTACAGCCAAGGTAACACATGACATGGCAATGCCATGGAATGTGTGTGCCCTTGTAACAAATATTAAATGTTTCAGCAGATAATTTCAAACAGGATTATCGTCTACATCCAGATTGAGATCTGTTAAAAATATCATAAAACAGACTCATCTAATTATTTTTAAACTCGTTAATGAAATAATTGCATTACTAACAATAATTTGAATTCTTACTAATACCATGAATTAAATTTCACACCTGTCCATCAGCATTTATATTCTTTGTTTTTCCCTTGAATGTGAAGGGGTTGGAATCACTGGATCATGAATTTTATTTTGGAAAAATGAAGCTCAGTCTACAAACCTATANTTTTTTTTTTTTTTTTTTTTTTTTTTTTTTGTGGGGGGGGGGTTTTTTTTTTTTTTTTTTTTTTTTTAACAGACTGAATCTGATTTTCATCCTTCCTTTCATTGTGCAGATACATCTTCTGCAGTAAACACAGAAAAGCAATACTCGGCAGTCTCAGGTGAAGATGTTAACTCCTGCACTCCAAGCCTAACTTGACACATGGCCTCAAGATACCCTCCTTTATCAGACTGAATGTTTCTATTTTGAGTGTCACTCCAGACACAGAATTCCTGCAGTGCTCCATATGGTTGGTGGATGGGTTCATTGAGGCTGAGGTACTTCATCACTGTAATGCCTAATTAGCTCCATGACTTCAGGACCTGTAGATTCAACCAGCCCTGCCTACAAAGTCCATATCATGAGCTGAAGGTACTGATGGTGTACCCTCAAACAGCACCAGAGAACAGCACCACTCCCAAATCCTGCCTTCTCTTATGGTGCTGCATTCAGCTGTGCAGTTTCCTGTGAGGGCTCAAGGCATAGTGTCTGCTCTGTTCAGATGTTTGATGAACCAGTAAAAAGCACAGAATAAAATGTCATGCAAAACCAGAGTGGCAAGTGGTCACTGTAGCTGAGATTGAGGTTAAATTTACTCCTAAATCTTCTCTGTCAACAAGTTATTTAAGTCTTGCCTTTATATTTTTATCCTTCCTGCTGGTTTGAGTTTCTGGATCATTACTGCAGATTAATAATAAATATACTAGTAAAATAGACTTCCTCCCAGTGGTTGGAAACATGTATTTTAGAAACTTGTTCCTCTACCAGTTTATTTCAGTGAGAATTAAGGTTTCCAAGAAACAAAGCAAGCTATTTATATATTAGATGAGAAACAGTAAGGATATATTTTACTTTTTAAATTTCAGCAAAAGCAAGAGTAACTTATAACTGTGCCATTAAGATGTAGTCTGGAGAAAAATGAGCAGATGTAAGTATATTTCTAAGTACCCATCCGTTTAGCTTGGTGATGAGTGAGAATGCAGATTTTTTTACATTCCATATAAAAAAAAGAAGATGCTGGAATAATCTCACCAGCCTCTTAATTCTGCAGTCTTTATGATGTGCTTGGAGTTGCAGTATGCACAATCTGCACTGATGTTCACAGGCTAATGTAAGCATTGAAAGCTGCTGATTTATCTAAAGAAGTAAAATCTGTGCTTTAGGGAGACCCTTAAGAGAATGGTCTCCTCCCTGAGGGATAATTGTATATGGCAACCACAATCAATAAATACTTTTCAATTCTAATAACTTGAATGTCACACTGACTCAAATGTGACCCTTTGCTAATGTGACCACTTTGCAATGCGAGAGGTATGTTGGTTAAACTCATGTGACTGCAGCTTCCTGGAAAGAAAATTTGGTATAATAAAGCCACAGACAACTGCAGAGAAAACTCCCAACACAGTGCACCCAGGATTTAACAGTATCCACTGAAATAAACACAGAGAGAAAGAAAGCAGAGGATAACATTAATTCATATGAAAATCTCACAGATGGAATAGGATTGCTGAAGGTTGGAGTATACGGTTTTTTCTGATAGTTATGGTTCTGAAAATTAGGTTCTTAAGCCTCTAAGGAGTTTTTGCAGCACCACTGCAGCACCACTACATTTGAAGTGTTAGACTTGATGGCTTTTTTTACTCCAGGATTGTTCTCCGTGTTTGGATTAGCCCTATACACCGAGATGGTGACTAACAAATGTAATAAAACAGATAGAAAAGCTCTTTAGACCTCTTTGGGTGATTCAGCAAGAGGTAGATTGACATAGTTTACAGTTTAAAATGGAATGACATCACACTTTTGCCTTTCTTACCAATTCTTTTGGATATACCACACGCAAGTAGGGAAAAAATTCTGTGATGTTGAACTGCTTGTACTTACAAGATAGAGGATGGGGGAAGCAGATGGGAGGGAAGGAGGGAGGGAAGAAGGGAGGGAGAAAGGGCAAGCTGGTTAATGTTTTTCTTTCAGCTTGTTTTTTATGAGTCACACCACTAAGTATTTGCATTAGCAGGTCTCCTGCTGCTGCTAGATCGTTCAACTGTTTGTTTAGTTGCTGCGCCTCTTGAAAAGTCCAGCAACACTTTTTATACATCTTTCTTGTATTTTATTAATTAAATCTTTAAGAAACAAAATGTTCCTATCACTGTTCTTCTACCTGTAGAAGTAGCAGTCCCTCCAGTCTCAGTGCTATTACTCACTCAAATAAAAGGTTGCAGAATCAGACCAATATTTACTATTTCTTCACTTTATGTTCTCTCCTGACCAAATTGAGTCAGAAAAAATGAAAATAACAACATAACTGTCATGTCACAATAATCAAGTTTAAAGTTCAAAGCTTCTTATTTCCACTTGTGAATTGAAATATAAAAGTTGCTTAATCTTAAACGTTTGCAAACCCAAACACTGAGCATAACTTTGACCAAATCACTTTGAAAGAGTTGTATTTCTTTCTTTAGGTATGAGACAAACAAGGTCCAGAAACATATCAAATCAGAAGTTATGTACAGTAAGAGTAAGATTGCCTTATTCCTGCAAAACTGGGTCTTCAAAAAAATCTTGTTGCTGACTTTTACAAAAGGCTGTAAGCAAAACTCTAACATGGTCAGCATGAAGAGAAGTTGATAAGTCTAATTAAAGGAAGAAAGAACAGCAGACAGCTTATTTTTCTTTGTGAAGATAACCAGCAATTTGCTGTTTGATGATGTTTCTCTACTGCTTATTCCTCAGCATTCTGAATTTCTTTAATAGTGTGCTTTCAAAAAACCTTTTACTTTTAATTTTCAAGAGTGCCAGAATAACATATGCTAATTAAATAAGAGCCACAAACCTGCCCTACATGAAAAGACAATAAAGGCATACAGACTTACTTGTTCACAGAGAAGGGTAGTTCAGACTAGAGATCCACTCTATGAAAGAGACGAGGTCTCAAGAGGAGCACTTGTAAAGGAAGCTCTTCAAAATAGCTCTATATCTCCTACATAAGATGTTTGTTTTGGTTTTCCTCCTCTTCAATCAAAACAATGACTGATGGGAGAAAAGTAGGTGTTTTAAGGATGTAAAAGGCTTGTCTTGGTTGTAAAAGAAAGAGCACATTAAGAGAAACTTTTCTTCATTGCAGGCGTGTGACCTACGCAACTTTCTCTTGGTCCAGCCCCAAACGGCGACTGTGGATAAATGGTGTCTTCTTACTCATGACATCTGTTCCCTGTGTGAACTCGGACATGCCTGCCCTGACTTCAGTAACAAAAACGCTTTTTTTCTAGCTACTTGTTATTCCTGCTACACCAAGATAACTGAGAGAGTATGAGCTATAGCTCTTGTCTGTCTTCAATAGAACTATGGGATAATTAAAGGACTAATCAGTTATTTCTATGCAAATTAACCTGCCTAGGTGAAATTTAAAACATAGCTTGTTCCTCAGAACATTTGTCACTTCTAGTGGTCTGCTAGAAGACAAAAATTTAGCATACAAAAATGTTTAGTTACCTGATTTAATTAATCTGGAGACTTTTAGATAGAGAGTCTGTCTTCCACTTGCCACATGGGCATATTTTTTGAAGTGACTGAAGTTTCTTTTAAGCTGGAAGTTTAACCTTCCTCCTGTAAAATTACTGCTTCATTCGAGATCCATTCTTGCCCTATATGTTACTTGGGCTGAAGATGGCTTTCAGAGAGGGTACTTCTAGGTCAGAACAACAGGTTACTCTCTACATAAAAAATGGCAAGGCACTGCAACAATTTATGTACTACAACTTATACTCTTTTCTGGAGCGTGGTATTGATGTTTAAAGCCTTTTAAGGTTTACACAAGGAGCACCAATGATCAGTATCAGTTCTACTCAGAGTGCCCTTGCTCACTTCTTACTCTACAGAGGGTGAAACCCACTGGCTAAAACAAAGCTGCTCCTCTGCAGTGACTCGGGCACAATAAGTAAGAGTGCACTATAACTGCCTGTTAATTAAAATACTCCTTCAGATGAAGTGCTAAAGCACTATCTGGGCTCTGAAAATGCCAGATTTTATCCCTGCTAACAATCCTGTGATGAATTTGCTTCAAATTTACATGAGCCTATGCTTTCCTTTGGTATAAAGGTTTTGCCTTATCCTATGACCTGTATTCTTCTACTGAGGTTTCTTCAGTTCCAGCTCTACACTGCCACACAGCTTCTCAACAGCTTTTTGGTGAGCTGCATGATCTGACAGGGAGTGGACACAGAGTTCTGGATAAACACATTTTTTTTAAACTGCAGGAAATATCAGAGTAGCGCTCACATGAGGCCTAGTTTATCCTCTGGTCACTCAATGCAGATAATGGAGGCCGGTGATAGAGTGTGTGCCCTGGGCTATACACTGGTTCATTACACACACGTGGCTCCCTTTAAGTTTAATGTGAATTTAACGTACCAAGGAAAGAGAGGACATACCCTTCAGGGTGAGTGCACGCTCTCAAAAAAGCTGATGAACTCCCACAATAATTCCTGTTTGTAAGATAGCTCCAAAGACTGAACACTGATAACTAAGCACTTTTATGACTGATACTTATGCTTCAAATGTCCATCTCAATCAATAGCTCTTTACATCCTTAACATCGCCCTGAACATTGAATGTGTAGGAAGTATTGCTGCTTTCAGACCTTGTGTTTTTTGTGATGCCTTCAGAGATGCCCGCTTCAGAAAGGCACAGCCCTCACGGTGCTGCGCTTGTGGTCACTTGGGCCTTGCTCACACCTCAGACTTTTGGCGCAGGTGCTCCTCTGGGCCTCCCCGGGCCGGCCTGAGGGGCTGAACCCGGGGCTGGATCCCTGAACGTTCGATGTGCCCATGGGACCCTTCCGTGGGTCTCTCCGGCCGCCCGTGTGCGAGCGCTGCCGC